>JAQMYJ010000039.1:14692963-14719867 GCA_030014305.1 Clarias laeviceps | reverse complement strand
AAAATCAGGAACCATCATGGAGTTAGAAAGTGACCCCAAACTTTTGAACGGTAGTGTATATATATATATATATATATTCAGAACAGTATGCCTTGTGACAGGGTTGTGTTACTGTAGCTGAATTTGCACAGCTATCTAGAGTCTTTAAAGCCCTCTGATGAAATAAAGCTCAGATGCTGTAGCACTGTTCACAGTTCTCAGGCAGATCCATGGTAATGATATTTCGAAGTGATACTGTATCTCCAAACCAGACAATTCAATTAGGATGTGTGAAAGCAGTCCAAACACATAAGATTTCATTCATTTATAGATGATGTTTGAATTTATTCTCTGAACCCAATCTACTATGAAATATCTATCTACAAGACCAGAGTGTCCTATTTTCATTAATTAATTTTGCTTTTGCTAAAATCCTACTACCTACGTGAATAGCTTCATTTTACCAGGATGCATTCCTGCTAATCAGCTACTTGGGTTTGCATGGCCCTCTGGGTAGAATTTTTTTGCCTGACCAGAAACACTGTGTGAAATACACATACTTGTCTGTTGACCCCTCACAACGATCGTGCCACTCTGGTATACTGAAACGGTTTCATAAAAATATATAAGTGAGACACAAAGCTTTCAAAGTTAAAGTGACAAAGCATGGCTGAAACTGGTCTTTTCTTTGGGACAGCTGTGGATTCTTTTAGGACTACCATAAAGAAATTAATCTGCATAAATAGTTATCAATAAATTATTAAATAGACAAATCTCTGCTTCCATATATACAGAGCAACTGACAAAACATAAAATAATTAGTAAACATCTTTTTACATATATCTCTTATATCAGCATCAGCATATTTTCATTTTCAGTTTCACCATAAATAGTTTACTTTTGGCAAGAGGACTGCAACCCTGATTGAAATAGTTCATTCTACCAAGTACCACTGATACTTACATGTTCCCCATGACCTTCATGGGAAAATATGTCCAGAGCTAGGTAACTATAAATATAATTAAATTTTTATCTACAGCAATCTTTCAACCTTTCCTACTGTCGCCATCTCGTCAATACGTAAACACACTCTTATTTAACATCTTAAAAAATCCCCAATTCTCATAATTCCTAGCATCCAGACAGAGCTGGTGAGGGAGGTTTGCACTACATAATCTGGGTTTAATGCCCATTATAATCTCCAGTCACATGACCAACCACATCAGTATTGTCCATAAGAATATATATAACAGGTCACCAGTACCTTTCAGCTACTCATAAAATAATCTCTTAAGAATTCGTTCAAAATCATAATTGTTGTGTATTCATAAGTACTCAGTACATCATGGCCATGGTCTTCAGTTTGACCTTTTCTTAGCCATTTTAGCAGCTAATAAAAACAAATGTAGTTAAAACACACAGACATAAAATTCTTGATATTTCAATAACAACTCCGTTATTAATATCCATATAAAAATTTCAAACCTTCTCGCTTTCACATCAAACCAGGCAGTAGTCATCTTTGTCCATCTCCCGGTCCTGTCAAAGAAGTTTGCATCTTTGAATAGATCCACCATGCACATGTGCTCCTCTCCTTTCCTCTTGCCACTGGCCAAAGCCACTGACCAAATGCTCCATCACATGTGGAAAAAAGGGCGGATTTACTGGATCAAGAAGGAAGGAAGTTTTTGAAAGGACAGGTCAGATCTTCCTTAGACAAGGAATGACAAGTCCTCATGGAGCTGACCAAGAAAGGGTAGTGACCAAGTATGGTGTCACTGACAAGTGGGCAGATTGACAAAGATGAAGACATTGAATTCAATAAGGATGGAGAAACACAGGAAAACAGCATACATCAGGAGACACACGAAGCCTAGACGCTTGTCCAGGGTCCACTTATTCAGATGCACACCCAGAACCTGGAAGACAGAATCAGCCTTGTACCATGAGTTCTTTTGACAGCTTTACTCTATTTCTTATGTACTACCACTTTATAAGTAGACACGAGGAACAAAACTGCTTGCATCCATTATTGAGGCTTACCGTGAGAAACACAGATGCTAAGAGGAGTCCAACAGAGAAAATGAGGCCTTTGCTGTTGAGATGAATCTAGGTAAACATATTAATATTTAAATAGGATATATTATTACAGATATTTAATGGTACAATCACACAAAATATTTCATGCATATCTTATTGGTACATCTTTAAGAGATTTTTTATTTCTTGATTAAAAAAATAAACGCTACCTCCCTCTAGTGGTCCAGTGGGGTATTATGCTTTGCAAAACAAAAGTCTAACATACTGTATGTGCATATGTGAGTGTGAAATTACAATTGACTATAGTCTTTAAGGCAATACTGACTCTAACAGTGCATGGAAATCACACTGCATTAACAGTGTTTTGAACATCTTTAGGTAGGTTGAATGTTTTTAGTCATTGTGTTTGAAATAACATAACTTCATAACAATTTTATTCAGCAGAACATTGCCCAGAGCATCACACAGGCCTCCACTGTCTTGTCTTCTTCCCATAGTGCACCCTGGAGGCATTTCTTTTCCCAAGTAAGCAATGCACGTGCACCTGGCCATGCACATAAAAGAAAATGTGATTCATCAAACCAAGCCTTCTATCATTACTCCAGTCCCGATGCTCACATGTCCACTGCAGGTGCTTTGGTTTGGGAACAGGGGAACTGATACTGGTGCACTGTGTGTTCTGACACCTTTCTATCATAGCAAAACCTTGTTCCAGCAAGTAGTGCTACAGTTGTAAGATCGGACCAGACGTGTTCACCTTAACTCCCTAAGTGCATCATTAAGCAATGGGTGCCCTATCACAATATCGACAATTTTTCTTTCCTGGATAACTTTTGGTAGGTACTAATGACTGCACATCGAGAACATCCTACAAGACCTGCTGGGACCAGGATGGGAATTTGAAAAAGCGATATCAATCCCTGGTTTTGTTTTATATATGGCTCTGATGAGTGAACACGCATCTGTTGAAACTCACTGCAAAATAAAGGCAAATTGCTCGCAACAAATGGATGTTAAAAACAGACTTGTGGAGAGCAAAAGATGTGTGTTTGTTTAGTCAGCAAAATGTCCATTTACTTCCAAGGAGACTTTTACACGAACTGACAGACTGATAAAACAGACCGACTGCATATTACTTCCAAAATAAGCTCTCTGTATTTGTCTTAATGGACCAGTGGAACATTCTCAACATGTGCACAGAGTCCAGAGTGGACAGGAACTTTTAAAGCCATCTAACAGGCGTGCACACTATTTCTTTCAGTTGAATTGAATTTCATCCTTCTTTTAAATCTGTTTTGTTCTGCTCACTCTTACCGCCCTTCTTCTTACACCAAGTGAATAGTTTTAGTGCAAGAAAATTGGGCTATGGTTAAAAGTTCTGACTGTAATGTGAGCGCTGCTGGAAAACTAACCATGAACAGGATTTCATATAAAAAGCACATTTTTAAAATATCACAAAATTATAGGTTACTTACTATTGAGCCGTAGTCAATAGCCAGAGTCTGGAGAGCCCAGGGCAGGCCCAGACCAACCAGTATATCGAAAACATTACTGCCAATGGAGTTAGACACAGCCATGTCACCGAGGCCTGGTACACAGTAGAAGGAAGAACTATAAGGATTGTCCTGAAGGCAAAATACACCCTAAACAACTCGTATATTACACTGTGTAATTATCTCCATTGAGATCCAAGATTTTTTTTTTCTGATTTGAACATTTAGGATTATGTCTGTTTCCTACTTTACCCACAATGCTCTTTGACTACCAGCTGATTTACTGTACTTCTTGATTCATCTCTGCCTAAAATGACTCCTTTAATCCATGACACTGGTGCATTCCACTGCTGATCTGTAGGTATTGCTCTAACTCATTATCCTCTACATAGCCAACTAGCCAAGCTGTCACTCTGGATGGTTGAGTTTAATGTTTGCTTTTTCTGCTACTACTATGTCAGATTTCTCGTTAATATGACATTGGTGGGGCACGAAGCCTCAGTGGCGAGCACTCCAACCCTGAACCAGGGTGCCTAGGGTTTGAGTCTCTCCTCTGGTAGTGTGCCTAGGGTTTGCATGCTCTTCCCCTTTAGGTTCTCCGGTTTCAGCAACAGTCCAAGACGTGCATTGTTGGCTGTTTGGTGTTTCCAAATAGCCTGAAGTGTGATTAAGTGTTTGTGTGCACTGGGATAGACTCAATACCCCATATAATTCTACAAAGAATAAATGAATGAATGAATGATGTGGCAGGAAAATATTAAGGAAATGATTTCTAGCAGCCAAACCTAAATGTTATCCATTGTTATACGTTTAAGATAATAGATTTTTTTCATTATAACTGCACCAGCATTGTAATTGTGCCCCTTGTGGTGTCACTGTGACACACACTTCTCACAGGAAGTGTTTAAATACAGCATCAAACTAAAATTTAAGACGAGTATTACTAAGAACATAATTTGAATTTGACCATAAATATATTTGTGCTTCAGGATGGAACTTTCCTATTAACACAGCAACAACTATTAACAAAGACCAAGAATATTTTAGAAGGAAAGCAAACATGTGGAAGACTCTCCATTAAAGAAGTTTAGTTATCTTGTTGACTATTTCTCGTTACTCTTGTGCCCACCTTGCCGTGCTACAATAAGACTGGCCATGCAGTCAGGTACACTGGTGCCTGCAGCCAAAAAGGTAATGCCCATGATAACATCTGGGATGCCCAAAGTGTAGCCGATGACTGTCACCTGGACAGAAAGTAGCATCAAGTGTTTTAAAAAGAAAAAAAAAAGAAACAAACAAATAAATAAATAATTTAACAGAAATTCAAGAGGAAGTTTATGCTCTCACCATCCACACCATGATGTAAGAGAAGCCAGCAATCCAGAGTGTGGAGGTGATGAAGGTGACCATGAACCAGCGCTCCCAGCGAGGCGAGGCACAGTTTGGCACCGTAAAGAAAAGCAGCAGAGTCAGCGGCCATGCCGATAGCCACTTCACCTTATTGCACATGCCCCCTGCATGCATGCGCACACGCCACACACGCGCACACACATAGCAGATCAATGAAAAGAAAATGCCAATAAATATGCTTCTGTGATTAATCGGGTGATTAGAAGCTACCTGGGCAGTGGAAAGGAATAAAAGGTCCTTCGTTCTCATCTTCCTCCTCCTCTTCTTCATCATTCTCATTGTTCTCGTTATCCTCATTCTCATTCTCTGTATCAGTGCCAGGATCTGCCCCTCGTGTGTCATCATCACGATGCCCATTCCTCCATGTGTTCAGGCCTCGCTCTACACCCACAATGCCGTTCTCCATTCCACGCCTTACAGGAAATTTGACTATTACCTCAGAATCCCCGTTACTGAAATGACCGTTGATGAGACGTTGCCTCTGTAAGCATACGCACAACACACTGATCTGTTGCTGTTCCACCCAGCACAACACACTTGGTCCTACTTTACTTTCTTTTTTTTTTTTTTACGATAGCTTTAGTGGATTGATGAATTTTGCCATATCCTCAGCACATGTCTGTTTTTGCATGCAAATAGAGTACAAGTATGTGGGCCAAAGCATTGTTAACACATATTATAGAATATCATCCAACTCTATTAGATATAAACATGTTTATAAAAAAAACATTTTCAAGGGAAAAAATAAACCTGTGTTTGAACTTTTTTGGGGAGAATTTAGCATTACAGAATTGGATAGCTTTACAGATTTGTACAATATTGTAATTGATAATATTTGATAATAAAATGAATTTTTTTTCTTCATATTCATCTTTGGAGAAGATCAAATTTAAACTGAACACCACATTGAAATTCCTCACTAGTTAGGTGTTTAATTTTAAAACTAGTGAGTTTAAATGACATATTTACCTGATACTGTTGACTTTTTTTTACATTTGATATCATGTAGATGCAAATAAACAAATATTTGTATAGTGTACATATTTTTTTATGTACACATAGAGTGTATGATGTATTCTTAAATTATCTGATTACACATGATAACAATATCAACTTTAATCTGGTGTTATCATAAATAAATTAACTCATAATTCTAAAAATGCAAGTGTGTTCCTGACCTCCATGATAAGCATACGGGAGGCCATGGTAAGTCGGGTGCGTGGAGAAAAGTGACTAGTGATCATGATCCTCATGCCAGCTTCAGAGAAGGAGAGCTGGTGTGGGTACGCAGACAGCAACTCATCCACCATCAGTACTGACGGCTTCCTGTGGAAATTCGCTGCATACAGAAGAAAACTGATATTATATCATAGTACCGCCACTCACCGTACTTCCCTTTACTCATTAGAGTATATCTATATTTAATGACATTATTCTAACTACCCTTTACTAATGAGAACATCATTTTTTACACTAGCTGTATTATTACCTTTTTTGAGTAGCACAGCCGTAGCATCACATCCATCATCAAGGTCTGTGCTGCTCGCTGTACCATTTCCCAGGTTTGTAGCTTTCTTCTTCCTCCGTTCGAAATAGTGCACCACATACGAGTTACACCTGATTGACAAACAAGTGATCAATGCCAAATGATACATATATTTCAGCAAAAATTATGATGATGTCTCTTAATTTAACTTGGTTACAAAAAGACCAAAAACTTACTTCATTATTAAAATGTACACCACGTACATCAAAATTAGGACAAGAGATTCCCACCTTTAAAATGCAACACACAACCTTTGATTAAAATGAAAATATATCTTTGCAGCACTGATTAATTTATTTATTAATTAACTATGATTAATTAATCATTCAAGTTTAAAGTGAAAAAAAAAATAAGTAGGAAAAAAAAACCTACTGGGAAAAAATATATGACACTGTGAAGCTGCGTTCACTCTGTTGCATTATAATTTACAAAAGTAGAAGTCCTCCTGAAGTTTATGAATATATGACACTGACTTACCATGTAACCTTCTCATCATAGATAAACTGGAAAACAGAAAGAAAATGATGTTAGACTTAAGAAATAAAATGCATTGACCTATATTTAACACCAGGGGGCAATAATACACAACATTATTATACAGTATATGCCCTACTGAAGATGCATCAAGTATACAATGATCAGATATAACATTAACGCAACCACCAGATGAATGGAATAATATTGATTATTAATTATATACCAGTAAACTGTTAACAGGATCACAGGCATCCAAGACTCATTTATGCTTGTGATGCTAGTCCATCCAGTCCAAGCTGAATTATAAGCAAATGTAGCACAAATCGCTGAAAAAACAACGCCAGACATGAAAGAAAGGCACCAGAACACCAGTGCACCACAGCCTTCTGCATATGGGGTTCAGCAGGCAAACAGCCCAGGACTACTGACCCAGACTCCAAACTCCCCAGACCCCAACCCGATCGAGCATCCATGGACTGTATGAGACAAATAAGTACAATATACAGAGGCCCCACCCTGGCACCTAAAGGATGCCCTGACAGACACAACACTCAGATGTCCTGCTGATTACAATCCCCGAGAGGCCAGAGGGGGTTTGGAGGCACAAGGGAAGCCTAAAATGTAAGTGGGTTTAAGGTGAATGTTTTTAATGTTATGGCTGATTTAAACAATATATGCTGCCTGGACCTCCCGAAAAAAGTTGCACATGCTGTTATTTCTTTTAACCATTAGTTTGATGGTCAACTCATGTGTGAAAATAATTCCTCATGCTCCCAGAACCACTCTCACAATATCAACAGCAGAGGGAAAAAAAAACATTGATGTGATAACATGGTCATTCAGTACATTCAGAGGTCATCAGCTGACTTATTATTATTATAACTGAAGCAATCCCGGATCATAACACTGCCTGCATGACATGTCTTTTACAGTGAGCAATATGCATGATATGATATACTGAATCATGCATATCATATCATATCATATAAAAATATCTGTGATTTCTCTAGTTGACATTTTACAATGCAACTTTATCTAGCATTTATGTGCTCACTGATCACCATCATTAATGATTTCCTTCCGATCACATTTCTCCTGCAAGAAGATGCTTCAGCACTATCCTTCTAGGTTTTAATAATGAGTCTTAACCTGGTTACAATCATTTTAATCCTTTCTTTATTTGATGCCGGCTGATAATTTGACTTGGGTATTAGCAGTGTATTGTTTTACAATTAGTAAATACAATTTGCAATGCTGATTACTGTTTAGACAACATAAGTTTCTAAAAAAGAACTCAGTACTTCAGATAACTCGGAGCAACAATGCTATGTTCACATAATGCGATACGTGCGAGTGTTTGCATTGCTCGACTCTAGCTACCGTGCCGAGTGTGTAAATAAGAGGCGTGTAGTTTAGGTTATGGCCCCCCAGGGTAAGCTGTTTGCTTTTCTTCTCCTGCGAGTCACAGCGTTCAGAGAAGCATGAGAAACCACTTAGAGCCTCTACTCACCACAATCAGAGTGGCCACTGAGACAGTGTAGTACATCGAGTCCCTCATTAAAGTCCAGCAGGAGAGACGCACGGCCTGTACACCAGGGAAAGACAAGGGAAGAAGAGAGAAGGGAGGAAACGTTAAAGTATCCAAATGAGCTGCGAAGAACTGACAGCAAAGTAATCTCATGACCAATTTAATGTTTAGCACATGGAAAGAGTTTTCACTTCAGCAAAAAAAATGAGTATGTTATGTACTTCTCATATACAGAATATACAGTGCCTTGGAAAAGAATACATACCTCTTGGACTTTTCCATATTTTGTCACGTTACAACCACAAACATACTGTAAATGTATTTTTGGGGGGTTTTATGTGATAGACCAACACAAAGTGAAACATAACTGTTAAGTAAAAAATTAACAGCAATACTTTGTAAAACCACCTTTCGCTGCAAATTGGGGTGTCTCCACATCTAGAAACTATATATAAACATTTTAATATTTATATGGTTACAAAAGAGGTGGCATGGTGGCTTAGTGGTTGGCACTGTTGCCTTGCACCGCCATGGTCCGGGTTCGATTCCCGGCCAGGTTCGATTCCCATCTCTATGTGCATGGAGTTTGCATTTTCTCCCCATGCTTGGTGGGTTTCCTCCCACAGTCCAAAGATATGCAGATTAGGCTAATTGGCGTTCCCAAATTGCCCATAGTGTGTGAATGAGTGTGTCTATATGTGTAAGTGCCCTGCGATGGATTGGCACCCTGTGTACCCCGCCTCGTGCCCAAAGTTTCCTGGGATAGGCTCCAGGCCCCCTGCAACGCTGTATACATGATTAAGCAGCATAGACGATGAGTGAGTGAGTGTTACAAGAGACAAAAAAAAGAAAAAGTGAGAAAGAGAGAGTGTGTGAATGTATGCGTGGTTAAATGTCACACGGCATATATCACATTGCGATCACGTTTGAACACACAGCCATGACACTTAAAGGAGAAATTACTTCTAAATCTTTATAATTAACACATTATCTTCAATGGCATTTTTGCAAGATTTATTTTGAAATGAAATTATGAGCTGACGTCTTAACTTTAATCTTCTTACACTCACATGTTGGTCTTTCGTCATTTTCAAAAATTTCATAAATGTCCCACAACGACATTCAATGAGATGCTGATAGTAATAGTATTTAGACCTGATTTAGATAAAGACTGGCACAGAGGCACTTTATCAGTCCTTTAGTCTGTCCATGTCTTTCACCTCTTCATCTGTGTGCATGTGTGTACAAGCATGCATGTCTTTCTTATTGATATGAGGGAAAACATCTCAAGAATATGGTGAGTGAGGTAAAAAGCACGTTTTTATGGGCTAACAGCAAAACCCGACTATCACTGTGAAATGTGAAACGTTATTTTTTTCCTCCTATTAAACACAACTTTGACATCAGTGTGGCAGAAAACTGCAAATAGTTTCATGAGAAATGGATTAACAAATTAACACCTGAATCATGGAGCACAACACAAATATTTCAACAGTAAAAAATGTTTTATGTGTTTTAGTGAAGTTTTATTTTAAACCTCCATGATGCAGTCCAGACCAGTGTTGGGTGTAATGTGTTGGGTGAGTACTCGGATTCCTTTTTTTGATGTAACGAGTAATCTAACGCGTTAGGTCCGCCATTTAATTGCTCAGTTATTTCGTAAAAAAAAAAAAAAAATGTAGTCAGTTATTCAGACAATTTATGTAATCTGTGAGCCAGACAGCAGTCATTCCCAATCCATTAGTGTGTGTGTGTAAAAGTCGTCCTACAAGCCCCGCCCCCGATAACCCGCCCCCCTCTGTCATTCCTGCTGTTATACCCCTATCTCACCTATGCGGCGAGGACCAACGCGCGGAAAGATGGAAACCTAATCACAGCGAAGTTTGGCCCATAATCTGTTAAGTACTTAAGTAAGTGATTCAAAACTCGCGGTGAATCATGATGAACCGTACTTACGGCCACCGCGCAAAACCCCGTAGGTGAGATAGGTGTATTAGTACTTCGCTGAGTGATGTTGAATAATTATAAAGGTCTTGACTAAAACAACATGCATGATGAATCACATAGGAATTTTCATTTTCTGCAATTGAAAAGTACTTTAACTAGTTACTTTTATCAGAAAGTAATGCTGTAATGTAACTGATTTACTTTTTTTCATTTTGTAATGAAATTAGTTACTTTAAAAAGTAACGTCCCCCAACACTGCTCCAGACCATATTAAACTAGATGCTGTGGTTTCTTAGAAGTACTTCGTCTAAAAATACAGCGAGTGAGTACCATATAAATCCACGCTTCCGGTTATAATCTTTTGAGTGAAGAGAAGGAGCAGCTATAAAAGTGTGTAATGCTGACGTTTTTGGTGTGCTCGCTATATAAAGCAGCGAAGTCGACGTTTAAGTGGCGGAAGTGGTGCGCCACGGCAACCCAGGTACCTCTTGCCGCTGTCAGCGTTGCCATGGCGACCACAGGTTGCACTGCAGTGGAAGCGGCTTTTAACACCACGCACTGTGCACACTTGCTCAGCCCTTCATGCACCTTTGCCAGGCAGTCTGATCTCTGTGAGGTCAGTTCCTTGTGTGTGTGTGTGTGTGTGTGTGTGTGTGGGTGTATGTGTTTATCTTACTGAGTGTGCATGTGAATGAGAAGGAATGTGGCCAGGATGAGTAAGGACATGAGAAAGCTGGTCTGAGCACATTAAAATGTAAAAAGATTACTCAACATCCTGTTGTTTTCATGTAAGGGAGAGAAGACATTATACATAGAGACATGGGTACGAGAGAAGAGTGTCAGAGAATATGAAAACTTATCATACTGCAAATATAGGTTTACTATAGGTTTAATATTACTTTGAAGAAATAAATTGTAATTTAGTCATTTGGCAGACACCCTTGTCCAGAGTGACTTACATTTTTATCTCATTATACATCTGAGCAGTTTAGAGTTAAGGGCCTTGCTCAAGAGCCCAACAGTGGCAACTTGTTGGTCACAGGGTTTGAATCATAGTCCAATGGCTTAACCACTGAGCTACCAGATAGGTTTAAATGACATCTATTGAGATTAGAGGTGTGCATCAAGGTGAAAAAAAAAAAAGAGCAGTCAGATATGAATATTGTGGGATAAGAACGACTGCATTCTTTAAAATGAACGATCCATATTTACAGCCATACATTTACAGCACTCGTTCTTTCATCCTATGTTACTACTAGTTCGGCCAGGTCTATAGAACCAGGAAAATACAAGAAGTTTCCTTATAAAATATCACAAGCAAGTATAAGCAAAATAATATCACCATTAAAGAGATTTAAAAACACACAGTCCTTCAGATGCTTTGATTGAGGCCACAACACTTTATGTTTAAATGCATACAGTATACAGGAACATATATGAACCCTTGGAGCACTGAACAGATACAGACACAGATGTGTTACTGTACATTCCTCATAGACAGCCACTATACCACAATGATCTGACTCCATGAAACCACATAGTACCCTCTCCAACGCAGTTTAAACACAGATGTGGTAAACAATCATTTTACAGATGAATCATCAAGCAGGCTAATGTTGCTGCAGTGTCGGCTGTGTGATGTGACTTTTCCCATCGATGTCTTACACATTTCTATACGCAGCTACACACTTGTAGGTATCAGAGCAGCATATTATTTACACCATGACAGTTTTAATGTCATAGTGTTAATAATATGTAAAGGGTCAGGAAAAATCCTTATGTCTTACCAGATGTCCATTACACATGAATGCATAATCGCACCTACACACTGTGTCCACTACAACTAAGCATGTATGTGTAGCAGTCCAGAAGAGAATTACTCTCTGCAAACACCAATCAAACTGTTGTAGAGTGAATGAGATTATTACATTTTTGGGGAAAAGTGTTTTTTTGTGCACGGTGCAGCCAAATCCAGCGAGGATACCAGTGAAGAAGAGACGAGAATGAACAAAGATGGCATTTGGAAAAAAAGAGGACATGTAATGAGATGTAAAAATATAAAGGAGAGGCATACATTTTAAGCAGTGGTAAATGCTCGCAATGGTACCGTAACACTATACACTTTTTACAGCTTGGAACTTATCTAACCTTGCTTTGCATGGTTATGTTAAAATGCATTTCTCTCGTTTTTATGGTTAGTAGTAACAGCGCTCTAACAGAGAAATGAAAGTAAGAACAATTAAAATGATAAAAAATAAGCAAGAATGATGGACACATTAATGGAAAATTGCATTATGGTTACTGTGTACCTACTAGCGTAGATCATTTTGACACTACTACTGCAGTGCACTGTGGAATTTCTGAGTGTACTAGATACACTGTATTCCCCATTATGCTTTTGAACATGGGGACAAAATGCCAGACTATTCACTACAAACTAGTGCACTATACAGCTAATAGGGTGCAGTTTCTGATGCCGAATAGCTTTCTAGTGACTTTCTTCAGTCAACTTTCTCTGAAAGCTGTGCAGTAAGTCTGTGTATTTACGTTTGGTGAGCCGTTACCTTCTTTGACTTGACTGATGACCCATTTTAGTCAAGCTACAGTAAGTATCAACTGGCAAGTTAATCATGGATGTTTTGTAATATTGAATGATTCATTATTTACTACATCCTGAAGAGTGTGTGTATCACGCCACTGCACTGTCACTGGCTCCGGTCTTGTTATCCACTGTTCTGTATTCACTTTCTGTGCCGTATTTTACTGTCATGTGTTGTAAACACAGAACAACACATGTATCACTATAAGTGCTGTTTTGCAGGATTGGATTTATGTCATCGTCTTGATTTAAGCATCTGTCCAAAGAATAAACCCAAATATAAATATGTACAACGGGTCATGTTTACCTGCCCAGCGAAGATCCCACACACTCCAATGATGCATAGGATGTTAAAGACTGCAGAACCTACGATTGTCCCTACTCCCACGTCTCCCTTTGTGATAAACACTCCTAGACACAAGGGAGAGAGTTAAAAATCACACACTGTATCCAGTTAGTCACGCTGACATTAAAAGCATAAGCTTCAACAGCGTGGAAGCAGGACAGCAACAGATTTTTACCTATGACAGAGGTGAAGAGTTCAGGTGCTGAGCTGCCGGCTGCCATGAACGTTGCTCCAGCCACATCTTCACTGAGATGGAGCCGCTAAAACCAACCCACACACACACAAAGAAGAGCACAGGGAAAGAACACAATACAATAATTAGCATGGCACAATAATTAGCATGGCACTAATTAAGACACCCTGTGGTTTGGGGTGTGTCAGAAATCTTGGTATTTTTGTTACTGCTGGTGCAGTCAGTACTACAGGAACGCCAGTATAATTATGCGAGTACAAACACATTATCAAGAGGTATGATTAGGTGTCAAATCAGCCTTCATTATTAATAAATAGATAAATGAAAAAATAAATAAATGTACCATGCAAAGAAAGTGGCATTGACATATGCTATAAGTAATGATGAGAGTCTGAATTATTACAGTTGTTAAGTTGCCTTAAGTTTGTTAAGTTTTCCTGCTCTGCGCACCGACTGTTACAAGTTTGTCACCCGGAACGCAAGTGTAATTCAAGTAATAGGGGCCAAATTCCACAACCATTGCTCCATTCAATAATACATTCCAAAGTTCAGCTGAGACTTATATAGAGTTTCCTTTGCCCATCTGACAAAGCCAAGGTGTATTTAGTTCAAATTTAACTCCCTTCTTTCCCACTTGGTCATACTGCTATATGGTTAATTCCAGTTGGACATACACACCCCATCGGGACATGCGCAGTTATCGTCATTATACTCATTTGCATTTCTTTCTTTTTTTTGGGTGGGGGAGGGGGGAGGAAGGACATCTTTTTGGTAGGGTTTGGTGCTTAATTATTATAGATTCCATTAATCCTGTGATATGTCTATTTTTTAGCAACTGCAACTGAATTCATTCTAGTTTGATGCACATAAAATATTGATAAGGGTTGTAGAAAATGGGACATTTAAAGCTTTGCTCAAAGAGATGAAAAATACCATTTTGGAATTGTGTCCGGCAGAAAGAGGATTGAGGATTGCGGATTGAGACTAGCCCTATAATAAGCACCATTTTGGACAAACTGGGTTGGAAAATCTCTTCTATTTTATACATGCAGCTCTACTTCATGAACGATCGTATACCCTTTCAGACAACAAATAATATCAACGGTTTGTTTTTGAATGAAATCATAAGGTTTATAATTGTAGTCGATTGTTTACCTCACAAATCTTCTCCAGGGATGGCACAAAGTAGTCATCACACACCAGGGCCAGGGCATAGAACATGTACATGGCCTTTAGAAAAATGGAGAGCACAATACAATCATTTGTACAGAATAAACAGCACATACACTGACATCAGACATTATAAAGCAAAATTCTCGCAGGTTGATCACTGCTGTTTTTCACCCTTTAATTATGGTGTGAAATTATGTGTATACTCTCATCATATTTGCTCACTAAATACTGAGCAAAAAATTCAAGAGACTTGCATCATATTTGTGTTTGAATTTTTTTCATTCTTTTTCTTTCAGTAAAATGTATTTTTATAAGGGCAATGATGGGAACTAAATATTCTGAAAATTTCACATCAATATCAATAAAAATTTAAATCAGACAAATGGCGGATGTAAAATCATGCGATATCTGCTCTGTGGGCCTTATTTACAAGCTGCTGAGTGGTCTGTTATCCAACATGGAAAAGCAGCTTGAAACACAGATGCACTCAAACAGACTGTTGCTCCTGATCAGACATGCCACAGTTCATGGAAATATTACATAAGGAATTAGACCGGCTTTGTTGTCTGTGATTTATTTATTTATTTATTTATAAGTTACATCAGAGCCATGCTGAAAGCTTAATAAGGGTTGCATATGCTGCAAGCATACAGCCAAGAACTTCATCCTCACATGTACAAGTTTTCAAACTCCTGCTGAAAACATGGGCCATTTCTAAGAACGTGTGGTTATATCAGCCCTGAAGTCTCTCTCTCTCTCTCACACACACACACATACACAGCAGGCACATGTGTGTATGTGGGATTAGTTCGACATCTGTTTGTTCAAAGACATAATGGCATCAGCAGGGTTTCTATGTGAGGCGGTGCAGCATTTATCTATACATGTAGAAATTTAAATACACATATTCATATGCCAGTGGTTCTTTTATATATTTATGGTTGGTGCTACTAAACTGTACTGTTCGCTAGCTGTCCACTATATTAGAACTGCAGATTCGTTCAATTATCTAGTCAGCTAATCATGTGTCAGCAGAACAATACATAACATCATCCAGCTACAGGTTTACACAAAATAACACACAAAAAATGCATCCAGTGTGTGGAGAGTCTGCAGGCTGTCTGTCTGAACAGAGGAGAATCAGACTGGTCTGAAGGCTATAGCATCTCTAATAATCACTCTTTACAAATGCAGTGAACAGAAAAGCATCTCAGCATGCACTAAATATCAAACCCTTAGGCAAGGACAGAAATCTGAGGCTATGACTGACAGTCTCACTCAAACTGGACAGTTAAACATGATGGTCTTCTCTTGTTGTAGCCCATTCACCTCAAGGTTTGATTTGCTTTTTGAGGTCCTTTTCTGCTCAGCACAGTTGTAAAAGAGAGATTACTTGCATGCTGCCACTATCCTTTGTGGCAGCACTTACGAATCTGTCCATCTCCCTCTGACGTCTCACATGAACAAGGCATTTCCACTCTCGGAACTGTCACTCAATTAAGGTTTTGTGTTGCGTTTAGGAGGAGCAGCAGTTTCTGACATACCCAATCCAACCCATGGGGTACCAGCCAGCATGCCACAATCACAAAGACCACATATTTTCTTCTACTTAATATTTGATGTGAATAATAAAGGTCAAGCATGTAAGCTGTAACTGCATGATTTTAATTGACATTTTTTTGCATTTCACTTCTGCCATATGATAAGTAATGAATATATAGATGCACAGGTATTCCTAATAACGTTGACACTAAGTGTATGTATTCAGACCAATTTTCAGGACTACTGACCAGAGGTAAAGTCCAAGACTTTCACACAATATAAAGAGTATTGCTGTTGTGTAATTACATTATAGCAGTATTATAACATATATTATAACAGTAAAAGAGCTGAGGTAGCTCAGAGGGCTAAGGCAGCGAGTTACTGATCGGAAGATCGGTGTTCGATCCCCAGCTCCACCAGGTTGCCATTGTTAGGCCCTTAAGCAAGGCCCTTAACCCTATCTGCTTCAGGGGTGCTGCATCATGGCTGACCCTGTGCTCTGACCCTAGTTACGCTGGGATATGCGAAGTGTGCAGTAATGTATATGAGACAAATAAAAGCTTAACTTAACTTAAATTGTAGAAAAATAGCTGCAGGGTGTCTGATAGGCACTTTTCACCAAACTTTCTTTGATTGCACAGGCAGATGATTAAATAGCACAACATTGCAGTAGTGACACATGAGTCCACAAAAAACTTCAGGAAAAAATATGCAGTACTTTTAATTTCCCATCTTTCAACAGAGCACACTCATATATCAGGTCACATACAAAGCTTTAGACTTGCAGGACTTTATTTAAAGTGAACTGTATGCACAGTTTAGGTAGCGAAAAAAGCTTTATACTTCAAATTAATGGATTTTTCTTGTGTATTATGTTTAATAAAATAATAAATTTTTTTACTTTTTAATATTTTAAATATCAATTACAAATATCGCCTTAGCTGCTAATCTATGTGTATTTATTTGAAAAATAAAAAAATAAAAAGCTAAGACCATATCTATGATGTATACTGTACAGTACATTGTGAAAGAGTATTGATAATATATCCTCATATCTCCCTGGGTTCTTAGATCAATAATTATTATGTCACTTTGAAGACAATTTAGAAAATCTATTCACAATAATAACTGATCTTCTAACTATCATTATTACATGTTCTGTTTACATTTTCTCTGTCACTGGAGGCACTGGAGCGTCCATGCATTTTCTATGTCCGATAAAAACAACACGGCATCAAGGAACACTTGAATTTCATGCAAATGTGATATGCAGTGGGAAATCAACAAACCCAAATGACTGGCTCTAATCAATTTGTCACACCAATTCAACAGACGAAACATGCACAAGTTTAATACTTACTGAGTCTAGCTCCCTTTTTATACACATATGCTTTCATATTTTTGATAGATTTCACTACATTATGAAATGTTTTTTTAAAATATGATACCGAAAGTAATTTAAAAGTGGGCAAAACTTTCGTTTTAAATGGCATAGTTCATTTAAACTGTGCATGCTGGTAGAGTAACTCCTCATCTATACAATAATACTACTCAACATAGTCTCATCACAAGCAATGCATCACAGAATGTTTGCGGCGATTACGGCATTCACATGAGCAATGTGCACAACTGAATGAAGAAGTTTAAAGAGGGGGAAACCAACACTGATGATAAACCACGCAGTGGGAGACCATCAACAGTGACAAAAGGGATCTTTCAAAGAGGCGTTAAGAGTTGGGTTCAACAATGTCGCAAAAACATCACTTGTGATGGAGACTATGGGAGTTACTCTACCCACATGTGCAAGTTGAATGTCATACCCACTTTCAGTTTATCCTTCATAAAATAAAGCACATAATCGAATTAGAAAATATGTTGTTGTCTTCATTTTCAATAACATTCCCCCCTGGCACGAGCAACATGCTCTTCAAATGACAAACTCTTCTCTTAAGTAACCACCTTAACCTGCTCTGATTCATGGTCGATCATAATTGTTACACATTCATACCTAGAAATGATCAAACAATACAAATCAACCTGTGGCATGATTTAGGAGCTGAGAAGAAACCCATACAGACATAAAGAGAATATATACGACTGTGTTCAAATAACTTCTACCTTAAAGAGTAATAATTGTATATCAATTAAAACACAATGTGATCTGCTCCTCTGCATGCAGTAATTAACAGCAGCCACATAGTCTCACTGACTAAGCCACACTATTCACTCTGTTCTTGTCTCTCTAAAGGCCAGTTGCCATCCTACCCCCACCGCCTGCTTGGGTTTTAGAGCCATTTGTTAACATTTCTGAACTGCCAACAGTGTGACTGAATGAATGTCAAAAAAAGACTGCCAGATGGAAAGAGAGAGAACAATGATGTCGGAGATGTAAACCATGGAAAAGCTGCACAGAACAGCCTACGATAAATCACACTCAGCTCTTTCTGTTCTGGACAACATTTTGCCTGCTCTGCAGATATGTATTGTTTAGTTGTTAAAGAAACTAAAATTGTTAAACCGAAAATAAACAACACAAGCGGCAGGCAGCGAAGCAGAAGTGAAGTGATTTCATTTTCTGTAAACCGATGTGAGTTATGTGTCATCGGGCCTAGGGGTTTGGCAAAATGCATATGCAAATACACACATACAAATACACACACCCTAACTGCGAAAGGAACGTTTTTGAGAGGCCGCACATGCAGTGTTGTAAACATTTTAGAATGTAAGGACATATGAACCAATCTAAAAATCATAAAACTGCAGAAACCCACAATCAGCGGCTACATCTTGAATACAACAATTCAGAGAGCAGTAGAAGAGCATAGAAGCACTTGGGTTACAGGGTCAGTGCCAGTATCAGTACCTAAAGGGAAGCAAAATAACAAACAAACAACAACAAAAAAAACTCATATGTGTAGAAAATAAAAATGTTTGTATTTTTGTACATTATTTTGATTAAATAAATCTTTAATTGTATGCGTTGTTAAAATATTTGTATATGTACACTGGAAAAATTATTACCCTAGAACCATACATGGTAACTTCACTAACCCTGATTTTCAACATAAAACTGACAGCAATGACAATTTTTTCAAAAATCACAAAAGTAAAAAACATCTTGGAAAAAGTACTAGTATTTCAATAAGTGCCTTATAAAGGGTTACAAGTAGCCAAACAAGCAGGACCATGATTTCCTGAAGCTAAATCTTTCCAACTCAATAGATTAATACAATTTCTTATTGGCAGTGCCATCAAATAAACCAATTACTTCCCCCCCCCCATGACAAGTTATGTCTGTAAAAATATCACTATAATCACTGTATCAGCCATTTAGCCTTTTCATCTTCCTAAATTGTTCCACTAAAGCTCAATTTCTTACATTCCTTTCCTATAAACTTGCTCCTTGGTGGAAACAACATTGACCTAGATGTTTTTCCATAAACTTCACAGTTTGTGCAAATCTTTCACTGTAGTTTTCCGGTCAGAAAATCAATACAAGGCATCCATGTTAATTTCAGTTTCCTTGAAAATAAGTTTCTATGTCTGAGATAAAATATATATAAAAAAATAATAATTAATGAAAATAAAAAAATAAATGAATTAATAAATAAATATTATTTATCATTAAATATAGAACTATTCTCTTGGAATCTGATGTAGAGACTATAGTAAAGGTAACTAGGACATTATCTATTCTTAGAAACAAGAAAATGAGATACATTAGTGTTGTAGGAGTGCAGTACGATGCTTAATTAGGGTAAATATATTACCATACTGTGTAAAGAATGTGTTCTGTATATTATGTATTTGTCTATGTTTAAGGTGAGCGTAAGACTGTTTTTTTTATGAAACTCTGACCAATCCCCAAACATAAAGAAAGAAGTGATATTGCCCTTAAAGCACAGCACATTTTAACCATTTTTTGTTCTGCTGTTTTTTAATACAAATATACTGTATAGAGATCAAGATTGTGCAGTATAGAGTAACATTTCCTTTTTTTCAGCCCAACCTAGGCAATATGATGAACTGAATTTAATTTAATTTTAACCCACTATACGAACATGACTGAGCAAAAAAAAAAAAAGGTCACAAATGCAAAGAAATGGTACAGATACACATGATCACGTTTGTGTGGTTGCTTTTGGTTGTTGAACAAATAATAATAATAAAAAATATATATATATGCTAATTTTGAGAGTTCTACATTTTTGCAACATCATTCCCATATTTTGGTAGTAATCACGTATCTGATGTAACTGTTTTGGTGTAACAAAAGGATTTATTAAATAATTTCAAATGCAAGTTTTAAACTGAAATACCTGGTTTGTGGTGCCACTACTCTATGTTGTTGGGAATCTCAAGCTTCTGATCACTCTACGTTTGACAGAGTCTATGTGTCAAAGGCAAACAAACACCAACGTAGACAGGAAAAACAAAAAGAGGGACACTTACACCAACAATGTGCAGGGCCACAGCTCCTTCCATTCGCTCCTGATTTGTGAAAATATCATCAGGGAACTCATGTACACCTGAAAAAATACAAATGCATGAATCATTACACATATAACCCACTCACATGCTCACATGTAGCACAGTGGTCCCTCAGATGAGTCAACGGCTGGTCTACCTTACTCAAAGAACTTTCAGTTAATATAAGTATGTATTTCATTTCGTAATGCATGTAAATGAATTTGTTACAATCATAAGGTTATAAAGAGCCCCTCAAGAATCAGTACTAGGTCCGATACAATTTATACTATCTAGACCTATACTGGGCAAAATCATTTTAAGAACAACCTCTCATTCACTGCTCTACTGTCACAATACACTAAACCTGGGGAGAATTGGAGTAATATTGTATAGAGTAATCTGACCTCAAAGACGATCGTTTAATCACTTCTCCCATAAAAATGCTAAAATCAAAACACATATTTTTTTCATAAACTGAAGGTTTAACATACATTATATAACCCAATGTAACACATACTGTTTGGTGTAATAATACGTAATAATAATTCTTATAGTTAGTCAGAAAACTTTAATACAAAAGCAGATTTTTTTTCCCATTACATTATCGACTGTCCAGGTTCTTTTTTGCGTCCATAAGGATTGCAACCCCTACATAAATGATATGCTTATACCATATTCTGCCCCCAAGTCTCTTTGAATCTGTTGCCATGTGTTTATGGTTGCTGTGAGACAATCTATTCAACACTATGTGAGCTCTTAACTGTTTAATTAAGAGAGTTCTCTTTATTAAGATATACTTTAATCATTAGTTTTTTTTAATTGTTAAAGTGGATGCCTATGTCTATTTTTCTTTTTTAGGTGTACTAATTGTGTGTTCTTTATAAATATAATGTACTTACTTTCTTAAAATAATAGAATGTCTAGAATAGAATAATATATAATATATAATATAACATATCAATGTACAATCTGTAGTTTTTTTTAGTTTTTTCTATATATTTTTTATTCTATTTATATCTGTTTATATTGTATTTTATTTCTCTTTTTTATCCTATTGCAGCCACTGGAGAAACAATTTCCTTCGCGATTAATAAAGACTTATCTTATCTTATCTTATATCCAACTTTCATGAGACCTAAAAGCACAAACATCTGTTAGTTTTGATTGAACATTTTTAAGAAATTATGAAACTGCTGTCTTGACAGTATGCTATTGGGTTGGTAACAAATGTAACAGGGTGTTCTTCTATAAGAGCATTCGATCTTCAGCCAGATCAAACACTGAAAGAGCGGTAGTCATAGATGTTGCTATCATATTGATTCCTCACATTGCTACTCTTTTCTGTTGGCCTTCAACCGTGCCAAGAAAAATCTCTTTAATGTTTTTACATTACTCTTTCTCTTTGTATCTTGTATTAACAGTAAGAGCCTTGACTTTCCATGGGCAGCCTAGGTTTGATATGGACTAATTTAATCTCAAGGCAGTACCATGGACTGCCAATGGCATGTTCTGCCATTCCCATGTTTTACCATATTACATACATATGGTAAACGAAATACACTTTTAATACCATCCTGTCAATTTGACACCATGAAATCCTTAATGTCATATGGATTATTCCAAGTAAGCTACAATTTAATAGCTATAAATAGCTATATTTAGAGAATTAACTGTGTATAAAAAACAAAATGATGTGAGGAACTATGTTCTTTTAAGCAGCTACTTCTGCATCGTAACTGTCAGCATATTGAAGGCTGTTGTTCAGGCTTTTGCCAATTCCACACATTAGTTTCATCCATAAAATAGTAAGATTATAACCTTATTTTAGGCTCCTCCACCACGTTTAAGCAGAAATAACGACAATTGAACTGGGACAGGCTTGATTTTCACCTGCTGATTGCCTTGCAGCTGCTAAATAGGCACCTCAGTTCTCCGAGGATAGATACTGTTAACAAGCCATTCACAAAACCAGCATGCCACCTTGATGGCTGCATAGATAAACTTTGGCCTACAAACTGAACTGGGTTTGTGGTAGCAGCTTCTGTTGGGCTCATAAAAGGCAAATCTTCACTCTCATGTTCACTCTCACGTTCAAAAAGTAACAGTAAATTTTCAGGTTTAATATCAAGTTAAACCAGTCCTGACCCCCAAAATAGCAAACAAAACAAATCCTGGCCTCTCCAAAATAGCAAGCTAAACAAATCCTGGCCTCCCCAAAATAGCAAGCTAAACAAATCCTGGCCACTCCCAAATACTATGTTTCACCAAGCCTGCCCTTAATTAGCAAGGTTAAACAATCCTGCCTCCTAAACACCAAGTTTAACCAATCCTGCCCCCCAAATACCAATTTTAACCAATCCTGCCCCCTAAAAAGCAGGGTTCACCAGTCCTTCCCCTAAAAAGCAAGGTTAACCAATCCTGCACCTAAACACCAAGTTTAATTAATTCTGTCCCTAAATAGGAAGGTTAACTGATCCTAGTATGCTTAACAAATTGTGGCACCTTAAACAGCAACTTTGACAATCCTGTCTCAGCTTGTTGCATGTTCTACCAAACCTAGCCATGGTGGCCAAATCACCATCTACTGCAATTATGTCTGCATCTACCCTCAGCTCCTTGATTTCTCAAAATATGAGCAAATTAGTCATATAAATTATTAGGTCCTTAAACTATAACAAGTCTCTTTTTAAAGATTCTCTCACATGACAAAATAATAAAATTGGCAAAATAAACAATAGGGAGGTTTACTGTATGTAACCGTACAGTAAAAATATAGGGACATGTTTTTTGACATACTTCCATAGTGTTCAGTGTTGTGACAACATTAAAACAACAAGTGGTTAATGCACACAGTGTTATATTACTGTTAATAACTATTATATTAGACCTTTGGTTTGGAGGTGATAAGGTTTAGCAAAGACGCATATGTTCAGTCACACATGTACAGTAAAGTGATATTTTCTTGGTAAGCAGCTGAGTAATTTGTGTGCCAGCAGGCTTCACATTGCCATCTTGACCCTGATCAGGTCTGAGCCACCGTAAGACACAGACCAGCACTGCCAACCCACATTAACCAAGAAAAATGAAGATTAAACACGATTTATTAATATAACAGTGTAATGTTTTGTATTCCAATCTTTTCTACTTTCCTCCGTAATGTATCCTGTGAAAACATGGAATTTTAGATTAAGATATTATATTAATGTATTCATGTCTCAGTGCTAAGCTTTCATTTTATTGTTGATTATTTTGTGTTTAATTTAACATTTCCCTTATACTTAATTTAAAGTTAATTGCTGTATATGAAAGACTAGGTTGAAGTAGAATTTAAGGAAGAAGGATGAATAGAAAGGTGATCATAATTATTTATGATGCTTCTTCTTCTTTTTCCTCTTCTCGACTTTCCTTAACTAACTCTTGATGATCATGCTGTTACTGACCCTGTGCATCACTCCATGATTTCCCCTTAAAAATTATTGCACAAAAAGACCTCAACAGCATAACCAACTACAGCAGACCGAAGAAAATTAGCCATATGTAAGAGAACACAATGAAAGGCAGCTGTCTGTTTTTCTTTCTCCTCTGAGAACAACAGGCTTGAATTGATACTGTTGGCCAGCACTGGGACACACTGATGACAGCACGATTCATTAAAGAGGCAGAAACACTGAGACTTGGTCCTCTTGCAGTGAACAGTGCACTGAAGCGTGACCGTAATGAGTGTATTCAAGAGCCCATGATGAATCTCATTTAAACTGCATTAACACAACACACAACAACGCTAACCATATGTCATTTACTGATGCCAGACCAATTAGAAGATTTAAAAATTACAGGTTAAATTCAGGCTTGGAACATTACAGAACAGCATCAGCATCATCTGCTTTTATTGTTATTGAAGAGTTCGTATAATAAAATTACAAAACACAATGTTAAATGTTTACAATTCATTGTAAGACAAATTGTAATGGGTCATTCAAGTCCACTAGGACTTCTTTAGTGCTTATACATAACTACGTTCCGGCCCAGTTATAACAGGCTAAATGACATTGACCTGGAGAGCAGATAGAGAGTTTATGAATAAAGGCTTGACTTTTTTTGCAGGCAACAAATAGAACATGTCCTTCAACTTCCTTCAAGCTGCTAAACCGCCAGACAGATAAAATCCCAGCTTTATCAAAATGACCAGCCTTTAAAGAGTTAACATTGAAACAGCCAGATGCAAACAAATATATTGCTGCCTACAAACCAGCAACACAGACACACCCATAATGTCATACCCAAATGACGGGCACCAGACCTCTGTTACACAAACCAAAGGCAAGTTACATCTGTTGTCAATTAAGCTTTAGTGATGTGTTAAGTATGAAGCTGAAATTTTAACTGTAATAGCGTATTCGAGAATAACTTACTTATCATCGAGGATAACTTACTTATCATGCTGCCACAGATTTTTTTCTTTTTCATATATTAATCCTAACTTTCTTAAACAGACACTCGCAACAATAGCTGATGCAAGAAAAGAAATACAAGAATCATCAGTTCATTGCCTGTAATCCCGAGCAGAAATCTCAGCCCACATCTGCACCTGCCAACCAGGCATCCCATAGAGCTCTATAAAGGAGTGCACAGAGCTATCTTAGGTTAGATATAAATAACCTGTGAAAATGGATAGAAGGGTTTGAGATCATAGCTCCCCCTAAATAAATTAAGCCGTTCTCCTTTGCTCTGGGGTAGTGAAATGATAAGGATCCAGATCTGTATGTTGATTGTATGACCTAGGGAGCTTCTGACTCCAGCTATTCTAATCTTAAGCAAGCTATGCTATACTTTTCCTCTGTCAAATTGAGACAAGACAAGGAGAGAGAAACATAAATAAAAATGAGTGATTTATAGACTCTCTGTGGTGCTCCAGCACAGTATTCATAAGGCATCCAATAAAGACAGATGTTCTGAGTGACTGAAAAAGGACAGATTCAAACCGATTGGACTTGACTAACATCTGTCTTAGTGTGGACAAAGTTATGTTGCAATAGGCTACATCTATAGCAAGGCTTGCAACATATTTAAACACATTGATGAAACCTTAATACAACATGCTTAAAGATCAGCCTATATTATTTTGTCCCTTACCTATACATTGCAAATCCTTTAATTCATTAAAACATCCACTCATCTAGCACATCTGAGATTCTGTAAGTCTGGAGGGATTTACGCTTATTTGCACACTGCAGCTGATGGCAATGTCAGAACTGAAAAATCCCATACTGCAAAAAGGATTATCAATTAATGGAGCTACATTACTGTAGGTCCATTTATTATACAGACAAACATAATAATTAAAGTTGCACAATATAGTTCATTGCAGAATATCCCTTGGGTATTTTATTCCTTATCTCTTCTTATATGATGCTTTACTTTAAATAACTTAAAACCCCATGAATTCCCATGACAATTACTAATATGCAGCATATGGCAAAAGATATGTGGACACCTGATTATAACGTAGCCATGTGGGTCTTCTCTATACTGTTGGAAACACAATGTTAAAAACACACAACTGTTCAGAATGTCTTTCTATGTTCTTGGATTAAATAAGAGGGTCAAACATTCTAGCGTTAAAATGTCAATGTGCAAAACTCCAAGTGAGGTTCATAAAGACATGATTTTGCCAAGGTTGGTGCAGAAGAACTCCAGTGATAAACGCAGATGCTTGTCCTCAACCTTAACGAACACCATTGGAACAGTTTTCCATTTTGACTCTGCTCTAGGACTATACAGTTAAACCTTGGATTGTGTAGATAATCTGTTCCGGAAGAGTGCTCGTATATCAATGCACTAGTATATCAGAGCAAATTTCCCCATAAGAAATAATGAAAACTCAGATGATTTGTTTCACAACCAAAAAATATGCATATAAAAATAATGAATACAAAATGTAAAGTAAAGTAACCTGCACTTTACTCTTGAAAAAAATTCCAGACAGAGCAATGTTTCCATTAGTGTGTGTGTGTGAAGCTGAAGCATGACGAGAGAGGAGAGGAGAAGGGAGGGGGCTACTGTGTAGGATGACTTTCACACACACACACACACGCACACGCGCACACACACACACACACACACACACACACACACACACACACACACACACACACACACAC
>JAQMYJ010000039.1:14650108-14664420 GCA_030014305.1 Clarias laeviceps | reverse complement strand
AAAAGCAGTTTAGCAGCAAACTTTGTGAAAACTAATATTTGTGTCATTCTCAAAACTTTTGGCCACGACTGTACACATAGTCCTACACACAGAGGATTAACACTTCTGAACCTAGTAATGAGTCATGTAGAAAGCTCCATGTTCTTGGTTTCCCTCTATCCATGCATGCTTTTAATTGGTTTGAACTATTCCCCTCTTTTCAGCCAAACGTTACTAGTGTTATAAGTTTCAACCGACCTCAAAAACAGCAAAGATTACAAAGGGCTCTGTTTCTAAAGAGAACAATAGTATCTGTTTGGTGATTTGAATATTTTACGCAAAAGGAAATTTCAGAGGTAATATATTTCAATATCTACAGCTTTGTGATGTTTTTCTAGCTGACCTGAAGGTGAATTCAATTTCCCTAAATAAGTGCCTCCCTTGAAGCACTATCCTTGGGTATCTATCTTCTCTTCCCAGAGGGACAGCTCAAATATGTTCAGTCAATTAATACCCGCTTCATTATTGCTAAAAATCTGCAGTAATGAGATGCTCTGTCTGCTATGATTTATCGCCATAGTTTAATAGAAAATCAATCCCAATTTGCAGATGAGATATCAGGCTTTTTAAAGACAACTATGAGGCCATGTGAAGTGCAAGAAGTTGTTGGCATTATGAGGAAAGTACACAGCCAGAGTATCCAGGTTATAATATTAATGGTTTTAGTGGTTGGTCTGTGTATGTGTATGTGCATATTTAACACCATGAGCTTGCAATCCCTTCCAGGTTGTGATAGCAGGGATTGTCTGAATATTAGTGAAATGTTTTTTATACAGGGTACTCCTAGATTGTAAAAATAGCATATTCTAAAAGCATTTTACTCTTGTCAATGGACACTAAGGCCAGTCTATAGCTACATTTCACCATATGCTGCAAGCTGCAATGAACTGTATGCTCTGACAGTGTTCTGTCATAGCCAGCATTAAGTAGCAACAGTACATCTCAAAGATGACCAGATGTACTAGCTCACAGATGGGCTACCCTTCACTCTGCAGTCACATCAATGAACTTGTGAGCCCATGTCTATTTTGCCATTTTAGTGTTGTTCTTCCTTGGACCACTTTGGGTAGGTACCAAACACTGTATACCAGGAACACCACATAAGACCTACCCTTTTTAAGATGCTCTGTCCCAGTTGTCTAGCCATTACCATTTGGTTTTTGTTAAAGTGCTAAAGATCATTATGCTTGCCCATTGCCTTGCCGCAATGCACCTGTTAGCAATTTCTCATTATTACCGTATTTTACCGTCACTATTCTTTTCAGGATTCAATTTCACACGGTCATATCGATCCAAGAACATCAAGCTCGATACCCTCTCCCGACACCCAGGACACATCCACTATGGAGACTATCCTTCCACTCCAATGTCTTGTAGCTATGACCCAACTGGATGACCCAACTTTTCATCCCAGTCTCTGTTCACCCCCCAAGTCTTGAATTGGGGCAACAGCTCCAGGATAGCCTGTCACCCCGCCAACCTGCACCATCTCATTGCTTCATCAATGCTTCTGGTGGCCAACCATCCTCCATCCATTGACCACCTCCTGAGAGCTTCCTAAGGCCCCTCTATATTCCCCATTTCCCTGGTCACATATTTCCTTTGACTCCGTGACTGGGTTACCACCGTTCGACAATAAAATGTGTTCTAAAAGTGGTCGACCAATTTGTCTCCCATTGTCTCAGACAGGTTCTTGGCACAGTTCTAGAAGGCCTTTTAGGCCTCTTATTGGCTCCACACCCAGCCTCTCATCAGGGTTCCACCCTCAGCGCAATGGTCTAATCGAGTGCAAGAACCAAGAACAAGAAAAATCACTGAGATGCCCTGGTTTCACGGGACATGGCTTCTTGGAGTCGTTTTCTCCCCTGGATTGAGTACGCCATAACCTGCTCCCCACCTCCTCCAGAGGAATGTCACCTTTTTAGTGCAGCTTTTTAGCTCAAGCCTTTCAGTTTCAAAGTTCCTATGGAAGTTACCATTACATGGTAATTGCCTCCTGCTGGGGCAATTTCCCACCCACCCCTAAAAACAGTCATGTCAAGCACCCCATTCCTGAATAAGTTGAATGATTTGACACCTCTTTCATGTGTCTATGACAAACGGTAAAGGACTAGTTACGCGCCAAAATCTCCATTATAAAAGTCAATGGGGCAAATTTTTGGCACCTCTTGCGTGGGGTAAAACTAAGACGCTTGTACGGGATATGTTCTGACACAGCTTGCAAGCCTCTTCAAATGTGGTAAATTTTATCTTTCTACAAAATTCTCGCTCCATGGTAGAAACCGTCAAAAGTTTGTCAATATTAAATTTATGGGATTTTTAGGGTGATACAAATTACCGCCCCACCTCTTTACAAGAGTCATATCACCCCATTCCCGAATGACCCGCACAATTTGCCACCTCTTTCATGGGTTTACGATGAACGGTACAGGAATAGTTACGAGCCAAAATCCCTGCGGGGGCAATTTCCCGCAGACCCCTTAGAAAAGTCATAGCACCCCATTCCCGAATTAGGCGCAAAATTTGACACCTCATTCATGGGTTTACGACAAATGGTGCGGGACTAGTTACGCACCAAACTTTTGTACGGAAGAAGAAAAAGAAGAAACAAAAAAGCTGGTGAGATAATAATAGTAGTGCTTCTCTTCGCAAGCACCACTAATAAAGTCAAGCAATTATTTCACCCCTTTCTAAATATGTATATGTTATTCAAATGCACAGACTAGAGATTGATCCAGTATCCATTTATGTAATCAGAAAGTGTGATTTTTACTCTATCACTATCACACTATCTCTATCTTTTGCAAATGTTTTTAAAAACTTAGTTAACAGAACTCCATGGTCACAGCGAAATTTCACAAGTGCATCTTAATTAGTTATGCAGTATCTTCTCACCAGTGAGCATATCTTAAGGAAATATCATTTCTTTAAATAGGGAAAGAATCCAAATTCAAACTAATTTATCATTAATTGCTACTGAAAGCTCTCATTCATCTTTTTCTTAATCTAACCTTCATCAAGCATGCTCTTTTAGATTTTTTTTCAAACATTTTTAAATATAAACTCACATTTACTAGAACTTGCAATGATACTCAAAATTTAGTTTAAAAATTACCATTACGGAATGATTATTGTAATAATCATTACGGAATGATTAAGGCTGGCATGGTGGTGTAGTGGTTAGCACTGAGGCCTTACACCTCCAGGGTTGAGGGTTTGATTTCTGTCTTGGGTCTGTGGGTGTTGAGTTTGCATGTTCTCCCCATGCTTGGTGGGTTTCCTCTGGGTACACTGGTTTCCTCCCACTGTCAGGGTTAACCCCTAGAGGGCGCCTGGCGCCCTAAGACTCTTTTGGTTTTGTACTTCATATCCCAGAATGCACCTCGGTCAGGTGACGGGAGCACTCACCTGAACCGAGGTGGCTCATTAGTTTCTAGTTGTGTGTTTAGTCCTTTGTCTTGCATCTGTTGTGTTAAAACTGTTGAGTTAAGCTGTACTGTTCTGTTAAGTTGTTTAAACTGCCTTTTGCCATGCTTCATGTTTTTGTTCTTGTTATCATAGTTTCATGCTCAGTTCATTCCTGTTTATAGTCTGTTTGTTTATGTTTTCTTTATATTATATTAAAACATCTTATAGTCTTAACCTCTGAGCTTATGCGTTGCCTGCGGTAAAGAAGAAGAATGAATGGACAATGATTAAATAACAAGTTACGTTGCACGAAACTGGTTGGGATTGGGTTACTAATCGACTACACTCTGTTTGACTGATGCTTATATGATTATGTTTGACGTGTAAGTCATCTTTATTACTTCAATTACTGGCAGTTCAAGGTTTTTACCAAATATGTCTCCTAGTCATATGTAAAAGCAGGAAAAGTGAAGACCTTACATATTTTTCTGTAAAAAAAAATAAATAAATCAACTGAACAATCAGCATGATAATGCAGTGATAGAATTTCTTGATAAAATACTGAATTTTACCAAAAGTGATTAATAATGTTTGAACAATTAGAAATAGAAAGATGATGCATTTAAATGAATGGATTTTACCATTTACAATGTTATTTCAAAGAAAAGGTCACATAGCGTTACAGATGATTACATCCTACCACAGGCAGCTGCTTTTACACTAGGCGCGATCGATACGTACCATTCCAGTGTATGATTGCTGCCCTCTCCCCGCTTCCTTTCCCATTGGCCATATTAGTAATATTAGTGATATTGTTTTGTATGCACCTAGTTGGTTTGCAAGCTGCCAATAAACACAAAGAGAGGAAGAGTTCAAGGGCGTCTCGTATCTATTCAATTTTTTTTTAGTTCACAAACTTAAAGTTTAACTAAGAATCAGTTAACCAACAAAAACTTGATAGCTAGCTACAGTATATTGACCATAATTTGCCACAAATTACCACATAAACATTAGTAACTGTGCACATTTTTAGCTTGGTAAGGATTTCAAAAAAACTAATGTTTATCTATGGGTTTTTATCCAACTTCCTGTCACAACTTCACTGGGTTACAGATAGAGAAGCACAGCCAAGGGAAAAACTGGCTTAGATAAGCAGCAGCATTCTTCAAGGTCTAGCATCTGGCTATCACACTTTTTGTGAATTTCAAAAAGCATGGACACTGAATAATAAGGAGTGAATATAAAAATCTATTGATTTAAGTTCATGATGCATTTGTATTCATAAATAACATCAGTGGGGGAGTGGGGAAGGGGGGTTAAAGCCCCCTTAAACTGGACTAGAAACATCCCTGAAATGTAGGCTATTAACACATGCTGGGATCAAAAGTCTCTAAATCTGAGTTAGGAAACAGAACAAATTACTTTTCCATAGAGCTTTCCAGCCCAAACTTGCCAAGGTATATGAAACATGTCCAAACAAAACAGATGACCCAAACCAGGCCAAACAGTGAGACGAATCAAAATGTCCTGGAATAATAGATATATCCCCTCTTAAAAAATTATTCATATCGACAAATGTCTATTAAAAATGGCATAATTCTTGCATGTCTTGAAGTATATTATCTCCTGTAAAAGATTATAATTTATCATATCCCAGTGATCTGAATCTGTGCTATCAATTCAAAGTGTATTTGAGACACTATCTCAGAGACCTTACTTACACCGAATGCTCATTTAATAATTATTCTTTTCAGTGAAAGCATGAGGAGAGCTGACTTTACACAGAATCCAAAGAATGGGAATCCTGCTGATCTGGAACATGTTACTAATGTAGCAGCTTAGATGATGGAGATATCTCTTATTGCAATAATCAGAAGCACTGTCATTAAATTACACCTAATGTTGAATTGTAAATGTCTTACTGTGTTGATACAGGAACTATAATCCCCAAGAGGTATGATGTGACATGAATATCTCCGTTTTCACTCTCTGATACACACATCAATCCAGTGTTTTTGGTAATTAAAGGTATCATTATTGAGAGGGGAATGTGCCAGTCATGGTGCTCACAGCAGCCTACTCCCAGCATGTTCTGTTACCCTGTTAGCCTGAAACCACAAGCATGATATCCAAAAATGAAAGAGAGACAGAAATTGAGTACTTTCCTTGTCCTAAGGCTGGGCATTACTGAGCTTCCTTGGTTCTTCATGTGGTTAATGCTGTTGGGAAGGTATTTGATAAGTTCATAACAGAGGAGGTTTATAAGCTCACTGACAAAGTTTTAACGCTGACAATGTTTGGCCCTCACATTTGTGAGGGCCAAACATTGGCCCCAATGTTTAAGCTCCCCTCTCCCCCTTCTCGTCTTACGCAGTTACCCTTCCTCCACTCTTTTCACACACATGCGCACACAACAGAAACACTGTTTTATCGGAAAAAATAAACAAGAAATCTCTCTAATGACACTCGATTGAGCGACACACTAATGAAATCACTGCTGTAAAGTAAAAATAAAACAAATTAACCTGCACTTTACCTTTGAAAATAATCGCGACAGAGCAGTGTTTCTGTGTAGAGCAGAGAGAAAGAGTGTGTGTGTCTGTAAAGGCAAAAGTAGGAGGGGTCTGTGTGTGGGTGTGGCATGGTGTCCAATGACGCGCGCACACAGACACAAAATAAAATATGTTTTACCCGCACACACGTGGTCACAGTGTTATAGTGAACAGTACACGCGTGCACAGATGTTGATTATACCAGTGAGAGATGCACACTAAGACCTAGCAGGGGAGACGATTACCCACAATTCCCGCAGCACAAGAGGGAGAAAAAACGTTGGCTCAGTTGTGATCACGTGACGCTCGACATCAAAACAAGAGGCGCATGCGTGATGCATGATACTCGGTACTCGTAAACCAAGACTTGTTCATTTTCCAAGTCAAAATTTATTAAAAATCTCTGCTCGTCTTGCAGAACACTCGCAAACCGCGTTACTCACAATCCGAGGTTTCACTGTACAGTACCTTGGTCATTTACTTTTGCTCTCTTGACTTACATATGCACTTCAGAGCTGTATCTGTAACAACTTGGTTTAGTCAGAGCTACAGATATCCTGTCCAGCAAAGACAATAGACACCTAACATAATTTTTCTTCTCTTCACAGCTACCAAGATATTATTTTATTTTTATTCTTAGGTCTGTGGATGTTAGCTATAGTTGAAGACTCCCTTAACAAAAAACAACAATTTTTGTTTACTAATAATTACTAGCAATAATAAGGATCATACAGTCATGTGTAAAAGTTAGTACCCCATATTTTAATTTATGTGTTTTTGTGTAAAAACAGTAAAAATCATCTGATTATAGTAGGTCTAAGAATCAGGCAAATACAACCTCAGATGAACAACAACAAATAATGTTTTTCACCATCCCATTATTTATTTCACAAAAATAAAGCCAAAAAGAATAAAACGTGTGGCTAATACTAAGTACCCCCATGACTCAATAGCGTGTAGATCCACCTTTAGCAGAAATAAATTAAAGGAATCATTTACTGTATGACCTTATCAGTCTCTGACATCGTTGTGGAGGATTTTTGTCCCATTCATCTTTACAACATTAATCACTTTATTGATATTTTTGCGAATTCTCATATGCACAGCTCTCTTAAGGTCCCACCACGACATTTCAATTGGGTTGAAGTCTGGACCTTGATTACACCATTTCAAAACCTTGGAACATATAACAGAATGTATTCTGATCACAGTAATAAACCAACCTGCATATAGTTAACAACATTATTTATCAACGTTGATTCCATTTTACAGTTTCATTCTTAGCCCATTACAGTATGGTTTCAATAGTGATGGAGAATACAAGAGGGCTGCACTGGGAAGAGCTCAGAATGTAAATAACATTAAGATGCTAGCATTCATGTTTGACTCAATATAATAATAACCAACAGTTAAATTACATTCATAGGGAGCATGACTGGAATATAATTTCACACCATGGTTCTATTTTTTTTTATTTGGCTTTTGTTATTATTAAGTTAAAATATGTATATTAGAAAATCTAAAATAAGCTTCTTGATGTCAAAGAAGCAAAAACAACAAGTTCTTCTAACACATAAGTGATGAATGCTATGCATATTGTGATACCAATAACTTCTTTTATCATTTATATGAGTGCTGTGGATGTGTTTGCATGCACAGGGCGTGACAGGCCACTTTCGCACTCACATTTTCCAACAGCCATGAGCTTCCCACTGTGTAATCACTCCATCTCCCTCACAAACTTCCCTCCTCTGCTTCTCACCTGCTGCTTCTTCAGTTCCAGCTGTTGCTCTCACTAGTACTCATTTTGTTTTCTTAAAAACAGAAGTAGAGATTTCAGGGAAGTGATTAAAATCATTATACTGACTGCAGAGCACACCCTGCTGTATCAAATGCTTTGTTGGAGAGATGAACTCTAATGTCATGTACAATTAGAACCTCAGGGAAGACCCTCAGACTAAGACAGCAGGACGGAGTGACGAATAACCATTGAGATCCAGTGTGCAGTCTGATTTCTACTGAGCATCACACACTCCTGCTGCTATGTGGATCCCGTCTTCATACTTTTCATACTATATATTACATGACACAAAACTACAATTCAACAACTATCCAACAGACCGAATAAGAGAGCACAAACCAAAGACATGGGCAGACTAGACAAACTTGTGAGAATAGCTAGTGCTAAATTATGGAAAGTGCAAAAGGACATTAGATATCAGATGCTTATTAATATCTTTGTAGTTCTTTCTGACAATAAACAAATGCTTGTACTGGAACCATGTGCAGTTATAAGGAAGCTCTCTAGTAACTCTGGATGGCATTTCTGTTACATCATATGCAATAAAAGACATTTTTGTAATTATTGATTGTAGTCTTTTACTGAAATCTCTCGCTGATAATATTACTAGGATCAAATTGTGCACTGATTATTAAATTCTACAACTGACCTACAAAATCACTGAACAGTCTTGTATCTGGGTGAAGTGCTGGTCTTTTATGATCCCCCATGTCTTTTTGGTCAAGACCCTTTGTTTTTACCTCAGTTAATAACTTCAACAACAGAATTCAAGTTGTGTTCATACACAAAATTTGTTCATGATTTTACAGTTGCATTTTTCTCTATATAGTATGCTGAAGGTGAAGGTGAATTATTTATAATCACTAATCCTTTTTATTCGTGCCATCTTTGGGGGACGTTTACATAAATTGTAAAAGTATGTCTGTAAGTTTTTATTCCTGTAAACCTGATTTGTGAAAGTGTCCATTATTAAAAGCACTATTAAAAAATATGCAAAATCAATAGAAGTGTTAGCCGACTGCACGGTAGGTTAGTGTTTAGCACTGTCACCTTGCACCTCCAGGGGCTGGGTTCATTTCCCGCCTTGGGCCTGTGTGCTCCAGGTCCATTTCCTCCCACAGTCCAAATGACATGCTGAATCCCAAATTGCCTGTACTCTGTGTGCGTGTGCGTGTGTGTGTGTGTGTGTGTGTGTATTTTTCCATTGTAAGCCAATGGGTCAACTCATAACCACATGATGAACATTTTCATTGTTGATGCTAGACAGTGCTTGAATGAATCTGCACTGACTGATGCAGGAAACACCAGTAAAAAAGAAAGAAAGAACAAAAAAAACATGTTTGTTTGTTTGTTTATTTCTTGATTTATTGAATTTCTTGTTAACCTCACCATGAAAATGATTTTGCAAATTGTTCTTTTTTCCCCTGTACTTTTTTGGGAGCCTATTTAATTTGTTTAGGCTAAAATCTGGTAATACTGCGAAATCTAACAGGTTATTTAATTTCAATGAGCGAAGAACCATCTTGCCCGTGTGAACTCAGGGGACATGGCTTCCATGAGCTGTCAGTTAATATCAGAGTTCAGAACATCTGTGTAAATCCTAACTGATTCATAGGCCTATTGTCTCATTACCATTTAATTGGGGAGAAATTACTGCTCTTTTGGCATATTTTTAATGATTACTCCTGCTTGTAGCACACTTTCAAGTCAAAGTAAAGCAAATGAGTAACGCATTAATAGGAGGAAAGCATCACTGAATATTGTATGGATGATAAAAATGTTATATTACACAAGCCTGTGATGGATTGTATGAGGATGCTGGTAAACTTGTATCTTTTACATTTTTAACATCTAAATGGTTGTTCTATTTGTTCCTCCGAGGTCATTTTAAGGAGTCCAGAAAAAAAAAACAACAACACTAAAACAAAGAATCTTTTTTTTTCTTTTGAAAATTTAGACAAAGCATAGACTTGCGCTAACTATCAAACGTTTGGACACAGCTTTTAATTCCATGTTTTTCCCTGATTTTTATTTATTTCCACATTGTAAAACAATGCCGAAATCATCCAAAATATGCAATAATCTCTTTTGAACAGTTGATATTGAGATGTGTGTGCTACTTATGCACTGTAAAACCTTTACAACGGCTCTACCTAAGGTGTTGTTAATTGGTGATTTTTGAGGCTGGTAACTTCTCCTTTGCTAGAGAGGTAAGTTATCATCTTGCTTTTTTTGGATGATTTTCACAAGAGCCAGTTTCATCATGGTGCTACCTAATGCTATATGTGTTATTTAATAATTTCGAAAAAATCCAGTATTGTTTTAGAATGTAGAAAATGAATACAATCTTTTGCCCAAACGTCTGACTGGTGTGTCCACACTTTTGAGTGGTACTGAATATTAATGAGTACAATAAAATATTTCTGTAGTAACAGCATTCAGCAATGTATGAAAGATGAACTAACTTGTTTCAAAGTTGTTTAACAATATTAAATACAACTATATTTGGATAAATTACACTTATTTAAATAAAAGATTGCAAGCATTAGTTAACTCCTGTTGTAAAATAAAACACTTTGGATGTGCTGTTTTCCTAATTCAGTAATCTTTGATTTGGTAAGGACTCTTCACCCAATGATTATTTCTCACAATGACCTCTTCAGGCTTATGATATGACCATGGTACTCTAGGTCTATGCCACATTGTAGAAGGCTGCATCAAGTTTATATTAAGTTTTTCTAATGCTTATCGCATTTATGGCAGACACACAACAAGTTATGTCATGTTCAGTGAATTTTGTAGAAATACTGGATTCTCGATACTCGATCCGATTTCAATGTACCTGGTGAGCGCGTGATCATGTGCGTAATAGGAAAGAGAACCTGACAGGGACAAGACTAGAAAGTACAATAAGTGTTATAAATGCATTTTTTTTTTTTTAAATATTTTTTTTAATTGTGTTTTAAAAAAATATATTTTTATGGAGCTGTGGGAATGTCATGGACCTAAAAGTACACTGAAATAAGCCTGCACAAGTACTGCCTTTAATAAGGACCTTCAGTGAAAGCATTTTTACTCACTATTCTCTGTATTTTCACAAAGATTAAAGAATTTTAACAAGTAAGTTAACAATAAAGCTTTAAAATTACAATAGCCAAAGAGTCTTCTAGAGAGTAAATAATATGTCTTATATTAATTACATTTACCTTCTGGTTGCTACAGTAGTGACCAAGTTATCTGCTCAGCTAACCACTAAGCATTTAGGTGCCTTACTTTTAATGGCTGAGATGCAGAATTTAAAGGCATCTCATCCACAGACAGGCACCTGAAAAAGAGAAGCAGATTTTTCTTAACTATTTCCTAGAAAAGTGCTGAGGTGATTCTAAAAAGGAACGTGATTCAGAAAAACCATGATAATTGCATTCTAAATCATTATAGCATTTCAGGAGTCTAATTAAGAAGAAACGAGCTATCATGATTCTTTGTCTAAACACAGATTATTTATAGTAAGCCTGATTGAAAGAACAATACATCATGAGACGAATTAAAAAACAAACACTCTAATGCCATCTGTTTAAAGCCAAAACTGTGGGGGTGTCATGGTAACAAAGAGCAGAGTGAGGAAACCCTAAAGCGCCAGGCTGATGGGGTGGGTGTTTCTGGATTCCCAGCACGTGTAAAAGACTAAGAATTTAGCTCCATCTTTAAAGGCAAGATCAAGGAATACTTGGCAAGTAGAACAGCCTACTAAAACACCAGGACCCCTCTTGGAAACACTGGCCAAATCTGCCCATGGAAAAACAAAAGCAAATACAGACTGGCCATGTGGAACTGCAGACACTATGCTGCTTTTTCAGCATAAGCTCAGATCACTAAGCTTTGAACCAACAAAATTCTATCACTGATGTAATAATAATAATAATAATAATAATGAGTGAGTGAGTATTGAGTGTGTGAATTAAAGAATAAGTAAGTAAATGAATGAGTGATTAAGTGTCTGTTGAGTTGAGTAAGTGCTTAAGTTATATAATCAATAAATGATTAAGTTAATGATTGAGTTAGTAAGATACTGTGGAAATAACTGAGAGAATAGCAGAATTGCATAATAAGATGGGGTGTGAGTGAGTGAGTGGGAGGGAAGATGAGTGAGTACATGACTGCGTAGGTGACAGAGAGACTGAATAAGTGATTGAGAGCGTATGAGTATGAGTAAGTGACTTTGTGAGAGACTGGATGAATGACTGAGTGAGGGAGTGAGTGAGCAAGTTATCAAATCTGTGAGTAAATGAATGACTGAGTGAATAGATTTCTAAATGGCTTAATATATGTGTGATTGAGTAAAAGACTGAGTAAGCAAGTAAATAGGTGCCTGACTGAGTCAATGCTAAGAAAATGAATAAATAATTGAGTGAGTTAATGAATGAATGAATTAGTAAGTGATTGAGCAACTAACTAATGAAATGACTGGGAATGGCTGAGTGACTTAGTAAGTGTGTTGGTTAGTGAGTAAATGAGTGGTTGTGTGAATGAGTGAGGACTAGGGAAAGGGGTGAGTGAGTACATGACTGATTGGTTAACTGAGTGAGAGACAGAAGAAGTGAGTGAGTGAGAGAATATATGTAAGCAACTGAGTGAGTGAGTGAATAAATGGCTTCAATTTCCTGAATAAATGATGAGTGAATGTGTGAATAATTAAGTGGGTATATAGCTAAGTGAGTGAATGCACAAGTGACTGAATGAATGACTGACTGATGTTGGTGAATAAATGAGTTGAGTTAGTACTTTAAGTGAATGTTTAAATGATTGTATAAGTGAATAAGTGACTGTGTGAGCAAATTAACTTAATACATTGAAGCAAACTGTTATAACTTACGCGTCATTAGAACCTTTCTGTAGCAAACACATTGCTGAGAGAACATGGTTAATCAATAGACCTCCAGTATTGATGGCTCCTTTGTTCAGCCACTTCACCTCCTCTCTCAGTAAGACCTGCTCTAATTAGCCACAATGCCTAAAGCAAACAATTATCCCATTCAAAAGCAGCACTATACAATTAAATTATAACCACAAAAACTGATGATAAATAGACTCATTTCATTGGGTGTCTAAATGGCCAAACACAAACCTATGAAGTGCAAAGCTCTCACTCTGAAAAAGAAATGCAAAGAAGTATAAGTGGGCTTTTCAGAACCACCAACATGAAAAAAACCCTCATGCATAGACACTGACAAAACAACAGGACACATTTTAGCTTTACCTATGATCCTTTCTCATGAATAAATCAGCTCTGGGGTACTGAAGACTTGCTCACTGCTATTAAAATGTGCCATAATAATGGGCATGAAATTATTATTACTTTGTTCAATATTGAAATAACAATTTTAAAACCTAATTATTCAGACAATTAAAGCATAAAATTTTTCATTATTTTGCTTCTTAGTCACATTAATCAAGCAGACCATTTAAAATGTGCCATAGTTGAAGTTGAGTTAAGATTGTGGAATGAGGATTTAAGAACAAAGGCGCACACATTAGTTCTAAGATATTAGTCGTAACCACTGGCTTCAGAATTCAGGCACTATGTGAGAGTTAAGTTTGCAGGATGGAGTTTGTCAGTTACGTGTTATTCTGTATTTGAAGGTGTGTGAAGTACACGTTTCTTGTCCAATGCCACCGACTGACTATTTAAAGTAAACACAAAAGCTATGAAATGCAACTTGTGGTAAACATTAAAAATATGACACTATTAATTAAATAAATGTATTATTCCTTTACTATGTGCATGGCTATTTTTTATTTATGGTGTTTGGTTGTCCTGAAACTGCTTTCTCAATGAGGGACATTGACAAGATAAGGCTAGCATTAACCTTTATATCGCTGAATACGGAGTATGTCATTGTAAATAAATATACACAATATTAAATATACACACAATTTTTTCTTTTCTTGTTGTTTCAGACATTTCTGGTTTTTGTATTCTGATTGGCTAGGACAATGCACATCAAAGAGGCAGTTCATTTAAAACTACAGACAATGGTACACATCAAAAATTTATGAAACAGAAAGAAAATCAAGTGTACCAGAATTCAAGATATTGAATAGTTATAGTTTAGCTAGAAAATATACAGACAAATTTTGGAGACCTCGAAGACTTACATAAACTTGTTTAAAAAAAGTATAATTTTGGAACTTTAAATTAAACTGAGTTGTAAGTGTAGTAGATACAGGTAGCAGATACTCATTTACTGTAGATTATCCTCATTGATGTGTTTCTTTTATAGGTGGAAAAAAAACAACACTTTCATTATTTAAATAATTACACAATGCTAAATACCAGATGTACTGACAAAACAGCCTTCATATTATGTTTTCATGACACAGTATAAAATATACAGTATACTGTAAAAATATATATACAGTACAGACCAAAAGTTAGGACACACCTTCACTCATTCAATGTGTTTTCTTTATTTTCATGACCATTTACATTGGTAGATTCTCACTGAAGGCAT
>JAQMYJ010000039.1:14605876-14618177 GCA_030014305.1 Clarias laeviceps | reverse complement strand
ATGAAATTATTATGTACAAAACACATATTACATTTTAGTACATGTAACAGGTAGCCAATTTCATTTTTTACAGTGTATTCTCTCATATAATGGGGTGAATGTTTTTTTTTTCCCCCAGCAGGAAATGTAAAATCAAGTGAGGGTATTTGGAGTGGTTGGGTGCATTTGATAAAAAAATTAAAAAAAAGTGTTATGAACTGATGGGGAATATATTTGGCATAAATCTGCAGTTGTTTGTAGCAAAGAAAATATGCAATATACAGTAGCAATGGTATTTCTGTTGAGTTTTTGTTGCACAGCTTTCCTTAATTAGAAAGTTTAAGAAGGGTTAAAGAAGAGCATGAGAAAGATAAAAAAACAACAATACAGTACCAGTTTTAACGTGTTAGGTAATGAAAGTATCATATCATTCATTCATCTTCTACAACGCTTATCCTGTACATGGTTGTGGGGGGCCTGGAGCCTATCCCATGAGACTTTGGGCATGGATGATTTGCCAATCCATCACAGATACACACACTTATTAACACTCCATGGGAATTTGGGAACACCAACTAACCTAATCTGTATGTCTTTCACTGTGGGCAGGATAAGCGGGAATCGAACCCTAACGGGCAGGGTGACGGTGCTAACCACTAAGCCACTCAGCTGCCGTTCCATGTCATAGTAGTCCATAATTGCTGGTATATATTTTTTCTTCAGGAAGATTTTTCCAGATTTTTCTAGATTTCTTGCATTTTGCTACAAAACTGTTGCATTACTCCTGCACAAACATGTATGTTTGAAATTGTAAAAATAAAGATATTTATAGAGATATTCATAAGTAAAAAAGAAAGTGTTATAGACTACTTGGTGTGCCAAAGAAATATAATTTTCCTGATTCAGTGAAAGTTGAAAATGGCAAATTATCAAACTATGATAATATTATATTGCATATAATATATGATGCATAATTTAATAGAGAATTAAATAAACAGTAATAAATGTATGTGTAGCTGAGTTCTCTATTTCGTAAGATTGGATTACACAATATGTTTGGGGAACTACTGATGGATAAGAAGTTAAATGGGTTTCATTTAACTGACGTAAATTTTGGATCAACATGTAAAGAGGAAAAACTCTAGGTGACTTTGAAACAAAATTTATTATTTAGGTGCAGACTGGGGAGGTTCAGTCACTGCTCAGTTGGCTGTGTTGCAGTAGTTGGTTGTGTTGCATCACTTGAAGCCACTCAAGTGATGTCTACATTTCGACCTCTGGGAAAACATCAATATGTAGAAATATTGACGTCAAAACTGCGTATTTTGTAACTGTGATGATCTTGCAGCGTACAGAATAATAATAAAAAAAAAAAACAGAAGTGAAACTTTTTCATATGAGTGTGTCAGGGCAACGTTTATGAGATTATGTAACATTTCTTCATGAGAATGGTTGAGAATGATGATCATGTAACTCATTTGTTATGGTCTTTACATTCACAAGATTTAGGAGCAATATTTTCGATAGCACTTTCCAATATCATTTTAAAAAACAGGAGGGAAGAAATATCTTTTCGAAAAATTATGTTTATGTAGACTTGTAGACTTCATGTCAAGGTGCATTGCAGCTGTTCTTGAGCATCAAGGTGGCTCAGCACCGTAATGTTTTTTTCTTTTAATTTATCCTAATGTCTTTTTATGCAACTACAGAGAATGCACTTTTTCATGTTACTGATTAACCATATGTTCTGCAACTGTTCTGTCTTTCTAACCCATGTACTCTTTATCCTTGATGTGTGCCCTTGAGCATCATGCTTTTTCTAGTCTCTGTAGCAATCAGATTAAGTTCATCCATATTCATGAAATAAGGCAAAAATAATTGTCGTTTTGTCACTTACCCAATGTCAGCCAAAAGGCTTATGGATAAAACCCCCTCTGTAATGTAAAGTGATACATGCTGGGTGTTTAATCCTCCTGTCCTTTGAGGGAATAGTTTGTTCCTTTTCTATTTCAGCTCACTCTCCTTTATAGCACTGCTGCCTGCATGTATAGCATCCTAGTTCTTCTTTCTCTAATCTCAGGAGAATTGGGCTCGGTGAAGAGAACAACAGGCTGTCCTGTTATTCATTACTGTTACGAAAAAAAACTCACTCTATTTCATTAAGACACATTCCTAAAATAACTTTACCTGAATTTTATTCAAGTTTCTTCTTTAATTTTTTCCTCTCCCTTTTCTTAATATAATATAGTATAATTTAAAAATATTCATGTCTTATTCTTTTCCTAGACAACCAAGGGAATGTAAATGGAATCTAGAGCCAAACTTATTAAGGTCAGCAAATAGTATTTTTTAATTTAATGAAGATGCAGATTATAACTTATCTTAATGTCCTCTTTGGACAAAATTTTTCCTTTTTTTTCTGCATCTGCTTTAGAGACAACATTTTATCAGATCACTACTGTAGTAACTATGGATAGTAAATCCTCTAGAAATGTCACAGCTGTAAGGAAGAACCTTTGCAAGAATCCAGGAAATTTAACTTTGTCTTATTTAAATTATTCACAGACTGAATTCAAGTTCTTTCACAACTTTGTTCATCTTGTCTCCTTTACCTGCTGCTATTAGGGTTAAACTTTGCTGCAAAATTTCATACCAAAGTTCTCATCTAAAAATTTCATCTCTATTGCCCTTAAACAATCATGATTATGGTATTTGCCTGTGCCCTTGTGACGGAAAAAGAGAAATACCATACTGTAACCTACTGTAACATGCAGCAGTCCTACAGTCAAGAGTGATGCCAATCACCTCAACATAGAGACCAATTATTACTGATAACAGAGTAAGAAAGTGAGAGAGATCATCCAAAGAAAGAAAGAAAGAAAGAACGTGTGACAGCCCAATCTGCCAGACAGTCTCACTTGGTGAAAAGAAATGAGTTTTCAAGGCAAACTATAGTATGAACAAGATCTCACTAGTGCAAAAAAAACAAAAAAAAACAAAAACAAGAAGAGACATGAAATTGTTCTTTCTTTTGTCACAGTCGGGTCCACACATACATATTTGGACAGTAACACAATTTTTGTCATTTTGCCTTTGTACACCACGACATCAGGTTTTAAATTAAGCAATCAAGATGTGGTTGAAGTATAGATTTTTAGCTCTAATTCAAGGGGTTTAACAAAACATAATTTACACAATTTTACAATTTACACAACCCCTCCATTTTCACAGATAATGTCTCAAAAGTAAATGGACAAATCAACAATCATCAAATGCTTAGTTTCCGCTTCCTTTTCTCCAGATAACTTCAGTTGCTTCTTGTTTGTGGCTGTTTCTGCCTTTAGTTTTGTCTTGAGTAAGTAAAAAGCCTGCACAATAGGGTTGCGGTCAGGTGTAAAAGACTGTAAGTTTACACTTCCATTATATTTTATTGCTTAATTTCAAACCCACTGTGTTGGTGTAAAAAGGCAAAAATATGTAAATAGTCTCACTGTGCAGACACGTATGCCATTGCAGTGTTTCAATTATTTTGAACTTTCTTTGTCTGTCTTTTCTTGAAACTATTCCTTCTGAGTGTAGACTCATAATACTATTTTAAAAACAACCAAATAGCAATGGATGTTTTCCCACATGAGTGTACGAGGCAAAAGCATATAAAGATAGATAATATTGATTTGGTGCAAACTAATACTGGTGCTGCTGTATTACCACACCAACATTGCCCGAGTTTGCCACTGAGATCACAAAAGGCGTGTCTATTCTAAGAGTCCCTCATTGTCTTTGGTTTCTCTATATTAGGCAAGGATACATTAGCCAGTGACCAAAGTCAGGCCAAGGGCAGGCGAGCAGTATTAGAAAGGAAAGTGCTCATGCTTGGGAGGAACAGGCGGGGTCCTGTGATGGAACTCATTTAGGAATCTTACCTGGAGGAAGGACAAAAAGGATGAACAAATATAATGAAAAGCATCGAAAAAGATTTGCTGTGAATCACGTCATCTAAGTGTGATGGCCTGCTTTTGTTGATTTGCCTGGGCATTGACCTACCATATGCAGTAATGAAATTGGGCTATTCAGAAAATAAACTATGATACTTAAGATTAAAAATAGCATATCAAGGCTATTCTGAATAAACTCTAATGCGTAATGCTTACGTGCAAACCTTAATGTGACGAAGTGTCTTAAACTATGCAATATACAGTGCATTATTTTCCAGAACTATTATAGAACTATACAGATAAACACTGGACATTAGATTATTTGCTATAGCCTGCATAAGTAGTTAATATGGAGCATAGATGGAGTGTACTAGTTAACTCACTCAGTCATCATCTATACCGCTTTATCCTGTATTCAGGGTTCGGAATACCTGGAGGAAAGCACAGGGAGAAGATACAAACTCCATGCACACAGAGACGAAAATCAAACCTGGCCAGGAATCGAATTCGGATTTTTTTTCTAAACACTACACCACCATGCTGCCCTGTACCCGTTAAATGCTTTTATAAATATTTTGTTAGGTGCTGGTTAAGATGACATCACACCAAAAGGTTTTGTCTATTCTAAACCCTGAATTTGCCCTGAATTTAATTATTTAGTTTTGTAGCTTTTAGATTTTTATGTGAAACATTGCTCATCTTATTACGTAACACACACACACACATATAGGCCTATATATATATAATTTATTTATTTATTTTTTACTTTTTATGTTTTTACAGTTATATCATAAAAACGATGCTACAATGCCTATATTATGTTTTTTTTTTTTTTGTTGTTTGCTTGTTTTTTTTTTTTTTGGTCAATGAAGAATCACTGTATTGACCATTTCCATTATAATGTACGAATGCAAATGTGAAAATATGACAATATGTCCAAGAATTATTATTATTATTATTATTATTGTACCAAAATGTTGATAGAGGGACAGATAGATGTTATAAGGGAAAGCAAACCTCTCATTACATCATCTGATACTTTAGAAAAGCTTATAATTTAAAAATTACACAGCAGAACTCCCAGCTCACACTTATTAGCACACAGGGTATAATTGCACTGCTGTTTTGGAATTAGACATGCTTTCTGACAGCTCATCTGTTGCCATGATTAACACCGTGCTAGTGGAAAAGACATAAAATGGATGTAATTCTCAACAAAAAATGGCACTTTTTAAATGAATGCCTTATCCAGCTTTTCAGGCTTTCTTTCTTTATTATTTATTTATACATAGAAAGATTCTGATATTTATGATGCTAATAGTTGGTTTTATGCTAAGGTTACGTTAATTAATATTACGTAATTCATAACATTTATAGGCCATAACTATTAGTAATGCGAATAAATTGGAGAGCCATTATCACCCAAAGGTTTTATTCCTATTTGACTTATACTACAGAAATTTCGGGACAATTATATAAAAAAATTAAGAACAATTTTAATGAAATCATTTATTTTATATTTAATTACATACTAAGATGCATTTATAGCTACATCTAATACCCATCCAAAAATACATCCAAAAAAAAAAATAATAATAATAAAAAAAAATTCCAAAGACTACGATTTTATTCAATCAGCTTTGGCTTTGATTACAGCACAGAATGTGGTGACCAGCTCATGTGTGAAAACGATTCCACATGTTCCCAGAAGCCATCTTTCACAATCTGAGTGCTGAAATGTCACTTGTGTCACCAGGGGAAAAAATTGACTGATGTGATAACCTGGTCATTCAATACATTCAGGCCATCAGCTGACTATTGACTTCACTTCATTGCCACATAACTTTGCTGAGCCCTGAGCTCACTGTATAAGCAACTACAGGCTTATACAGTGGGCACTATGCATCATTGGTACATCGCTTCAGGTGATTCCCTTCTTATTCTGGAATAGGGTCAATCTGAGCTCATCAGAGCCAAATGCTCTGCCATCTTGATTTTTTTTCCGACCACATTTCTTCCATAAAGTTGACAATATAGCATTATTCTTTCAATAATGTGTTGAAGGGTTCTTTACACAATTGCAATAATTTTAAATATCCTAGGTGTTTTCTTTGCTTGATGCAGCCCAAAAGTTTGACCCTTCTGAAATGATGACTTTTTTTTGGAAAGGCAGTATACATAATAACAGTTGTAAAAGGTTGTTCACTCATTTCCACTCAAGTTAATAAGACAATAAAAGGTACAACTTGTTAAAGAGAAACAATAAAACTAACAAAAAGTCCTTTGTCTGTAAACATTTTCTTACAGAAAAAATGAAGTTCTTCAGCCCTGACACTTACAAATTTTATTTTATACTTCTATAAATGCAAAAAAGAACATCTTACAGAAAGTTTCACCATAACAAGAAATATAAAGATTAAGCACTGGGTGGACAACATACTGGGAAATTATACATTTAGATAAATCATTAAGATCTTGCTAAATTAAAGGTTGAAGTAGCCAGTCCAAAAAATGCACCTAATGGAAAGTAAAAAAATCTCACTATTTTCAAATGTATGCATTAAGTAACACTTTTTTTTTACTAACTTTAAATCAATTTAGGCAGAATTTGCCATACTGCTTAGCCAATTATTTCAGTTACTAGAGTCAGAGCTAGTTTAACCCGGAATTAGTAAGTAAAACTAAATAACATTGTTAAATATAGCCAGTTAAGCTAATAAGCTTCGCAAATAAGCTAAACTTAACCTCACCATAAGAAAAAAAAAATCCATCTATGGGATAACCTGGTCAGACTTTATTTTATTGATTAAATAACAACATTGCTGTGTCTAGACCTGACCAACTGAGACACCCCAGATCATAACACTGCCTCCAGTGGCTTGTACAGGAAACTATGCATGATGGGTGCATTGCTTCATGCCCATCTTCTTATACTGATGCTGATCACTCAGGAATAGGGTCAGTCTGAACTCAATAGACCACATGACCTTTTTTCTTTATGGTCTCAAGCTCAAGTTTTTTTCTGATTAGCCTTACTAAAAAGTGGCCACACAGCTGTTTAGTCCCAGTCCTGTATGTTCTCATCAAATGTGGCTCTGGAAAGTTTCACTATTACACTGTGATTTTTACTGTTGATTTTTTTTTCATAGTGCATCTTCACCCAGCATTCAAGTGATCTCCATTCATGATTTTTTCCCCTGACATTTGTTTCCTTAGTTGTTTTCTTTTTGGATGCACATAAATTGCAATAAATCTAGATAATTTGTCCCTTCTGAAATTATGACCTTTTTTGGCTAGGCAGTTTATAATGTGTGGTATGAAAAAAGTCATGGCTGGTGATGAGATTATTATTATTTTTTTACATTGATGAAATGGGTTGGATGATTGGATGCCAAAACTAAATGCATTTATTTGACAGATTTTAGTCATTGGCTGTATGAAACACAAAATGACCTTTAAGATTTGTACTTTGAAGGTTTAAATAAAAAATATTACAAGTTTTTTTTCTCTGAAATGTAATTAAGCAAGAGTACATGTTATTAATTTTTGTTAAAACTGAACTTAAGTATAAACAAACCAAAATAATACTTAAGTGCAGTAACAAAGTACAGATGTTTTGTTCTGAAAAAAATAAAAATAAAAAAATAATAAAAAAAAACAGTCACTATTGAATGCATCATCAATTAATAAAATATGAATTTATTTAGCATTTTTTGTTGGAGTTAGTTAACATGGAGTTAGTAAACCCAGCTCACCAGACCTCACCTTTGCGATTTGCCTGCACTTTTTCCAAACACCACACTGGAGTGAAGGAGCTATGGCCCTGCAGGCAGACCATGACTTTTTATGTGTTTGGACAGTGCTCTGTCCTCTAAGAAAATCACTGCACCCTGCTGTCACATTGAGGAGAAGGAGAAAGAGATAAACTCAGAGGTGCAGAACAGAGTTTGTTTGTGGCATTTGACAAAGATTCAGTTTGAAAGAAACATTATTAGCTTGATAATGATGAGTGCTGTGAGAATTGAATGAGAATAATATTATACATTTTAGTTCAAATGAAAGTGCACTGCACTTATGGGGACTTATGTAGTATTTTCTAGACATCACTAGCACCTTACACATACTGAATCTAAGTACCCCATGCATTAGAAGAATGAAGACTGATTGCACTGGCCTTTCCAATGTCCCTAACATTTATTGTGTTTAAGCCAGAACAAATCCATAAATATATTTGTGGGAAAGATCTCGGCTTCATCAAGGCCATATTCAGCCAAGTGCAGATTCTTGAAATATTTGATTCAGAGTTATTTAAGAGCAGTGTTGAGAGACAAGAGTCAACTCCATATTATTCTTCTAGAAACAGACTTGCACAAGTGAATTTAATGTTTATGTACAAAACAGTATATAGCTGTTAAGATTGCAACGTGGCTACAAAAAATGTCATTGTTTCATTGGGATAGACAGATTTAGATTATTCAGTTATTCATCCACAAACAAATTTCTATCCAATCTCAGTATGTCAAGAAATAAAAAGACCTAGTAAATTTATTTTTTGTTCACATTATCATAGTTTCAATAATGTTATTGAAATGACATGCAACAAGTTTATTTTTTGTTCTACGTTTTATGTCTTATGAACTTATGCTGTGTTCTGTTATTTGCTAGAGGCACAGACAGCCAGGTCAAGTCTGGATTCTGATTAGATCTTTTTTTCCTGAAGGCTATTTGAGCACAGCTTGATACATCACCACTACAAAATCATGCCACAAATACTGTGCTTTGTATTGGTGTCTGATACCATATGCTGCTTATATGTACTGTATGGACTAAATCTGTTCTGGGAATATATGCTTATACGTATGGACTATGCTGTTATGGAAAATAATCCATGATGGCGAGGTAAAATTGAATCACTCACTCATTTTCTATTCCGTTTTATCCTGTATTCAGGGTCACGGGGACTTGGAGCCTATCTCAGGAGACTTGTACAGGCACGAGGGGTGGTACAGCCTGGACAGGGTGCCAATCCATCGCAGGGCACACACATACGCTCATTAGCATAACCTGCATATCTTTGGACTGTGGGAGGAAACCAGAGTACCCAGAGGAAACCCACCAAGCACAGGGAGAACATGCAAACTCCATGCACACAGAGACGGGAATAGGACATTAATAGGACAAAAAAAATGATGTTAGTCATCTTACAGAACAAGTAGAACATCCTCTGTCCTAAAGCCTATTCTGTTGAAAACAGAATTTCTGTGAAAACATTTCCTAATAGAAAACTTAACAATTATGTGTGTTTTGTTATTAAAAAAAAACAGCAGGTTTTTAATCCTTTTGTTTAGTGTTAGATTATATTGAGTGAATGAAGTGAGGTGATTTTGAAACAATAATGTACTCAAGAGAGCACAGCTGGCACTAATATCGGAGACATGCTGATAGAAAATTTCTTAACATTTTGACAAACTAGATACGAATATTTAACAGTTACAAAGCTACTTTTTCATTTAAACATGCTATACTGTATAATGAAAGCTTTTTTTGTATTGCAGATTGATTTTCTGCTCATGAAAGCAAGAGGAGTTGACTCTTAAACATTTGTAGAAATAATTCCCAACTTTATAACATAAAACTGTCAATAAATAACATGCTCCAAAACCTCCATCAGCTCCCCTGACCTACAAGGTATCCATTAAACATAGCATCTGTTTGAAGAGAGCTGAAACAGTCTACATTTATAAAAAAAAACAAGTACTTCTGGTGCTCACTTTAACAGAGAGCCAAGGGAGAATATAGGCCTCCTTGCTCTTGAAAGATTGCTTGTTACTGCAATAACTGCAGTTTTCATGTGGGATAAACTGAGTTGTTAATTCATTAATGCAACTTTAACAGAACTTGTGTTTGTTATACTCAGCAATATATTATGGTATAATGCCGAATGCTGTGTTTTTTATGAAGGACCTTTGGCAGGGTTTCACGCACATAAATACATAGCAGCCTAATCAATAATAGAGCAAGGTATTTATGGAAGGCTTTTTCCAAAAAGAAATTTAGTTTTTGGGTGAGATGTCTGTAAAAACTTTGCACAGCAAATAGCTGGCCTACTTTAAGAATGTGAGTCATCTTCATTTGGGTATATGGTAGCCAAGTGACAATACAGGGGGGAGCCATTGCTATGGGATGCTTTGTCACAACAGAAGCTGACACTTTAGGGCAGGGGGTCTCTAACATTTTGAACTTTCACCTGTATAAGGAACTATATAAACTTTATAGTCAATTATTTATTTAATGATCATAATTGAGTTATTTAAATATGAGGTTCATTCATTAATTGTAAAAGCTATGATACATTATAGTTTCACTATGGTAATATTTTAAGTGCTTTTACTATTGGACTTTTCACTAACAGAGAACCTTAGGTCGGACAACATGCAAACTCTATGAACACAGAGCACAGGCAAGATTCAAACCCCAGCCTTGGAGGTGGAAGGTGGAAGGTTTATTTCAGAGTGCTAACAAATAAACCACCATGCATTTAACATGATTAAAAAAAGGCATGGACCCCTAGACCAATCTGAGCCACTGCTTTGGGAAAAAAGAGAGAGAGAGAGAGAGAGAGATGAAAAGGCAGTCGAGTGGATAAGCATCAATTTTGAAAAGGAAATGGTTTGAAAGAACAGACAGTAAATCTGGAGAAATCACAGCGGTCTTTTTTTTTTCTTTTTAATTTGCTGTTAAAGTTCTTACTTCCCCATATCAGGCAGTATGCCATGTGAGTGTATTTCCCAGGAAAAAAACATGTCTGATAAGATTTATTCCCATGACTTCTACCAAACAGCTCTTGACTCATGCTTGATATTAGTCTAAATAAGTCCCAATTTAAATTCTTACCCTTACAGATCACACCATTGCAACAAAATTGAAAACTGTGGCAACTTTAATAAAAGCCTACCAATATAAGCCTACCTTATAGACATGTGGATTACATGACCTATGCAAATTATACCATTAATCCGTATACTGACTTAGTTAAAATTGCTGTACTCATCTGTTATGTATCGTCTCACTCATCATCTATACAACTTTATCCTGTATTCAGGGTCGCGGGGGCCTGGATCCTATCCCAGGAGACTTAGGGCACGAGGTGGGATACACCCTGGACAGGGTGCCAATTCATCGCAGGGCACACACATATACATACTCACACACTCATTCGCACACTAGGGGCAATTTGGGAATGCCAATTAGCCTAATCTGCATATCTTTGGACTGTGGGAGGAAACCGGAGTACCTGGAGGAAACCCACCAAGCACAGGGAGAACATGCAAACTCCATGCACACAGAGACGGGAATTGAGCCTGGCCGAGAATCAAACCTGGGCCCTGGAGGTGCAAGGCAACAGTGCTAACCTGTTATGTATCATAGAAGAAAAGAGTGTCATTTAGTTATTAAGTCAGAAATTGGTTTTGTTTTTCAGCACTTTTCATTGGACAAGGATTTTGTATCAGTTTGACCAATTCAGGCTGCATTTTGACAACTAGTAGCTGGTAAGCTTAGGCAGGATTTTTAAGTAGGGATGGATTCGTTCACAAGTCTTGCAGCTTAATCTTGGTTCAAATGTTCAAGTGTTTTAAAGATGACTGTGTTCACCAGCCTTGCAGCCAGGCAACGAACAGCCTCCTTTCAGAGCAGGTTAGAAATATAACTCATAACCATAAGCCTGATTGAAACAAATCATATGTGGACGGCTCCCTGTAAGTTCTGAGTCATAAGAACAGATCTTGGAGCTATTACAGATACATGTTCATAAAGGTATAATTATGTTTCTGACGAATGTGGCCAGCATTTTGCTATAAAGGTGTAACCATGGAGACCATGAGTCAGTATGTGAGGAGCCCACTGAGTGCCCAGCTTCCCGTGGCGAGAAGGACCAAAGCACGCTGTTGCTCCTGTACATGAGTGAAGTGAGAAAATGCCCACATGCTTGGGGAACCAAATGCTGTGTGCACTGTCACTGATCTATCAGAGTCAGAGAATACCATAACTTAACACTGCCTGGACAATTTTTCAATTAGAACTTGATCAAAATCCCAATTAAATGGGAAATGTGAAGTTTTGACATTGTGTTGACCTCAAAACTAGACACGATAAATCCTCCTACCTTGAAATGTAAAATGAAATACTTAAAAACAATCTTTAAGGAGTAGTAGTTTTGTTGGTAAATAAAAAAAAAACAGCAAAAGCCAATACCACCATCTAGTGTACAGGAAAATACAATACTTGTGTCTATATTTACTTACATAAGTACTTATTAATAAAGAAAAATAATCATGAATAGGTAAAATAAAAAATTATTTGTTGCTTTTATGTTTTATGAATATATA
>JAQMYJ010000039.1:14577833-14596087 GCA_030014305.1 Clarias laeviceps | reverse complement strand
TATATATACACTGTGTGTGTGTGTTTATATATATATATATATATATATATATAGAGAGAGAGAGAGAGAGAGAGAGATGGGGGGCAATACCTTTTTAAACATTATTACATGTACAGTAATAATTTTACCATGTAAAAAAAGATGGTAAAGCTGTAAATTTCTCCACAGACCACATCACGAATAGGATTTGCTGGACACAAATGTGTAGTTGTTGTTGTTAATAATAATAATAATAATAATAATAATATTATTACAATTATTTTCATTCATCTATTTATTTATTTATTCATTCCTCTTCTATACTGTTTATCCTATACATGCCTGGAGCCAGTATCCAAGGGGACTTTGGTGACAAGGAACCCTTTTCTATTTCCACATGATTGTGCCCCAGTGCACAAAGCAAGGACTATAAAAATATGGTTTGATGAGTTTGTTGCAGTAGAACTTGACTGGCCCTCACAGAGCCCTGACCTTAACCCTATCGAGCACCTTTGGGATAACCTGGAACGGAGATTGCAAGCCTAACCTTCTTGTCCAACGTCAGTGCCTGACCTCATGAATGCCCTACAAAATGAATGGGCACGAATTCCCACAGAAACACTCCAAAATCTTGTGGACAGCCTTCCAGGAAGAGTTAAAGCTGTTATAGCTGCAAAACTCCATATTGACGTATATGTATTGGGGGATACAATTTCTTCGCAGAATTGGCCAAATACTTTTTGTCTGTGTAGTTTATCTTGTTTTTCCTTTACTCTGTTATCTATGCATTTATGATATATCCATTTTATTATTATTATTATTATTATTTTAACTTTGCACTATTAAAAAAAAGAACTTAGAAATTAAACAACATTTAAAAAGTCAGTTTTGCCCAATAAAAACAGCAGATGGAGCTCGACAACAAAAAGTGCTCTCTATTAGGGCAAAGTAGGCGTGTAAGAATTGTGTGTGTGTGTGAGAGAGAGAGAGAGAGAGCTTGTGCACCGGTTCGGTGGCCTGCGCTACGGGTGTGTGATGCTGTAGTGGTCAGTGTCCGTCCTCCATGGCGGCTTTAGCTCTCATCCTCAGCGCTGAGATAGAGACATGACCGGAGAATCAGGGAAAAAGGACCACGATCTCTTCTTTAGAGACGGGCTTTAGCGAGCTTGAGGAGGAGCAGAAGGAGGACGAGTTCTTCCCGGCACTCTCAGGTTGCAGCTGCAGGTTTTATCCGGAGCGCATGCACAGCACAGGGAGTCTCACTATGAGAGTCTCCTGATTCGGTTCCAAGCACATTTCTGCAGAGCGTCTGCGTCTTTGTATCCACAGTTCGGCGGTAGCGGGGCGCTTTCTGTGCGCCACTGACTTGGTGAAGGTGATGGAGAAGCCAGCACAAGCCCAGCTGCAGTCAGGCGCAGCGAAAAGCTCGGAGAGCGGTGCCGAGGATTTGTCCAAAGTCACGGACCAGGAGCTCCTGAAGTGGAGTAAAGATGAGCTGGTGCGGCGGCTGCGCAAAGCCGAGGCCGAAAAGATGAGCGCCATAGTGGAGCACGGAAACCTGATCCGGGAGGTGAACCGCAGGCTCCAGCAGCACCTGAACGAGATCCGGGGACTGAAGGTAAAGCGCTGCGACTGGGGTGGATACAGCTTTAAGATTCACACTTCTACTCAGTACCACGTATAAATATAATAATATCAAAAAAAATTTCCCTATATTTGCTGAAAAACAGTATGTAAATTGCATAGGTGCACCGTTGACGCCTATAGTGTTACAATTAATAATGATTTATTAATTTATGATTAAATTAACACCTGATACATTGAATAAACACATATAGGGTTCGATTTAGATTAAATGGTTCCTCATAAAACACCGCTCTTGCTTAGTTCAATAATTGTATTTATTGGATAAGATGCTATTCTCGTTCATTTTCTGTGAAGAAGTTTTGGGAGCACTGAAGATGCAGAGCTGAGCAGAGATGAGTCAATGCCTGGCGCTCAGATTACTTAGCATTCCAGAGATGCAGGACATAGATGTTTGAAAGGCAGCGGCTCAGCGGTTATGCCAGGGACTACAGAGATCTTGGATGTTGGCCTAACCTAGAGGTCAAATGTTCTTTCACTGCCAGTATGTGCTGGGACAATGCATTTCAGAGCAGGGATTGTGGATGTTGCAGGCTAGTGACTGTACTGATGACCCCCCCTGCCCCCCCTAACACCCACCAGACTCACCTCTCAACTGATCACTTGGGCTATTAAAAAAATGAGTGGAGAAATATACATTAAATACTATATTCCATAAAATGATATCAGCTGGACCGGTTCTGGCATAACTTTTATTTGAAGTGACTTGCATTTTAAGTGACCTAACAGTGACTTTTACAGGCAGTTCTGGGATTTAAATTCACCACCCAACATATCCTTAACCACTGTGCTTCTGCTGCCACATGAATTGCAGAAACTCATTCAAATCCCCTTCTTGTCCTTGTTGTGCGCTTTACCTTCAGTCACAATGAGTCATGCAGTTTTTTGTATTTATTACAGCATACCCAGATTACTTGGTAGTATCTTATGGACATATGAAGAAAGGTCTGTTGAACAGCGGAATATTAATTTCTCTGTTCATCTTGCAGTGCCTGTTTCACTGCTTCTCTGTGTTGCAGTGTAGTTCCTATGCTCACAATAGCTTCGGTATCACACAGGGACTGCCCTTAAATACTGTAGATGATTAGTCATTCTATAAATTTATTATTTTTTTTGCAGGAGGTGAATCAAAAACTGCAAGAGGATAACCAGGAGTTGCGCGACCTTTGCTGCTTTTTGGATGATGACCGGCAGAAGGGGAAGAAAGTATCAAGGGAGTGGCAGCGCCTCGGCCGCTACAGTGCAGGCATTATGCGTAAAGAGGTGACCCTGTACCTGCAGAAGCTGAAGGAGCTGGAGCAGAGACAGGAGGAGGTGCTGAAAGAAAACCTGGAGCTAAGAGAGCTGTGTCTGATGCTGGATGAGGAAAAGGGCTCTGCTGGCACGGGAGGTTTGCTAAGCACTGGAGGGCCAGCGGGTTGCAGGAACTCTATTGACAGCCAGAGCAGCCTGTCACATGCCAGCGCTCCTGGGCCAGGACTGCTGAGGGACGTTGGGGATGGAAGTAGCACTTCCAGTGCAGGCAGCACTGACAGCCCTGATCATCTGACACACAAGCAACAGCTGCTGGCTGGTCCAGCTGGAGGCAGTCTTGAGCATGTCCACAAACCCCGGGCAGGAGAGGAGATGCCAGTTCCAGAACACCTTGGCCGCAGAAGAAGCACAAGTCCAGAGTATGCTGCCCACACCTTTCCTCAAGTGTGCCGGCCTCGCTGCGGTTCCTTCTCTAGTCCCGACCACAAGGGCATGCGAGGTCTCAGCCCTGAAAAGCTTGGCAAAAGAGGTAGCCCAGAGCAGTTTGCAAAGCATCTGCCAGTATCTTCTCAGCCTCCTGGTAGCCCTGACCTCTTTCAGAAGCACAGGACAAGCATTGGAAGTCTATGTGGGAGTCCAGAGCCTAAACAGATTATGTCAGGGACTCCTGAACATCTACAGAAGGGTCGTGTGATAGCAGGAAGCCCTGAGATGCTAAGGCACCAGTACAGTGTCAGTCCAGATCATGGCAAGTTTGGCAGCCCTGGGCGGGAAGTGGCACAAAGGAGGTCAGGAGCAGAGGAGCTGTCCCCGCATCACCGGAGCATCTACAGTGGTATGAATGGTGGGTCTGACTGGAGCCTGCTGTAGCACCCACACACGGAGGCCTGTTTCAGTACACTACATGGTCACCATGGAGGGAATCAGTTTCAACATATAACGCCCTATAGCCAGGCGCTAAGTCATCTTATACATTATGCAATGGTCGGCATTTAGTTTTTGCATTTAGTTTTTGCTCAATCAGCTCACACGGGGGCCTTGAGGAGGTAGAGCAGGGCTGGTAAATGTCGGTGGTGTCCAGTCGTGGTTCTCAAGGGCCATGATTTGAACAGGCTTTAGCTGCTACCTGTGCTATTATTTCTTGGAAGTCTTTTATGCACTGGAGCTCAACAGAGGGAACTGTAAGCAATTACACACCATAAAGTACAGAGGCACAACAAAAACCTGAGGACAATACAACCCAGCAGGACCAGGAGTGGACACCACTGTTTTTGCCATGTGTTTCCAGGTGAGTGGCGTGGCAAATTGAAGACTGTAGCAGAAATAGTGCTTCAGCAGTTGCAGTGATGAGAAATAGGGTCATCCCTTCATTTTCTTTTATTTCTCTAGTCCTGTTTTATTTTCATACAACACCATCCCATTATGGAGATATCGCAAGAGAATCAAGATGCCTTAATGGAAATGTCCTTAGTTAATAATGACCATTTTTAAATTAAATATGAGGCACACATATCTCACTTTAAATTTACATAGTCAAGTTTTGCATTTACAGTGGTATGAATGGTGGGTCTGGCTGGCGCCTGCTGTAGAACCCACACATGGAGGCCTGATTTAGTACAATGCATGGTCACAATTGAGGGAATTAGTTTCAAAATATAAACCTCTATAGCCAGGCACTAAGTCATCTTAAACATTATGGATTAATGGTCTTTTTTTTTCATTTTTTTTTTTTCAGTTTTTGCATTTGGTTTTTGCTCACTCTCAGCTCACACTGGGGCTTGAGGAGGAAGAGCAAGGCTGGTAAATTTCGGGGTGCCCAATTGTGGTCATCAAGGCCCATGATTTGAACGGCTTGAGCTGCTATCTGTGCTATTATTACTTCATGGAAATGTCTGTAGTTGTTTATGAACATTTTCAAATCAAATATGAGGCACACCTTAGATTAAATTTTCAAAGTTTTTTACAAACGTATCTCTAGTAATAATGTGGATCTTAAAAAAGATACTCATTAAAGTGATTAAACTACAACAAGTTCGACTCTTTTACTCATCATTGGTAATGTATTATGTCCAACCATTGCTGCAGGCTACAGTACGTTAGGTATTCTGTGCTGTGTCAATCTGTGTTTGTGATTAGGCCAGAAGCTCTATGGTTCAGAAAAACCCCATAGATGAATAGAGAACAATTCCTTCATCTCATTCATAAGCAGAAATAGGGTTGTCGACAAAACGTGATACAGTGGAATCCAAAAAGTGCAATGAATCATTTGGCGCATAACGAACAGTTTGTACGTAGTTCTACATAACCGAAATGTAATTCATACCACTTTATACTACATGCATGGTAATGTGACTACACATTGCTGACAAAATCACATTAGGTATAAAGCAGCTTCCTGTCTGGTGCCATTGAATGATCTAGAGCCTCTGCCTTTATCTTGATTTGCCTTTGTTTCTTCGTAAATGGGATAATGAATGTGTGCAAAGAAAAATTATCAGCTGCTTTTGTTGGTGTATGGTAGGCATTTTTTCCAGCAGGAGGCTGCTAATGATTTTCTGAGCGGGGAAAGTGCTGATTTGTGGAGCTAGCCAAGGCCATGGGACACTTCCTGAAGCAGTGCTGTTTACCTTAGGTTGCATTTCAGAGACAAATAACAGCAGATAATTAACACCTGATTTTCTTCTAGTGCCATTTTTGCTAGCTACAGATCAAAGCACATGGCTTAACATGACATAAACCATTGGGGAAGGTAGCACGCATGTGCGCCAGCTCAGATTTGACATTTTCCAATAATTCATAAGTTTTATATAAGACAGTAATTCTTTTTCAAACCTTGTTTTTTGAATGTGTTCCTACTATTGTGGTGGACAAGGCTTTATAAGCCTATCATCTCAGCATCTATGTTCAACATGCCAACTATTTATGTTCGTATCCAGCTGGACATGGTAAAACCAACTTCCCTCATAATGAGGCAGTAGACATATCTTTCAGAGCATCTGGGATAAATGAAATCAGGCGTTATTTTTCTCTGAAATGCAACGTACAGATACAAAGTAATATGTCTTGCATGTAGGCGTAGTGTGTTTATGTTGTATTTTTCACAAGGCAGGTTATCTGGCTATGTGAATATATCCCCAACTTCCCTGTCTACAATACAGTGACTCAGTGTCATGCCATTCACGTTCACATTTAAAGTATATTTATTAACTTTAGTGTTCTTTGTCTCATTTGTATATTCATCCTTCCTCTTCTACATTTCAATAAATTTGCAGTTTGTGTTAATCCGTTCCCCAAGGACACTGAGTCACTTTCTTAGGTCCCAGTCACTTTCCATATTCTCTTCACTTCTTTTATCTCGAGCTTCCTCAGAAGTGTGTTTCCAGAAGATGCTCCCCACTGACTTGAGTCATTCATGCAACAGTTTTTGAGCTGGCTCCACTAAACATAGCGTAGTAATCTACAATAGCAATTTTGTATCTCCATGGCTAGTCAAGATGGATTATTCAAATAAAAAGGATCAGGGAGATTTTTTTTCCCTGCTCTTGAGCAAGTAAGGTTCACAGATGGGCTTTTTATTTAGCACCACCAACGTTTTGCTGCAATTAGTACAATTAAGCAATTTTGTCTGAGCAAGAGTGTGATTACTGAATATCGGCACTGCTGTGATTTGCTGCAGAGTTCCATACGTAACCACAGCCATGCCTATATTCAGGCATGTGTTATTGCTGTAATTGTGTTATTGCTTTTATATTGCTTTTATATTGCTTTTATGCAACAATTCTATAAGCAGATAAGCAAATTAATATATAATAAGTGACATTTTAGACACAATATGACCAAATTTTCTGCTTTTGTTAGTGGGAATAGATCCTGAAGGTGCCATGCTCACTTTATAGGGTGTTGGTTAGCTGGCCTGCTAGCTCACATTGATTTGTACATTTCCTTCAAATCTGCCTTAAGTACAATCTGTGTCCCTTCGTCTGTTTCCAAAAACTATATTACTGAAAACATTATTTGGCATGTCTGTAGATGATGTCTCTACTGTAGTACTAGTTTCAGATTAGGATGTGGAATTTTATGTGATTAACACAGACAAGCGGAAAAGTGATACACATAGTGTATCACACATAGTGTCCCAGTGTGGTTATAGGAAATAAAGGCACTTCTAAAAATGTCACTTACCAACACTTATTACTGTGCCTGATTTTATTTCCGTAATAGTTTATATAATATACATTATGCAGCAGAAGAAGGAAGTCAAGCCAGAAAAGGCAATCATGGCTTATTATTAATTCACAATCCCAGTTGTAGGCCTTACTACAGTATATACAGTACTTGCTGGGAATGTAACGCCTGATATTTCTGATAGTGTTACATACTGAAATACTAGATAGATAGAGTACTTTATTAATCCCAAAGGGAAATTGTAACATATACAACTGATCAAAATTGAAATCATAGTTGTCACCCATGCCAAGGTATTTACCTGCATATACTTTTATTTTATTCTTGTGTTTAATTACTGTAACCTCTCGGTCAGAGTCAGTGTTAGGTCTGCCTAGATCATCTCTCCACTCAATCTCACTTATACTGTTCTATGAGCCCCAGGGAAAGCCAGAGACTGAGTATGTATCTCTCCCACTCACAGAGGACACTTCTGTGACCTTGACCACAATCCAGCTAAATATAACTGTAAAAACCAGAACTCGCTTTAAATGAGGCGCAGTATTTGCTCCTTAGCGTCTTCCTCTGGCAAATCTTAAATGGTCTGTCAGTAAAATGGCCAGGTACGATATGTAATGTTGTAGATAGCATTTGTATTGTTAATGTGACATGAAACAGGACATGTTTGCTATTTGGTGACATGGCTGCACATATCACCAGGAAAAGTGAGGTAGGATTTGTTTGTGCACTTCCTTTTATGATTAAGACTGTCTTTTTGTGTGTGTTGCTTTCATTCAAATGGTGAAATCCTTTTGTTTGAAGGAAACCTTGCTGGTTGAATTGTATAGCAGTTATGGATCCAGTTACTGGAGAAATTCTTCTCTTATGCTAATTTATATTCAGCAAACGCTTGTGACTCAGACCACTGACTGATCTGAAGTGTATATTTATATTTCGATTTTAAGATTGTGTATGCTGGATGTAGTACATAAAAAATTCTGCATGCAGTATGGAGAATGAACCTTATAAAAGAAACTCATAAAGAATGCATGCATGCTTCACTGGTCATTGATTATTTATTAGCTCAGGAGCATTTGATTCAAAGCTGTACTTGCTTCATTGTATGAAACTTTTATCATGAATACTATCGTTATCGTCTATCGTGAAGATTATCGTCTAATTTTTATGACATAACACCTTATGTACAGTAAAGGCTGTCTATCTAACACTTTCAGTCCTTCAAGGTGCTTTAAATCCCATAACATAAAGTCAATGATCCCTATATGGACAGTAAATATTAGACATGGGGAAAATCAATTAATTTGTGTGGAAATTCATGTATGACTCCAAAAACCTTTTTTCTAATATTATTTTTTTATTTATATGTGTGTTTGATTTTGTGGTGGAAGAAAATCCTGCTGGTGTGGCACTCTAAACTATTCACACATTGGTAGGCAGCACAGCATCCTACTGTATGTGGTAGTAGCAATATTTGTGTAAATTTGTTAAAAAAAAATCACAATACTTAAATAATTGCAGCATAGATTGAACTAGCATCTAGGTATGATGATAATCTTCTATTGGGTGCCACTGGTAATTCCCATCTCCAGTAAATATGAAAGCAGATATCCGCTATCAGAACCAATTCCTCAAAAAAAAAAAAAAAAAAAAATATATATATATATATATATATATATATATATATTTTATATGCATGTCATTAATTTACTATTTTTAATTATATTTTATAATTACTAGACTAATAAGCATGTCCTATTTAAAAACAAACAAACAAACAAACATACAAATTAGGGCTGCACGATTTGATTAAACAATCATATTGTGATTAACTTGACGAACAGTGCATTTTTTTAATTTAAATTGCGATATGTAACTAAGAGGTTCTAAGTTCTAAAAAAAAAAAAAAAAAAAATTTAATTACTGACAAACTCTACATAGATTTCTGACTAGGTATATACAGTATTACCTATAATAAATTGAAGCCTTTTGAGATTAAATAATTGCACATGTTTATATCACGATTTATATTGTTTGTGTGATTAATTGTGCAGCACTAAAACAAATGGATCCTACATGTGCTATTTCATGCAAGTATTTAGTAATTTTCAGCAAGAACCATCAAACATTTTTGTGTCTGAATCTCAAACACCATATCTTTGGAAATACGAGCGGGTATCAAAGTTTCAAGGTTTGGTCGCTTTTGGTGTACGTCCTCCCTCAGACGCTTTAAGATCTGGTAGTAGAATTCCCTATTGATGGTCTGGCCCCTGGGGATGAGTTCTCAATGCAAATTGCAGCGAATGTCGAAAAAGATGATGAACATGCACTTGGTTGAGATGCGAACCGGCCTTTTTCAGTCATGGAGATGATGGGCTCTTCCACTGTGAAACTGTTGCTTTGTCTCAGTCGTACCCATACACAAATGTTTCATCACCAGTAATGAACCTCGACATGAAGGAGTTCTTGGCAGACTTTGACGCAATGTTCGTTCTGCTCCTGGGTTAGCAGCCTGGGGGCAAACTTGTCAGCAACATGGCCCATGTTCAAATCACACATGAGGATTGCCTGGACTGTTCCATATGACACACCGACAATGGCAGCAGTGTTGTGGATTGTTCTCTGATGATAATCATGCACAAGTTGCCGAATGGTTTCGATATTTCTGGCGGTTGAGCTCATTAAAGGACTTCCCGATCTCTCGTCGTCTTTCAGTGTTGTTCTTCCACTCTTAAAGCATGGTTACCACTCAAATCAACTCAAATGACTTGCCGAATAATGTCGAACGTCTCTGTGGTAGATTTGCCCAGTTTCATGCAGAATTTCAAGTTTTTGTTCTAACTTGTTGTCCATAAGGAAATAGCAGACGTGGTAATGCACGTGATGGGCATAGCACCAGGTGCACAGCTCCCAATGTACACAGGATGATGTCTTTTGGCACACTGACTTATGAAGGTCGGTGCTCCCTGCTGCAAGGCTGTGTACTGTCTGTGCAGTCTGGTGCTGCCATCTGTTGCCACGTTACAAAACCAGTCTCTAGACTTTTTGATACCACCTTGTACTGTATAGTGCACTATGTAGGCTATACAATAACATTATACTGTATCATGCAATATTTACTTTACTCTATGAACAATATATATTGTTGAAAAATGTTATTAACAATCATAAGGCCTTAATGAAGTGGAAGTGCACTTTTAAAACCGTTTCTTCTCTGTATGGTATCGTATCAAATCTGTATTTAATTGCAGATGAATCTGATTTTTACTGTCACTTGATATGCAAAATTCAATTAATCTTTGAAGCATTAATAAGGAGAAGCAGGAGATATTCAGAAGTATCAAAATACATAATTTGCATTTCATTACATTTAATTAGGTAAAGACACAGCCAAATCATGTTTTTGGTCTGTTCAGAAAGTAAGAGTTAATTTACAAGCATTCATTTATGATAAAATATAAAATGAAAATAATTAAGCAGTCTGTGAATGTCACATAATTATGTCCTGTAGTGTAGTAAATAGGTTCATTTTCATGGATGCTAATTTTGACAAATAAAAGAAATAATAGGCCAATCAGGATAAAAATGTATCATATAAACACCTCAGTTGGAACAGTCTTACCCGATACAGCCTGATTGGAATTAATTTACAATTAAGAGGGGTGGTGTAAACATTTTGGTAAATTGTCCAACAGGAAAATTCCCATTTAATTTCCCATTTAAACACTTGATCCAAACTTTTCTCACTTGTCGACATAAATATAATCTTTCTGTGCCTTTTTGGCCTACGTGGGGTTTAAATTAGGTAATATGATGAGATTCCTGGAAGAAAATTGTGCTCACATTCCTGATTTGTAAACTCTGTGAGAACATCTCTCTCCCAACTGTTTTTCTTTGGACTTTTCCACTGGATCTTTGGCTGCAAAAGAACCACTGATTGGCTCACCATTTCATACGTAAGAAAGCATTTAACCAATCATGAATTAGACTGCATTCCTATACCATCATAAGGTAAAAGGACGGAAACCTAACTTCAAAGTTGGAGAAAAATGTCTTCCTTTTCTTCAATTAATTAAAATCTTTTTCAATCAATATAATTAATAGATTATACACTTTGCACATATACAATCTGTAATATTTTGATTAAATGCTTTGGGCATGTAAACGCAGATCTTATCAGATCAACGGCAATGACCATGTTAAGAGTTAAATGTTAAACAGTTAAGTTGAAATTTCTGATCAGAATGTGCTACAGTCAATGAATTTCAAGTGTTTAACTGCTTACAGTATAGAGTTCAGTGCTGGTAAACTCTAAAGTTTCTTCCTTTTCTAATCTAATGCTCTGTTTAAATAATCTATGTCATCTGTTTTAGTTTCTTGTTTTAGAAGGCTTGTGTTTAAACACTACTGAAATGTGTCCCTAGGAAAACCATGTAGCTATTATGGAAGATTAAGAGATCATATTGACATGATGACAGTCAAGGCTGATGGACATGTGAAGGAGAAAGGAGTTCAGATCTTTACCGAGAACCCCTGGGAATCTGCTGGGTTTGGGTGTGGATTGTGATTGGTCAGTGGAGCAACGCAGCAAGGGCTGTGGACACATTAGCTGCTGATCTGAGAAATTTATGGTTCTAATTTTTGGCATGTTACTGCCTTTCATTTTCAGACCAGTCTCTGTACCTGATCAGGTTCAAAGGAATGTTTTTGTCTGTTGAGAGACAGTGTGTGACCTATGAATAATTCAAGCATTAAAAAAAAATCTAACTTAAGGCATGAACCAGTGAGAAAGAGGTGCAGATGATATCAGTGGTCTGAACATCTGTATAGTATACTGGTAAAGATGAAGGCTGAGTGGTTACAACAGATGAGAGGGGAAATGAGGTTGCTGCTGATGTTGTTACATAAATGCCCAGTTTTTTTAATTGTGCATTCAGACACTTTGCCACTTGTCGCAGTAAAGCATTTGTTACCATTGCTTTAATTTAATCTACATAATTGAATTGAATTGAATTTAATATGCAGAAATTATGGGAGGCTTGAGACTTTTGCACAGTACTGTGTATGCATAAAGCTTTTTCTTTACGCAGGGCAGTTTATGAAATAGCTTACATTATCTGTGTGTGGGAGAGGGTATTGCATCCATGGGAAAAAAGCTAGACTTCCAGCATACTCAGCTCTTTTCCTGCAGCAAGACTTATTTACTTACTTACTCAAAATCACTAGCTGTACGACACCTCAGGTATACTGTATGTTGCCCTCACTCACCTCAGAAAACCAGAACGAAAAGAAAATCAAGTAATTACTTCAGTATATGCAGGTACAGTATATGCATGGGGAACAGATGAAATGAACAAAGCTGCTTTCCAACATGTCTGATAAGGATACCAAGAACATGGGGATTGTCAAGTGCAGGTTTGGAGTAATGCAGTCTGCATGGGAGACATTAACAGGTAATACTGTGTATTCACACTGGGCCATGTCAGTGTAAACCAGCTATATTTATATATGCTGACTAGCACACTGATGAGTTACCGGTCATGCATTAGTCTTTTCTCCTGTGCTATGGGCACTGTATATGCATCTCTGTTCTATATGTGTGCAATTGTAGCTGTAAAAAATGGCATTCGGCATTCTGTTTCTGCAGTAAAGGGATGTTGTTGAGTTTAATGACTTTAATCTCTTGTTGCAAATGCTCCATAATTGTTGGATTGGGATTTTAAGAGGAGGCTTATTGCTGTGTGTGAAATATCATATATGATGGATGTATATATACTGTATGCATAATGATGTACTATGGCCAAAAATTTCTGAAAACCTCACCAACGACACCCATATGTGCTTTTTGAATCTCATATTTTTTTAATTTTTTTTTTTGTTACCCTTTCTGTCATTATAACCACCCATCTTTTTGGGAAGACCCTGCACAATATTTTGTAACGTTTGTAAGGATTTGTAAAGATTTGTGCTCATTCAGCCAAAAGAGCATTAGTGAGGTCATGGGCTAATGTCAGTTAAGGGTGGTTGATGTCAGTGCAAGCCATGCAGGTTTGTTCACTTTTATATTGGCAGACCATGTCTTTGTGGACCTCACGTAATACACGGGAGCACTGTAATCCTGGAACAGGTTTGGCCCCATTGGTTCCATTGAAGAGAAATTATAATGCTGCAGCATACTAGGGCTGGGTGGTGTATTGACTTTATAAAGTATATCAGATTATTTTGAAACAAGACATAGGAACCAATATCATTTACATGGATATGGATTTTTGAGTTACATAACCCTTTTTCCTTCATGAAACCATGTCAGAAACCATGTCAGTTGATCTGTCCTATCACACACTCTTACACAGCCCTTCCACCACTTTCACTCTGGATCTGTTTGCAAACCTGGTGTTTTACGATTTATACTGCGTGGTTAATATTGTACAGTGCTATAGTGCAGCACGACTCTTGCTAAAATGTGAATCAAGATTTTTCTCAATGGGAATTGAGATCAATATTCTCTTACACGATTCTTTAAGAAAATACTTTTCCTTATTTTAGAACACTTAAAGTAAACAAATTAAAAGCTTGAACATGAATAAATTGTTAACGATAATTAGAAATAACTCTAAGCATCTATAAGTAGCATCTAAGATTTTGGGACATTCAGCCAATTAGTGTATTTCATCAGTACTTCATCGTTTATAGATTATAGATTACAGTATAGAATTTATTGTTGTAAAAAATATTGCTCAGTCTTAACATACTTCTTGTATGATTCTATAATTTCTAGATTCTATAATTCTGTGAAGCTTTTCTTCTGTTTTCAGAGTCTCTGTGTAACAGCTATATACAACACGTTTTATCAAGTCACTACAGTAATTTGTATCCCAACAAGTCTGTCTTTGTTCAGACACTAGTGTGTATATATAGATGTTATATGTATGCTAATAATGCTAATAATGATTATAAAATATTTCATGCCATCATCAAGTACAAAGTAGTTGCTAAGCGTAACAACAGAAGAAAATGTATTTATTGGTCTGACGTTGTGCATTGTAGAAACACAGAGTCAATCAGAAACTGCACGTACCCCCTCCAGATTCTGTTTGGCTGATATTGTCCCTCCTTTATCCTCTGATTGTAACGTTGTCAGTGTTGTGATATTGATCAGGTGCAGGAGAGCAGTGGCAACCTGACAGTGGTGGGGCTTGAACCTCTGACCCCCGATTCAGCAACTTAGAGCCTAAACCACCTGAGCCACCACTGCCATGACATATAGCTAGAACTCTCAGTGTAGTAAAACTTGCCCTCAATATGTATTTATTTTGCTGTTTGCTTCAAATCTGGGAGCTCTGGAGTCTACAGTAACTCAGTAGAAAACCGATATCATTATTGTTATTGTTTCAGCATGTTTCAAACAGTGAATGAAACCCTGCCTTGCAACAGTTTAATAATGGTATTTTTTAACAGATAACAGATAACAGTTTTTGTTTTAATAAAAATGCTTATAACATCTCACATGTGGCTTTGATTTACAATTTAACACGTAGCCCATTTTATAGATAATATATTGTGTATCGCCATTCAGCGTAAAAATACCAAGATATAATTTTTAATCCATATCAGCCACTCCTAGTTTATATAAAGGAATTCTATACAGCTATGTGATAACAGTTTGGGGAAAAGCCACTTATGGGTGTGGTCGTCAAATGTCCGCATACTTTAAACCATATAGCATATCTTCTCTGGACACGATGAGACATATAAAGTAACTACTGTATTACTCCCTGAGCAAAAGATTGTTGCGCTTTCTTATATTATGTTGGACCCCTTTTAGTTTTTACTACAGTTTTACATTTGCTGTGGCATTGTTTCAAAAACTTTATGGACCATCTTTTTCATTTATTATCATTATTTTTATAACATTTATTTCTATACAAATTTGTATGAATATTTGGCTGAGATCTTGAAATGATATATGATGGGAGAGACGAGCCACTCTGTGAAGTCTTCTCGATTACTTCCTAGAGTCTTTCAATGGGGTTAAGGTTAGGGCTCATGTGTGAAAATGATTTCTCTTGCTCCCAGAACCACTTTTTCAGAATCTGAGCAATTTACTTTTTTACATTTTTTATTAGCCTCACTAACAAGTGATTTTCTTATGGCCACACAGTTGTTTAGTCCCAATCCTGTTAGATCTTTTTTCACAATTGTTGTGACTTTTGAAATTATAAACATAATGATTACTAATTATAGCTGTCATGTCCACTAGTTATTTTTATGCTGTAACTTCACCAAGTGTTTAACTGATCTTCAATAACAGTTGTTGTTTTTTTTTTTACACTGTTTCTCAACGGGGTCGAGGGTTCAAGCACTATCCTTAAAGGTTTCAATAATGAGTTGGATAGTTCTTAATCCGATTATAGTAATTTTAGCAATCTCCTTAGTTGTTTTCTTTGTGTGATGCCAGTCAATAATTTAACTCTACTGAAATACTGTAACATCTTTTAGACTACCAAAGGATACGCCTTTAGATGTGGTTGTTTAAGAAATGAGAAACTACTCACTGCATACATTCGGGGTAAAAAATGAAAACTATTAATCACTGGGATAATTATCCAGTTAACAACTAAATAAAGTATTTGCTTTATATTTAAATGCAATTGATGTCTAAATTTCTTTCCTCATATTCCTTTCTTTCCTTGTATACAGCTAATCAGATTACAGCGTTTTTTAAACGTTCTAAAGGTTGTGGCTAGAAAAGAGTGCAAAAGTCAGATGCTATTAGCTAGCATAAGTTAGGCAGGAACAGTACTCCGGGGCTTTTAGGCATATGCCCAGCTCTTTTCGTGTAATTGCAGATTTTTGTGTTTAGGTGAAGTTTTTGTTGCTATCCTTTAATTTAAAAGTCACAGAAATATATAGAGTAAAGCAGAAAATGACAGAGACTGCTGCTGATTTTGCCATAAAAATGCTGTATTTTTGCCCTTGATTTGCCCTTGGTAACAGGACACACATTTCTGGACATAGGCAGAAAATTCACAGTGCTACTCACAGCTCAGTTCTGGGTGCTTTTGGGCTTTGTCTGTGTGTGGTGATACAAGTATACAAGCATTACATAGCCCATAGAAATGGACCACAGCAATGTAGAACTACTGTATAAGTTGACTGCACAAGGAAAGAAATTCAAGACTAGTGACTGGCATTTGTCATTTAATTGTCATTCTTACAGTATATCTAACTAATGAATCTATAATACAGTAAAGGACCTCACTGTGATCTTACATTAGCTATGGAGTCTTCGGTGAATGGAGAACTGCTGTATATGCAGATGAAAGAAGTACTGTACTGTATAAGATACCTTGGGAATAAGATTTAAAATAAGCAAATGTATTTGGTGCATAAATGTGTAATGAACACACTGTAAATTTGCAGTATATGTGCCCGTTTTCAGCTCAAACTCACCCACTCACAACTTCAAGTTTCAAAATTGCCGTACGGAACGTGTGTGTGTGTGTGTGTGTGTGCGTGCGTATTTCTTTTCTTACATGCAACACATCACACAACACATGCTGAATCCTTTGTTTCTGAATCTTATGTTAAAAAGAGTGATATTCTACCATATCTTACGAATAGACCACATCCATGGATGCACAGCAAACACCAACTATGGTTATTAAACACAGGTGTGGTGTATAAAAACCTTTACAAAATCTTCCCAGAGGCCCAGAGGTCCTGCAGAGTGCGTAGCTCAGCTGGATGGACGAGTCAGCACCACACTCTCTGCCGAGGAAGGGGGCATTTGGCTGAGGGAAACTGAGGAGCAGAGCCAGGTTATTGCCAAGGCAATTAAAATAAATGAAATTTCCATGCAGATGAGAGCTGCATTGGACAGCCCGAGCAAGCGCTAGATAGAGCAGTTGTCAGTGTGGCAGGATAAAGTACTCAGGAGCCTATCTGCATTTCTTTATGAATTTCAATCAGCATAAACTATTTATCCTATATCATCATCTGTGTGCATAACGTTGACTGCATCATATGAAGACTGAATTTAAATTTCAGCAGTCTCCCAAATGATCCCCCTTCATTTTATCTCCATAAATGATACAAAGCATCAGAAATCTGCAGCAATTACAGTGTAGTTAAGGTCGGTATAGGAACACGAACAATCTTTCTTGAAGCAATGAGATCGACTGACTGTGAAAGCCCATATTTTTTCCTTTACTGTGCTAATGCTTGGAATCTCTTCTTCGTTCTTTGTGGCTACATCTGCAGTGCGTCATGTTTTTTTTATTTATTTATTTATTTTTTTATAGGCTTGTTAGGTGGGTTGGGTGGGGGGGGATGTTGCATAGTAAAGGTAGTAAAACAGTAGCAAGTTAAAAAACAGTGGTGCCAACAGTTAGCATTAAACAACAGTTAATTAAAAATCTAGTAGGCAGATGGAACAGCTCCATAGTAACAGCATTTGTGATAACACATATGTTGCTCAAACTGATAATTTCCTGCAGTTTGCAGAAATGTTTGTATTTAACCAACCAGCTGAGTGTTTAAGCTTAAATTTCTGTGTTATAAAATAAGAATAAGTGCATGTTTGGTTTGTAGTCTGTCCCATGTCCATAGTATACTGCACAAAAACAAAACACTTAAGAAATGGTACTGTAGGGAAAGACATTTAACTGTTTATCAACTGATTTGATGAAAAAAAGATCATGCTCAGGTTAAAGTATTTACAATTAGTTAACATCTTAATGAAAAGTGGAAGTAAGCACTTTTAGCTCCAGTGTCTGCTAACTTGCTCTTAGGTTTACATATTAAGACAGTAAGCATATACCTGGTCACTTTTCATGCTGCTTTTTTTCACTACTTGACCTGGACTGTGTAACGTTCTTTATCCTCAAAGAATAATGTAAAGAATAGAATTTCCAATCTAGCAGTTTTGGAGTAGCTGGTTAGCTAGCGAGTTCATGTTAGCACTTTTACAATGAATGTACATAGGAGAATGCACTTTCAAAAACGCAAAGAAATACTCTAAGCATCGCTGTGTTACACTTAAATCATTTAAATTTAATTGATGAAATGACAGACACAAGTGTTGTTAGCATTATATCAACACATCATAAACAAATGACACACTACTGTTCAAAAGTTTTAGAACACTTTCTAACTCCATGATGGTTCCTGATTTTTATTTCTTTCTACATTGT
>JAQMYJ010000039.1:14553446-14567882 GCA_030014305.1 Clarias laeviceps | reverse complement strand
TTTATTCCATTGTCCAGCCTCATAGGTGTGTTGTTTATATTGCTAATCAATGTAAGTTTAAAGTTATATGCTGTTTTGTGGTTACATTTTTCTGATTGTACCTGTACATAGAAACAGGTACGTTTTTTTAATACAGGTAAACAGCGTGTGTGATCAAGAAGACTCATCTGAGTACTGATTCTTGAGTAACAAGCCAAATATGTGTTAAACATCTATGGAGGCTGAGCCCCCTTAACTGAAAATTCTAGAAATGCCCCTAATTTGCATAAGATGTAAGACATAAGTTCCTGACTGCCCTGGGGTCCTAAGCAAAATTTGGTAACCTGACCGGTGAGCGAGCATTTATCATTGCCTCACAGGTACACATATTGCTTCCACTACACTGTAAATTTACTATTTACAGTGGAACCTTGGATTACGAACATAATTCATTCCAGAAGTGGGCTTGTTTCTCAAAACACTTGTAAATCAAAGCGAGTTTTGATTTAGAAATAATGGAAACTCAAATGATTTGTTTGAATTAATTGTTTGTTGTGTGTATGTGTGTGAAGTTAAAGTATGAGGAATCAGACCCTCCTCTCTCCTCCTTCTCGTCTTACACAGTAACCCTTCCTCCTCTCTTATTTGAGTTTCAAACACGCACACACATTAACGGAAAGACTGTTTTATCGGAAAAATTAATAAGGAATATCGCTAATGACACTCGCGTGAGCACACACTAACGGAATCACTGCTGTAAAGTAAAAATAAAACAAATTAACCTGCACTTTACCTTTGAAAAGAATCGTGACAGAGCAGTGTTTCTGTGTAGAGAGAGAAAGAGTGCGTGTTTGTGTGTGTCAAGGCGAGAAAAGGAGGTGTGTGTGTGTGTCAAGGCGAGTGAAGGAGGGTTGTGTGTGTGTGTGTGTCAAGGCGAGAGAAGGAGGGGTGTGTGGGTGTGTGTGTGTAACGGCGAGTGGAGGAGTGTTGTGTGTGTGTGCAGGGGCACGGTGCCCAATGATGCGCGCGTGCACACATAACGACAGGCTGATACAGAGAGAGAGAATTTATCTTTAACCTCTCTAATGAGACTTTCTTTTGCTTTACACGCGTGCACAAACGTGTGTTATAATAAACAGTACACACGCTCTGTACACACACGCATACAAACACAAAATATCTTTTACACACACACACGTGGTCAGTGTTATATTAAACAGTACACGGATGTTGATTATACCAGTAAGAGACGAGCACTAAGACCCAGCAGGGGAGACGAAAGAGAGAGAAAAAACATTGGCTCAGTTGTGATCACGTGATGCTCCGCGCCAAAACAAGAAGCGCATGCGTGATACATGATACTCGGTACTCGTAAATCAAGACTTGTGCATTTTTCAAATCAAAATGTATTAAAAATATTTGCTCGCCTTGTGGAACACTCGCAAACCGCGTTACTCGCAATCCGAGGTTCTACTGTACTCAGATAAAACCATAGATTTTTCAAATAATAATAAAAAGGGAATAAATTAATAATAACAATAATCAGTGAAATGAAGTGAAATGCAATTGGTTTCATTTTCTAATCACCCATAGTGTATGAATGTGTGTGCTTGTCTTCTGCTATGGGTTAATAGCCAGGATGAATTGCCAGGCTGACTGCAGGCCTTAAGTAACACGATATGTGGTATACAAATGGATGGATGGAAATTATTAAATATTTAAGCAGGAAATTTAACAGGTTTTGATGGACTGCAACTGGGTTTTACAAATAAGCAAGTTAGAATCCAAACCACAAGATGTTTAAAGCATTAAATAAATTTATAAATTTCTTAAATTATATACCTTAGTACAATTTTTTTTCCAACTATTTGTCTGTAACAATAAAATATTTGAAGGTAAATGACAGTTTACTCGACTTTCTTAGTACATTATGAGGGCGTTCATCAAAAACTTTCTGATCTTTCACCTGTTTTTGTTGAAATTTATTTGTAGTAAACCTGAAATTTAATTTTATGAAATTTATATACCGGTGCATCTCAATAAATTAGAATATCTACAAAATGTTGATTTATTCAGTAATTCAATTCAAATAGTAAAACTACTGTATATGGATTTATTATACACAGACTGATATATTTCAAATGTTTATTTCTTTAAAAAATTTTATGTAAACCTCACATTCTAACTGTATTTGCAGAGAAACTCTACACATGCAACGCAAAACAAGTCTTACGCACACTTGAAAGTTTTCCAAAAAAGTCATGGTACACACACATATTTATGCATAGATTTCCTAAAGAGATAATGGTATGATGTGAATGTAAGTCTTATTAAAAGAACAGAGACACTGACATCTACACAGTTTTCTTGCTAGGAATATTCCTATGCTCAAATATCATCCTACTAATACAATAATTGTTAACTTTATTATTATTATTTTTTTTTTTACAGAAACCTGCTATTAATTTCTGTGGGCACAATGCCAAAGACAGGGCTGTCAGGAGTGATCTAAATGAGATAAGAACTAATATACGTAGAATGCAACTATTCCAGATATGGGGCATGTACATTTATTAACACAGCCACTCAAGGATTGTTCTTTTATTCACTTATTTCCTAATCCTTATGTATCACCGCAGGGCTTGTTGCTATTTGTATCTGGAATAATGGAGAAGCCTAAATAAAACTTGCTTTGTCAAACAACTCACTCTCTCACTCTTTGTCGTCTATACCGCTTTATCCTGTATTTAGAGTCGTGGGGGGCCTGGAGCCTATCCCAGGAGACTTAGGGCACAAGGCGGGGTACACCCTGGTCTGGTTGCCAATTCATCGCAGGGCACACACACACACACCCTACGGGCAATTCAGGAACGTCAATTAGCCTAATCTGCATATCTTTGGACTGTGGAAGGAAACCGGAGTACCTGGAGGAAACCCACCAAGCACGGGGAGAACATGCAAACTCCATGCACACAGAGATTTGAATCGAGCCTGGCCGGGAATCAAACCCGGATCCTGAAGGTGCAAGGCAACGATGATAACCCCAACACCACCGTGCTGCCTTTTTGTCAAAAAAATCCATAATGATAATACAATAAATGATGTATTATTTCCAGGGGTGGGACTCCAACAGCAATGGAGTTTAGTTAGCATTAATGATACAGTATAATATATAGCTTAGCTTTTTGTTGCAATGGCATGTCAGTGAGAAATGTTATATATTTTATATTTTTTTAAATAATTTGTTTATTTTAAGGATCAGCAAGTTTCAATCCCTACAACTTCCCGAAAACATATATTTATTAGATTAAATAAATAATACATTATACCTTATAATGTATTAGATAAGATTCAATTAGATTATGTTTATTGCTTACTGGTCTGCACAAAGTGTCTGATCAAATCCACATGTTGTCCAGACCAGGAAGTATCCCAGTAGGTATCGACTCCACAAAGTAGAAATCAATTTCCCTCTCTAGCAGTCACCCTGTTCTGTATGATATTAAGAGAAAAATACATATTGATCACATTTTGGCCAACTGCTTTTAGAATGAATCTGAATTGTGCATTCATTCAGGCTATTGCGGCTCGGAGGATGAAGGTTGTAGGTCTTGAAAACAGCACCTTCACCTGTGTGAATGCATTAGTAGAATCAGTCAAGGTCTGAGCTGCTTGTAGTCATGGATCAGATGTTTATTCAATCGGAATAAAAAGCTTGTGTCAGTTTGTGTGTGTGGACTTTAAATTTTCTAAAATTGTGTGTGGATTCATCACAACCCTGACCAGGATAAAGATGTTACCAGAGATAAATAATTGAATGAACAAATGATTGAATGAATGAACAAAGTTACATATAGAAGATTGTGGCAAAGAGTTGCCAATTAAGATGCATGATTTTAGAAAAACCTGGACCACACACACACACACACACACACACACACAAACAAGGAACTAGGTATATGACTATTTAGGTGCACATGCAGCCTGGTGCAAATGTCTAAATTTCCCACTGCAATGCAGCACACAATGAAGTCTTGCTGCGAGCTGGCCTGTGTGTCAGCCTGACCAAAACATCCAATCCATCAACACAACCATCAGACCAAGGGAAACCTAGAGGTCTATAAATCTCTCTCTCTCTCTCACACACACACACACACACACACACACACACACACACATACACACACGCACACACATGCATACACAAACACATACACATATAAATACACGCACATTGAACTTCAAGATCTGTACCAATCACTGGGATAATGTTTATACCGTATATGGATATAATCTGGTATTTACAGCCCAAAATATAGAAGAATCCGTGAACCTGAGTAAGTGTGAGCTGGGTAAAAAAGTATCAAAAAATGCAGAGTTGTACAAAGACAAATAAAATAGGAAATGCTGAGGTGGAGAAATAAAGCATAATGTGTGTGCACTCTGCTGGGGTGTGAGCCAGTACTGCAAGAACTACTAGCCATGGAATAAGTCACTTTGTTATAATTATACGATACCGTATATATTTTTATGAAAATATGCAAATAATTATATAACTTTAAGAAGGCATTAATTTATTCTGGGGTCTGACTTAATGTATATATATATATTTTAAATCTTGACAGAATATGGTAAAGGATGCGGACCAGAATGTCCACTTACTGACTAGATATCAGATTTATGATTGTAGATTATACAGTAATTTGTTATTCTGCAGAGCAGTCGAATTCTCATTTCTGATTGATCAGGAGCTGTTGCATAATGAGCTGTTGATTCATTTTCTATAACAGCTCAGACAATAATGATGGCTACATGACAAATCACAGCACACCCCATCATGTTTTGATTTTGTTGTACTTTTACTCCTGTTTCACTGCTATATTAATCTAGTCAAAACAGGGTTTTATATTACTATTTACTATTATGAATAAATCATCAACTATAGAGAAACTTTAGAGAAAGTATGTGAGTATAAGATGCAGCACAGTGGTGCAATGGGTAATATTCTTGCTTCAGAGCTCCACAGGCCCCAGTTACAGGATGAGCTCAGTTTTTTTTGTTTGTGTGGAGTTTCAAATGTTCTCCCTGTGTTTGCGTGGGTTTCCTTTGAGTTCTCTTGTTTCCTCACAAAAGACATGGCAGTAGGTGGATTGACTAGTCTAAATTGGCCCTAGGTGTGAACAAGTGTGGGACTGTATGTGTGCTTGGTATCCTGCACTAGACTGATGTGCATTTCTGTCTCATGCCTAGTGTTCTCATAATAAGCTATGGATCCAGCACAACCCTGACCAGGATAAAGATGTTACTGGAGATAAATGAATGTATGAATGAATGATTGAATGAATGAACAAAGTTACGAATAGAAGATTGTGGAGTCTAGAACTAAAGGTGAGTCCTGGGTTTTAACGTCTTTTAATTTGTTAAAGAGCTCATACTGTATAAGCTCTTTGAACACTTATACTGTAACTAGATTTCTGTGTGCTAGAGGAAAAACCTACAAAGCCTGTACAGCTCCAAAAAGAAGCTAAGTCTTAATTTAAATCCAGATTCCTATTGGCTCAGGGCATTTTTGGCTGAATTAAGCAACTACTTCATATCATTTAATTTTATTACCTGAGATCCACTGAGCCAGTGACTCAAGCTCGTTAGTGCAGCCTATTTTTCAACTTGAAACTAACTAAATCCAATTCATTTTAAACTGCAAATCAGAAACAGCAAAGCAACCTATCAGTCTATAAACTCAAATAAAAAGAATTAAGAAACTAAAGTATGTTGGCATGAAATTTCTCATAAAACGCTCACATCAACTGTGAGAACCGCTAAGCTTGGATTTATGTTTTAAATCTTTTTGGGTCTAATATGATGACTGATATTAATTTAAGACTACAGATGGCTTTGCCACCCTAGAGACTGGAATGTTTTATAAGCATGGTTTTGAGTATGTGTGTGAGTGTGTGTTCAGAGACAACTATGAAAATTCTGGAACATCTATAAAAATCACCTGATGTTCAGGGACAAACCTTCCATGATTTTATGAAGAAAGTAATTTAGGCTGCCTCACAACAAGATATTTCACGCCATGACACAACATTGGGTGGCATTACATCTCTTTTTTCCAAAAAATAGCTTGTGTTATTGCACAGCGTATAATCCTTACTCTGGGCTGAGTCATCTTTCTGTGCTTATGCCTTTATCAGAGAGCATTCTGGGAGTTAACAAGAGCCAGAGGCTATGCAGCCTCAAGCGAGGTAGCATTGCACTGCTCAATATACCGAGTGGCCATGTGGGGAAAATACAGCTTATGGTTTTCTAGTGCATTACACTGTTTCATAAATAATGTATCCTCTTTAGCTCTTCTATTCCACTGCTCCTCCCGGTCATTATATGATTTGATGATCAGGTGCCACTCGGTATTTTAGGCCTGGTGTTAAAATGATAGAGTGCCCTTCCCCCCAGGTAGTAATATGTGTGTTTGTGTTTGTGTTTGTGTATGTGTGTGTGTGTGTGTGCATATGCATGTGTGGACCAGCAAGTGAGAGGGTTACACTGGAGGGTACACTGTCACTGTTCCTTGGACACTCGTCTCCATGGTGACACATGCAGACTTTCACATCTGCTTTTAACCCACACCCATCACTCTTCACATTCTACAGAAGTCTTCTCCTGCCCAGCTTCCATAAGAACAATGATTTATGGTTATGATTTAGATCTGTCTTCTATGCTAGTCTGTCTCATTATGATTTATTTATTTTACAGGTTAATGTTGTTGTTTTTTATTTATAGCATGTATGCATATTTTAAATGAGCATATTAACCTAAAAAAGTAGGGAGTGTACTGAAAAAAAGATGATGATGGGAAAGTTATTTAATCCCACAAGCTCCATTTAGATTTCCCCAGAAGATTGGATTCTTTTCGTTGTGATCGTTGTAACATTGAAAAACAATGCTACAACGATCACAAACGAAAAGAAACCACAAAGATGAATTAGCCATGAATATTCACACACATTTAATGGAAACTCGTCTAGAGCAGGATCTCATATATCAGCAAACAAATTGTTTCTGATTCAGCAGACAAAGCATTTAAACAGCACCACATCTCCAGCATTAAACTAATTGTCCTCTTACATGCAAGTGTGTATGCAGGGTTTGCAAGCAGCCCAGGGGCACTTTGTGCAGGTGATTGGGACAATCCTCTGGAGGCTGCTGTTTTTGCTATTGATTTGCTTTCTTAACATCTATTCCTGTCATCCAGTCTTTCAGCTCCAGCAGTCCTGTCAATTAACATCTGCCTAACACCCAATACCCCCCCAACCCCACCCAGTGTGTCACGTTACGTTTTACTGTCATATTAAGAGAAATGCTTACACTATTCCTCCATTAGTTAGTTGTTTGCTCTTCATATTCAAAACCCATCGGGACCTTAATTTCTCCATTCATGTAACTTTTGATATTTCTTCACCATTTGTCTCCATCATTTGAATGTGTATTTTGCCAGCCCTTGACAAAGCATTGCACCCCTAACTTTTTAATTACCAGAGCCAGTTATAAAGCATCTAAATGCCACACTCCTCATTTACAAATTACCCTTTATGTTTAATAGAGCTATCAACTTCTAATCCACTGCAATTACTGTACTGTAGCAATGAGAATTGTATCAAGGTGCCATATAATTTATCTAAACTTAACGTATGAGTCAAGGATCTCTTACTCACACACTCTAAAAAATGTGACCATTGGTTACTAAAAAAAAAATTTTGGCAACAAAGTGACACTTAAAATAATTAGTCGATTTTAAGTGCCAAAAGTTTGAGGAAAATGCATTAAATAAATTGTTTAAATTTAATCAAAACATTCAGTCAATTGTGATAAAAGCAATTATAAAGTAAATATAAAGCAATTTAAACAAAAGCAAGCTTTACACTTACTCATTATCCGGCCTAAAATTGGTTTCAATCTACTAATAATTTTGTTAAAATTTAATTGATATTTACTAAATATCCATCCTAAACAAATTTATATTTACTAAAAATACACATAAAATTTATGAATATTTATGAAATATATCCAAGTGTAAATGATTCAAGTTGACTAAATTAATTAATATTGTCAAACCATATTTTTGCATTATGCTGCTTAATGGAACAAATTTTTCCTGCTTACTTATTCCTGCAGTAACTACAAATTACTTAAATAAATTATGGTACCAAGCAATTGACATTATACAGTAAATATAAGTAAAGTCACAAGATGGTCATGAAAGATATGTAACAATGTGAAAACATTAATTTTTGCAACTTGGAAACAAAAATGTTTTCCTGCAAAATGACAAAACACATTCTGAGACCACTTAGTTAGCATCGCTCAGATGGCTGAAGCCTCATACAAGCTACAAAACTTCTGAACACATCTTATGAAGAAGCCTTGAAACAGGCCGTATGCACAAGATTAATACTTACAACAAGAGCTTATGTAGGCACATGCCTGTTGCTTTACCACATTTTCAATTGTAAAACATTGTAAAAAGGTTTGATAAAGGTTTAAAAAAAATAGTTAACAGTTTAAAAAAAAAACAGTCCAGCTCAACAGTTTCTGAAAAGTCTTAAATGTGTACTTGAGTTCTTTGGGCTGGGCAAGATCCAGTGCATATATCAGGCCAACCAGCATGCAGCAAGCCCTCGAAACATTGCCCAGACCAGTCAGAACTTTTACCCCCTCAATTATGATCCCAGTGTCGTCTGGTTTTTCTGTTCAATGTTCTTGGTAACATAGATTTTCATCATTGTCGCGAGGTCATGCAACACTGTCTAAATGAGCAATCTGGAAAAAAAACAAAACAAAACATATATTCAAGATTGGAAACCTCTCTCTAAATAGCTGTAAACTGAAACTATTAAAAAAATATTCATTCATGTAGACATAACCCATATTCTCCTGGTGTTACTCCTTATATAGTTTACTATACCTTAACATATTTCACATAACTTTAGACCTCCTGAGTAAATTATCCATGAAACATGATCTTTATCATAATTAAGTATGCATCTTGTCTCAGTTCAGTGGTAGAAATGTTCAGTGTAAAATCTCACATACAAATATTTGTCAAATAGGCAACTAATGAAATATGTATATAAAAATAAAGCTGTTTTAACAATGTATGAAAAAGAGTAAAAGAGAAGTATCAGTTTCAGAGAGTACATTTTGTAGGTAACATATTACTGCAGTCATCCTTAACATCCCTTAATGAAAATGCCAGACAGCCTTCACTTTTGAGGCAGTAGAATGTTTACATGCTAAAACACAATCATTTCAAACACTTTTTTACTGATTTCACGTTTGTATTCACTTACAATACGTCACACTCTTTAATGAGTTGATCTAATTCCCACACGTACTCCATCAAGCAGCATTGTTTGGGGCCTGAAATGGCCAAAAAAAAGAAGAAAAAGATAAACATTATACACCAATATCATGTTACTGTAATTAATACTGTAGTTGCTGTAATACCTTTCTCTCCAAGAAAATAGATTGTAGAATGAGCTTTACACTGAAGTAATAACTAAAGATAGGACCAGAAGTATCCGGACAGTAACAATTTTCATCGTTTTGGCTCAACACCACAACTGGCAATGTTAAGTCTAAATACCTGTTACTGCCAGGGAACAAGCATCATTAGTCTAAAAAAACTAAAATGAATCCATCAGAAAGACAATAAAAGCATTAGGTGTGGGCAAATTAACTATTTGGGTAATTCTGAAAAAGACAAAAGAGACTGGTGAGCTCAGGAACATCAAAAGTCTGGAAGACCATGGAAAACAACTGTGATGGATTACAGAAGAAATCTCCACCAGAGTAAATACTGAGGTTTTGTCATAGGATGTAAACCTCAAAAATAGGAAGACTAAGCGCATAAATTAAAGCTATTGATTGTGCCTAAAGCTATTACACTTTAAGCACAATTTTTCATTCCAAATCCATTGTGGTGGTGTCCAGAGCCAAAATTATCTGTGCAAACACTTCTGGTTCTAACTGAAAATATCATCATACAGTCCAGTTCGATTACAGAATCCCTGACACTGAATACAGGCAAGCAAAAACCTTGTTGAATAATACCTTGAGTAGGATTGCCTGCAATCCATGGTTTATTTTTCAAGCAAAATGACTTTTGTAGCAAGAGAAGATACACAACCTTCTATAATTCTTAATGTGCGTAACCCACTTGGAACTTCAAGAAAAAAGCACAAAATAACAGCTGTTTATTAGGTTTTGGCAAATCTGCCATCTGAGTTGTAGGGCTGAGAGACTGCATGCACCTGTAAAAGAAATAAATAAACATTTTTGTTCATACATTCAAATTACAGTCACTGACAGTATAAAAATCTGTAACAGGGAACTTATCAGAAATAACTCAGTCAAAAGTTAAAGACTTTATGACAAAAGATATTTAAAACATGGTAGATTCAGATACAGTACCAGTCAAATGTTAGGACACACTTTCACATTCAAGTTAAATGTGGAAAACTTACGACACCCGAATACACAGAGTGATATATAGTAGTCCCGCTCTGGGGTGATTATCATTGGTTTCAAAGGCGAAGCAGTCACTAAAAAACATTTCTTCACGTGTCTTCACGTGTCTTGCGATTTGGCTGTGTTTTTTCCACCCAGATCATCTCTCCTCTTTTGTCCCACCTGACAGACCGCCGGTGAAGTTGAGGCTGCCATGTCGTTCATCATTTTGCAAACTACATGCAAACAATTGATTAAAAAAGAAAAAATTTGGCGCATTAAGATGGGAATATTAGTTTTTTTTTTAATTAACGTTGTCGTTAAAATTAAGTCATTAAATAAACGTTGTTAATGTATACTAATCGTCAAAAATTAACACTGATTAAGTCACGTTTATTTGCCCTGTGTTGTGCATTTTTGTGGTCTCTCATGTGGCAATTTTGCTAATAATACTTTGACGTGGGGTAGGGGAAAGAGATACAAGGCTGCCACCACAGAATTGGTAAAATATAGAAGGGGTATTAGTGTGATGTTTTATACGGATAATTAAAAATTAGAAGAGAATAAGTTATTAACAGTTTTATAAAGCTAGACTGCCTTCCTCAGTCCTAATCTTGACCTGATTCAAATCAAGATGTCCATCACCTCTGTTACAACGCACAAACTAAATGCAACGACTTTGTTTTTCACAAATTCAGCACCAGTACTGTAAGTTAACCTAACTTTAGCATTAACATGACTTCAGTTATTTAAAGATACTTTAAGCACTTATTAACTATATTAGCTTTGGCAGCTCATGTGCAATGAATTTAACTAATCTTAGTCTGTCAAATTGCATTAACACCAACATTGCTACAAATGTATTAATTAAAAATGAGACTAAACATCTTACCTTAAGGTCTTTATTTGAAATGTAGCAAAGCTCCAACAAGCTCCTGCTTGGTCAATGTTCATGTGGTGCGATTCAGGTGAAAGTGGAAGTTGATTAAAATTGTCTTTTGAGTGAAATCCACCCTTTTTTTGTGACTTTAATTTTCTTCACTTAATTTCTACTCAGTATATTTTTCTGAGTATATTTCTGAGAGAAGTATTTTCAACAAAAATTTAGTAAAATAAATTAAATGTTTATTCAAATTTGCTGAATTAAGCTTAATGTTGTTTAAAACTAGCTGCACTCTTTTCAATAGTGTAAAGGTTAACCACATTTTCGATTAAATATTACTTCACCCCAGTCCCAGTTTTTACAGTGCACATAGTTCAGACTAAATGAATGACTTTGAAGCATACTTTTACTGTCAGTGGGTCACTCCTGTATAAATCATGAATACAGTATTCATTTGAACTTAAAATAACAATACACACACTAATGATGTTAAGTGTCCCTAACACTCAAATTAATACAGTAGATGAACTTGGATAGCTTAAAACATTACAGAGTTATTAGAAATCCAAATATAATCTTACCTTTAGCTGAACTGAAAGTGGTGATTTTTGTCTTTCTACACTGTTCCATTTAAAAATATAATAAAGTGCATTAATAAATTAAACTCTTGAACAATGCTGCAATGCTTCAGTATGTAATGTAATTCAACATGTAAATGATTCCTTTATTTTATTTTATTTTATTTACTTATTATATACAAAGAACATTTTTTTTTGTGGCATTGCATTGGTGGGTTTACAATTGGTCCTTGAAGGCGTAGGTGAGTTCATAGAGCATTAGTAAGTACATTGGCACTAGAGACATCTACAGCTCAACCATACTGCTTTATAAAAGATAGTGAGCCATTTAAAATCTCAGTAAAGGTTCACCTATTTACAACACGTAAATACTCAGCAAAAATGTGAAAAAGATAAATCTGGGGTCATAATTTAACTTTCTGCTCTGGTACAAAATGCTACAGTACATTTGGCACAGACACTACACTATACATTTGGCAAAAGTTTGGCAAAGTTATTATGATTCAGATCCACAGCTGAAAAGTTATCTAAACATAGTTCTAAGTTTTGACTCATGAATTGAAAACCTATTTATGCATCCAACGTTTGCCCCAACTTCAGTCAACTACACTGTGATTACAAAAGATAGTAAAAGAACTCAGGACTGATGGAGTTTTAATTTTTTTTCAGGTAAGTTTCTGGCAGGAACTTTGCAAAAGATAGTTAGATGATTTATCATTGTTGTAGATGTTGTTTAGTTATATAATTATAGAGTGATTAGGGTATGTGTGTGTGTGTGTATAATTGCATTTGAAATTCATCTCAATTTGAAACTTGGCTCTATCAGGTCCAGTAAGTGTGAATCATAATAAATAATATTTTAAAAAATTTACATGATGTTTAATGTCTTGTTCTGCAACACACTCAACATCAGATAAAACTGTAAGAGAGAACATCACCATCCAGCTGAGCACCTCCAGCTTTGTCTTTTTATCTGGAGGACCAGAGCACAGAGCATCCAGCTGGGCAGCATGGGGAATGGACAGGCCTGGGCTGGAGGCCTGTGAGATACAGAGAATATGAATAACTCCTGTGGGAAGTAAACAAAACATTACTCATCTCAATCCTTATATGACCATCATTCATGACCCATATACTGTAAATTCTGTGCTCTGTGTGGAAGACAGAGTGGGTCAGAGCTTAGGCCTTGGCTTGAACAAGTATAAGGTGTGCAAGCATCACCGCTGGTGCTGCCAAAAGCATGAGGTCGAGCGGAACCATGCATGAGGCCATCCATTCAATATAATTGCAATATCCAGATGTAAAAAGTATACATACTGTACTATACAAGTTGTGTAGGAACCCACAAATTTCTCAAGGCCCTGTCTCCCCCACACGGTAACCACTTACAGGTCAGCTTGTGTCCTCACCACTCCAAGTTTAATATTAGCAAATTACTGTAAAGTTAAGTTAATGTGCTAGCTTTAGGGTATCCCTCTCTAGTCTGTCTTCCTAACCTAGCTTAGCAGTGCATCTCTTGTTCTGTGATTTTACTGTATACCTGACAAAAGTGAGAGGGATTTCTAAGTATTTATTACATTTGATGAACTTCAATAGGAAGCGGAGTTTATAAACTGCAGTTCGAACAAGATAAATGCAGCATACAATGGTATACAGGCAGTATTTGTCACTAGCTAAAGGGGGAAATATGAAAGTATTTCTGGAATAGCATTTTTTTTCTTTTTTAATTAGTGTTGCTTCAGTGCACATGGATTGAAACCCAATAAACAATGTGCCAGTCACAAGACAGCATGAAAAATAAGGATGGCTACATACAATACAGGCAGCTCACAGAGAGGCTTCATATTTGTGGAAAGCATGGATAATCTGTCCCCTTATACCATCTGTTGGTTCATCAGTGCTGCAGCTGGATTATACACATTAGTGTGTGCTAAAGATCATGATGACAGAGGAATACCAGTGTGTTCTCTCCTATCCACATAAGTATTATATACTGTATGGAGCTACCAGTAAAGGGCATTCTTATTTACACACAGACTTTCTCCTCCTCTCTTACTACCCATCTCTTTGGATAATACAATGCATCCGGAAGTGTGCTTGTATACCAAAAACACTCGTATATCAAAGCAAATTTCCCCCGTAATAAATAATGGAAACTCTGATGATTCATTCCACAACCCAAAAATATTCATATAAAAACAACATACAACATACATAATATGAAGTAAAAATAAAACAAATTCCCCTGCACTTTACCTTTAAAAAGTGTAGTAACACAGAGCCGACAGTTCTGCAACTTATGCCTTTATTGACAACAACAGAAAGGCATGAAATAGTTATAACAAAAACTTATGACACACTGTTTTTGAACATGCAAAACCTTACCATTACTCACTACTCCCATCTAGTGGATAGGTAAACCCCCCCCCCCACGCAATCACGCACCCTCCTTCCCGCGCGAGCACACACACATACCTCCGCATGAGC
>JAQMYJ010000039.1:14539781-14552989 GCA_030014305.1 Clarias laeviceps | reverse complement strand
ATGTTTCTATGTTTATAAATCTGTGTGTGTATATATATATATATATATATATATATATATATATATATATATATATGTATATAATTGGGATGATATGTTAAATGAATATTATAATCAGTGATTTGTGATTTGTAAATTACCTCCAACTTGTACTGTACTTCATGGCAGACAATATTAATTAAAGGTATTTCTTGTTATATCTGGTCAACAAAATTAATTTGTATCTATACATCAGTTACTGATGTATGTCAACAAAATTCATTTGTATCTATACATCAGTTACTGATATTCAGGCCTATAACACCACTGTAGTATTTAAAGGTCAAGGGCATAAGCCTAAGCTGAATAGCCATGCTCTCTCATCCCTCAGACAGCACTGAGTAAAGATAACCACATTACATTGCTCAGGATTACATTGACAAATATTTGTCAAGAACTATACATACTGTAGTTGCATCCTCAAATGCCATTTAAGACTTTACTTTTTGTTAACCAAGTTCAGGGGCACTGTTGACTTCTCTGGGCTTGAAGGCATCTGGGATGGATGACGAGGAACAGGGGACAAAAAAATTACATGTTTTTTTGGACATCAAAGAATAAGTAGACCATTCACACTGTTACCAGCAACAGGTCTAAAAGTTAGGCTTTGTCAGAGGCTGTGTCAGTATGCTGGTCTAGGGTAATACAATTACCTGTATGTACAAAAGGCACATATAGATTTTTGGACACCACATATTCTGCCTTCAAGATGATATCTTTTCCAGGAACTCCCATGAATACTGCAACACGACAATGCAACCCATAATTTCTTTTGATTGTGTAAATTGTTAAAAGTGCTATACAAATAAAAGTGAATTGAATCGAATTGTAAGCACATTCTGTGCACATTATAAAGACGGGGGGAGAATAAGAGCATGTGAATGGCCTGCCTCCAGTCCCAAACTGTTCTCTGTGGAGAATGTGTGGTGCATTTTGAAACACAAAATGTGACAACAAAGACCCAGGACTGTTGCACACCTTAAGCTTTAAAATTTAAATAAGTGTTTATTTTGAGAAAATAAAGGCCTTAATCGAAAAGAGTTTGTGCAATAAATTACAAAAATTCATGATGTGCAATAAGTTCATGCTAAGTTAAACATAATTTTTATATCACTGGATTTTAATTGATCTTTCATTCCCAAGTCTGATTTGGGTTGTATTTTTAAATGTGCAACAGTGAAAATGGTCATTTCCAGACTAGTTTGCCTGTAGTAGTATACCGCATGCATATTTTTGCACCATATATGTGATGGAATGCTGAAGGTCAACAGGTAACCAAGGGGAGCAAGCAGGGGCATTACATCATTCTGATGGATGTAAAACAAGGAGATGAATGCTGTTCTTTTTTAGTATAATCTTTCATGTGAGGCCTGTAACACTGCAGGGAGGGAGGAAGGTTGGACAAAAAGAAGAGGATGAGAAAAAGAGTGAGAGAGAAAGTATCCTCTGTTCAGGTTCATTCCTTGTTCCATGTGATTGCGTCAGGTAAATGGATTCCTGCCTAAACTGAGCAGGCTTGTTAGTCGGTCTGGCAGAAGATGAGCAGTAGCAGCACTTTATTGCTTTCTCATCCCTCAGTGCTTGCAGTGTTACTGTCCAGCACCAGTAATCTTCTTTATCTCACACATAGGCAAACAGAATGATAGAGAGAGGCAGGTGGCAGGATGTATAGTTTGTAATAAAGAATTCCCAGGCTCCATACTGTAAATGCTTGCAGAAGTTTACAGATAAAGTAAGATGAAACAAACAAAAGAATAATATGCAATGTTGAAGTGTAGTTCTTAACTAGAGGTCTCAGAACTGTACAACAGTCAATGCACATTTGAGATCAGAGGAAGTTCAGTGGAAGAATATATAAAAAGCGTATTGCATATGGCCCTGTTTGAATCATTTATATAAACTTTTTTTCCTTTTCCTTTTGTTTAAACTTGGATACATGAACTCCAAACTAAAGACAGTATAACTGCATGTAATGTATGTAATAATGCACTAAAATGAATTTACATCTTTTAATGTAATAATTACATAAAAGTAATAGATTTCTAAGATTTGCAGGGATTTATTACATTTTTGGAAAGGTTAAAATCTTCAGCTATCAAAATTGTAATATTTTCCCACAAATATACTATTACAATTGTGGAAAATGTATTATGTTTGTGAGGTTATTACATTAAAATTTGTGGTTTATTATGTTTGTGGGCTGTTATTACATTGGTAATACATTACTGTACAGCTGCATCTTTGAACAATTTACAAATTTTCACAAAGGGATCATGATGCCATATAGAGTTATTGGCTCAATAATGAAAATCCAACAGCAACTTCTCTATATGATGCATCTCATGCATAACCATTTAAATATCCCATCTGCAGCAAAGGTGCATGATTAATATGATGCAAATTTCACTGAAATACTGACAAAGATATCAATAGGCATGCAGCTGCTTCTATGGAAGCCTCTCTCCAGATGGAAGAACACTAGAGCAGAGCCACAAATAGTATCTCATAGAAAAACCCAAAGCTTTTTTTCCTTTTTTAGATTTCATATTACATGTACCTTGTATGCTGAATGGATTTAATTTCTCTGTCTGTTCTTGGATAAAGAACGAAATTTCTAGATAAGAAACACTATAAATAAATACATGTACTAAGTATATTAGATTAAAGAGAAACATTTAATTTGAAATCATTTCAACGGCATTTTCTTTTTCAGGAAATGAGCTAAAAGCTGAAATAGTTCTAGTGGAGCAATGAGTGATGGGCTGAGATCAAGCTTTGTGGTAACAGGTGTTGGAATAATGAAAAATAAATCAGCCATTTATATTTATAATAAATAATATGCTAGTAAACTGTTGACAGGATCATGAAGACCCAAGGCTCATCTGTGCCCGTGGAGACCAAAGGCTAGCCTATCCAGTCCAATCTCACAGAAAAGCCAATGCACCACAGTTTGGCAAAAAAGTAAATGCTGGCCACAATAGAAAGGCACCAGAAGACCAGCATGTTCTCCCCATGCTTGGTGGGTTTCCTCCGGGTCCAAAAAAAATGCAGATAATTGCCCATAGTGTGTGAATGAGTGTGTGAGTGTGTGTGCCCTGCGATGGATTGGCACCCTGTCTTATGCTCTAAACCTCTTGGGATAGGCTCCCCCCACGACACTGAATACAGGATAAAGCGGTATAGACAGTGAGTGAGTGAGTGAGAGTGAGTGAGAACCCATGGAATGCACTGGAGAAACAAGTCAGATACAAGGATGCCCCACCCCACAGCACACACCCAAAGAAAATGCTACCAATGTCCTGGTGCCAGACATCACAGCAAAGCAAAGCTGTGAGGCTGGCACAAGTGGAACCTACGTACACAACATTGGGCATCAGATTTTGCATTAAATGTCATGGCTGATTGCTGTATGTTGGGGTGTGTAATGTAATGCAGTAATACACAGACTTCCAAAAGTTTCTTTTACCGATGTTGACATAGCTGCTATATTACTCCTATATTTGGAAACTAATGTGATAATATAAAAATTACATCTGCGTAGTTCAGCACAAATCAATCTTAATGTTTGTTCTATTATATCATCAAGAATTAGATTTCCAGTTAGGCATTTTGAGCATGCGGTGAATGGAAGACGAATGTATGGGTATGATTTCAATTTGTGCCTTAGTATGCTGTATGAGCCAGGCTGAAACGCAGAAAATGACTAAGCATCCATTTGCATTGAAAGACAAACAGGAAATGAGATTTTACTGCTGATAAATGAGTTAAGTTATAGAGCAGTTGAGTGTGAATAAACAAACAGAAAAAGAGTAAAAGCAATTGAAAGAACTACAGAGTCAATAGTCCCTGGTTTGTTCTTTTTGTTTGTTTGTTTGTTTGTTTGTTTTTATGTTGTTTGGATCAAAATAATCATTTCATAAATTTTACTGGAACGTTTGTTAGTGAGTTTTGATATCATGAGTTTTGATATCACAAACCACACGTTCATATCACACACCACTGCACATATTAGATGTCTGTCAGGTTGTACAGGTTGCACTTAATTGAACATTTCCATTTAATCATTGAGCAGAGCTGTTATAATGAGTGACTTGGAAAATGTGCAATTAGTTGAAAGCACAGTAATGGAAAGCATCCAGTGAATCTGCATACATTCATATTCTTAATGTCCCGAGACTAATGCTGGTTTGTTCTAGGGAAAGAGTGGTCTAGCTAAGCTGGTAACTAAAAGACAAATTGCACTATAGTAACATAAATAAATGGAGTATGTTTTGTGTTCTGACATGTGCTGCTATAATAACCTGAAAAATATTTTATATTCTGCTTTACAAGCTGATAATGTTTTTTATATACAGTATTTCACAGTTATTTGACTGTAAATAATATAATCACTGACAACGCTTTATGTAGAGGAGCATACAGGTTATGAGACCCTTATTCATGGTCAATGAGTGTACATGTACTGAACAGGGACTAGTGAGTACAGTGGGTATTTGGCAACATGAATTTCTTATTAATACTTTATTTTGTGGTTTAATCTTCATCCCTCATATATTAATCATTCATATCATCTGTCTCATGTCCAGTTGGTGCGAAATGCCACAGCTTGGCTTTTAACTGGCATTTGCAGACAGCAGCATATTACACCTATTATCCTCTCCCTTTTTTGGCTCCCACTGCATTTTAGAGTTGATTTTAAGATTTTGATGTTTGGTTTTAAGGCTTTAAACTGTATGATGATCTTTTGGTTAGTGTCCTTTCAAGGTGCCTAGGTAAAGGTTTAACCACTGGGGTGACTGTGCCTTTTCTGTCGCTGATCTCAAATTGTGGAATGCCCTTTCACTGGATATATGAAGTTTGTCTGGAAAAGTCCAGCCATTGTTAACATAACAAGAGTGGTTTGCACAACAACAATGTAATCTGCCAGCCAAGGAGAATTGGATTCAATGAACAATGAAAGCTTTATTTTACTAGTCAGTGAGGTGGTAGACATTGAAGTGTGAGCATGTGTACCATTGTATGGCCATTGTATTCAAAATAACTTAGCAAAAAATCTTATGTAGATTTATTGCTCTACTTGCTAAGTTTAAACATTCCTCCATGTAACTATTTTGATAATTCAGGATGCTTTCAGGGATATACTGTACGTGCAGCAATAGGCAATACATGCAGCTCAAATACAAAACGTGGCACAAACACATCAAAGATGGTTGAGAATCTTTTGAAAGTGATCCACGTCCTGGAAGGCCTGCAACAAGCAGAGTACCTGAGAATGTTGAACGTGTACGTATGTACTCTGTCATTCAACAAAGCTCGGTGAATGACAGTGCAAGAACTAGAAGTGTAATTAGGACTTTATTACATGCCATGCAATCATTACATGACTGGATACTTTTTTGGCAGACTTGCTTGATTACTGACCTGACCCTCTTTGAGACTGGACTATAGATGTAGTTCCCCTTTTATCTGTTTAAAATTTTTATTTATTTATTTTATATTTGTATATATGTATGGTTTAACTTTATTGTGTCAAGCAACATGTTTTTAAAGTACTATAGGAATAAATATTGATTGAATGGTTGATATTATATGATTGCTAAAATCATTTTAATACTTTATGTGTAAAGTAAGTAAGTAAGTGCTAGTTATGCCTAGAAAAGTGCTACACTAAAGAAATGTCTATGCAAACAGTTCTTAAATTATATAGAGCTCAATTTCACATTGAGCACAGTATTTCATAGTGTTTATAAATGAAAACTTTCCAAATATTAGTAATTGCATCATAATAAAGGTCACACATATTGCCTGGTATCATAGGTATCATAATAATTTAAAAACCAAATAAAGCACTTATAAAGCTGGTAAAGCTTTATTGCATAACTGATATAATACCTGCTGTATTAACTATTTATATGCCCATTTATTAAGTTTGAATGAATATGTAAAAACATACTTCCATACTGGGGTTACCTTATTATATCAATCTTATCTGACGTAACTAATAAGAATCATGTTACAAGTGGCTGATCCTTTAAACATGCAGTAAGAAATCTATTTATTCCCTGCCACATGGCCCCTATTGCTTATCCTTACCTTACACATGGGCATGCCTGCCTGCCATAAGGAGAATCTCCAAAAATCTATGAGCATTTGTGTGTCTAGTTTTTTCATAGATATATTTTCTATTGCCCATAAAACAAAGAAAGATACTGTATGATATATGAAATGCAGATAATGAATTATATTAATTATATATCTATAAAACAAGAAGAGGTCATTGCTAAAGAGTAACAGTATACAGTATCATGACAGTCAAGCACTTTGAATTTATATTCCAGTCATGGAATGCTCAGTTTAAAGCATCCAAAAATATGAAAAGTTTGCTTTCATATAAAAAAAAAAAAAGGAAATGTATAAAGTTCATTCATTCACAGTGCCCAGGTAAGATTTATTCAGGTAAAATGAAACAAGTGCACCATGCACACATAACACTAACTTTTCAAAGGTGTGCAGTAAACATTCTCAAGTGCTTTTGAGAACTCTCTGCTCTTGCCATCAGCACTGTGCTGTTTTGGGAACACCGTGTCTTCAGAAAAAACGTAATTTCTTTATTTGCCTACCTCTCAGATCTGTCTCGGGGAAAGAACAAACTTTTCGTTCAGATACGAACTGAGTAAGCTCCGTAAGCCTGAGCCTGACGTGGGTGGACAGGTGGGACTGGCTCTTTGCATACCCAGAGAAGCTGAAGGACAAATATAAGAATGTGGATTCTGTAGATACCGCCATTTAAATTCCCTGCTACTTCTCTTCACTTTGTCTGAAAGGCAGGGCTTCTCTACACTGCAGAGCCTCATGACGTGCAGTGCAGCAGGACAGATAAAAGACCTTAGCTTTTCCATAGTAGGAGGCTGTATCATCCTTAAGATTACTGTCAAATATGTTTCATGATGTCAGAATATAAGTGTAAGTGGTACAGGTATAAAAATGGAAGCATTTGATTTTGCTATAAGGTTGATATATAAAATCTGATAGAGATTTTAATCATACAGAATAAAATATGTTTTTATGACTGCACTTTTACTGTACACAGTGAAATAAGTCAGATTATTTATTAACAGATACATTGGAAGATATTTTATCCCTAATGACTCTGCAATGAGACTGCAATGGTCACACATTTTCATCAATAAATGGGCAACATTGATGCAATAATATTACTTCAAATTCCGATCAATACAACCTGGACAATTTAAATGGGAACAATCTGGATTGTTGTGGCTATTGGCAATAAATATTGCAAATTGAATTTTAGATCTCTGAAATGTACTGTATAGCCTTCATACTTTATATAAGGATCGATGTGACCTTGTGAACCAGTCCCTCAACACAATCAAATATGGGGAGTGTTAACCTTTAATTGGTTGAAATGCCTTCTAGAATAGCTGATTTATTGATGCCTTCAAACACAGCCAGAAGACCTTTTTAATATACATTAAATGAACACAAATTGGTCATAAAACATCAACAGAAAAGACTGTTACAATAAATGTGTTACTGTACTCATGTTTCAGCTTTTACTGGCTTCAAATTAGTTTGTAGGTGCTTCCCCTTGCATGAGCAATTGTTGGCCAAGTAGACAACAAAAGATTCCGGTTAGTATTTCAAGCGTGTCTCATAAAATGGGATATACGTGAAGAAGAGAGAAAGCGAGAGAGAGAGAGAGAGAGAGAGAGAGAAAGAGAGATTAGATACAACTAGATTAGTATAATGATAGTGATCTAGGGTAATTGCCGAAGAAGAGTTTGTGAAATTATTAGGAAGAGTACTTCATGTGTCAAGAAATGTGTGTGTGTGTGTGTGTGTGTGTGTGCATGCTAAAGGCAGCTATTTCCTGTAATTAATCTCCTCTTGTGCCTCACTACATGGATAGAAAACCTGCCTATAAATAGAAAATAAAAACAGTACATAGCATCTATCTACTGTATCCGTCTCTCTGTCTCTCAGAGGATGTGGGCAAAAGTAGTTTATGGTAAAACTGCATAAAATTTAAACCAACAACTAAAAAAACTATAAAATTAATACACAGCGGTCAAATGCTGACGTCTTGATATAATATTACAAAACCAGGCGTTTGCTTGGTGTCTCTGCACAGCTTGCAGTGTTGAAAGGGCAGTGAATAGAACAGTGTGTCGACTTTAATTATGGAAGCAACATAATACAATACAGAGCACATTTGATTGAAAGCTTCCTTTGATGTCTATATTAGCCGCTGTTTCATGTGCAAAGCAGAGGTTTTGTGTCCTCACTTTATATTCTCATTCAACACAAACACAAAGGGACACAGGTGCACACAGATCTGATGATTATGGCAAAAACTTTGTGCTTTTAGCAGATGTCAGGCAGTTTACCCTACAGAATCCTGAACTTGTTGTCCTTGATGTTGCGAATTAAAATTCACCACTGACACTGGATCAGAATTATTATAACTGCATGGGACACGCCACATAACATGAGCTGAGTAATGCTCCAATTGTAATTTCAAGGTGAACAGCTAAATGAGGACTTTCCACTATAATACATTTGTATCCATTTGAAGAATAAAATTGTAGTACTGTTAAAATTTATTATATGTATTATCCTCTTGAGACCCAGACTCTACTGTTGTGTACATTGCATTTTCTCCTCACTGCTTCTTTTTTATAACTATAAATTTAATCAATGTCCTCACACAAGTTGAAAAATTATACTTAATGATCCTCTTATGAAGATCAGACAAGTACTGTATGTACAATGTATTTTGGAGAAAATTTCATGTCCTCATATGAGGACATTCAGGCTAACCATTTGTTATGTCTAATAAACTGTCAGGTACAGGGTGAAAGATTATTTTTTTTAAATTTAAAAAACTATGGCAAGACTTGCTTTAAAACTGTAAAATTACAACAACAACAACAAAGAAGAAGCAAAGAAAGAAAACGGTTTGATCTGACTGGATCTTATGAAGCAATCTGCAATCTAATCAAAGATGTAAAGATAAAAAAACACAGTGCTGATAGAAAGTTTTCAAATCTTTTCAAGTTTTCCACATTTTGTTAAATGGATAAACTCTATGATCTCAATGTGCACAGTATGGCAGCAAGTCAAGTACAAATCAAGTGCTAGAAATATGGAAAAGAAACAATAATAACACATCAAATAACTTATTGATTTGTAGATAGTTTAAGATACTCTGTAGAATAGTGAGTTTGTTTGATTGGTGTTACACAGTTTAGACACACACACACACACACACACACACACACACACACACACACACACACACACATCCTCAAAATCACCAATCACTGGGATAATAAATAAATAAATAGTTGTGTGTATAGTATATACTGTACATATATAGCATATACGATACAAACAGTTCTTTAACGTCATATTCATAGGAGAAATAGGAGAAAGATATAATGAGAAAAGCAACAGTCTTTTTGCTTTATCTTTATGCTTTTTGCAGCAGATAATTTTTTTTCTCCACAACTATACTATTTAGCAACACAAGTCATTTAGTATGCTTTTTTGTTCTTGGGCAGTCCGTATAAAGATGTATGACTATAAAATGACTGACCAAAGAAAATCACAACAAGCTTGTTTATCATGAAACTCACGATTTTTATTCCTCAGGCACTTAGGAACCCTAATAAGTGAAAAGGACCTTGATCCATGCACGCTCTAGCCTGCTGTAGGAGCACAACATTCAGAAAACACAGCCTCACATGATAGAGACTTCTGTGTGTACAGTATGTGTATGTGTGTAGGTGTAAGGCTTAAAACTCCCAGGTGGCTGGATGATGGAGTGTTATGACAGGTACTAAATAATAGCCTGCGTGGTAAAGAAGAAGAAGGACTTATCTGTTACTGTAAACAGTGTAATCTTCACACGTTGTTATTTCTCTTGTGTGAATGTGTGATGGATCTCCCACTTAAGGTGATGTCTCTGTTCACACTCCAGATGAATCTGGATGTAGAGCATACCCAGACACAAGGGAACACTGGAAAAGAATTGTGGCCTTATCACGAAATAAATAAGAGATAAAAGACCTGCATGAACAGAATTGACTAGACAGTATTTTATTTTAGGCATAGATGTTGTGTTTATCCAAGTACTAAGCAAAACAATGTATTGACCTTTATAAAGGTATTGGAAAGGGAAAAAATATATTATTAACACGCAGGACTACAAAAAGCAGACATGCAAAAAATTGTCTTAATCTGTACACAAAATGGCAGATGTTTGTGTTATAAGCAATCAAAAATTAGAAAGTCTAGCAACACAAGCAGTATTGTATGCAGACATGGTAGAACTAGGGATGGCAAAATGCATGCTTATTGTGTTGGAAACAGTGGAATGTTCTCTTTTGACTTTTACAACTTTGACCACATTACAATTTTTTAACACCCTTTTTTCAGCGTGCTTCACTAATGAGCTTGTATTTTTTTGATCATGAGAAGATCCTTTCTTCCTCTACACTTTAGTCCATCACTTTGGTACAGGTTACCATTGGTTACAAACATTTTTGGTTAATGTAATATATATTCCTTTGCAAATTCTATCTTTGATATTATTTCTGCAGATAAGTGGTTTATATCATGTAATACATCCATCCTTCTAGGAGCCTCTGGAGGCCAATGGTGACCATTGTGGTAGGACCTCTGGTTAACATTCACATGCACATTCACAGACTATGGGCACTTAAGCCCAATCTGGATGTCTTTGGACTGTGGGAGGAAACTCACCAAGCACGAGGAGAACATGGAAACTCCATGCACACAGACCCAGAGGCGGGAATCGAACCCGGGCCCTGGAGGTGCGAGGCGACATTGCTAATCACTAAGCCACCATCAGTTTTAATCTCTTGTTACTGTACTGTATATGCTCTCTCTATTTCTACTCTTGAAATGTGGCTTGAGATTGAGTAGTCTAAAAGCTGGTTCAAACAGTACTTTTTGATACCAAATTCAGTCTCCACATGTGAAATTTAGAGTTAAAATGAAGAACAGACATTGATAGTTATTAACTGTTTAAACTATAATTCTATCAAGGCAAACCCAGGCAACAAGAAATATCTGTCAGACATATACCCCAATATTTCTGACACTTGTAAAAAGAGTGGGTTCAAACAAAAGGTTTATTTGTAAGTATCTAATAAGACTAATAAAAGCTAAAATTCTAATCTATCAACTCATAGTCATATTTTGATATCAACCCCAAATTCTGCATAGCAAAAACACCTTGCTATACAATTGCTTTACACCTTGCTATTCTAAAACATTGAGAAATATGGCAATTGTGTTGTTGTTTTTTTATTGTGGTAATCATTATTGTGTCATAATAAAGATTAGTATGGAGGCCATGAAGGATAAAATATACTGTAGGTAGTGTTTGTGGCATTTGATTTTTTTAGTTTAGATAAAAGAAGATATAGTCACATATTAATGACTGCTGATATTCTGCATATTTTCTTTATATTATCTATTATAATATTGACTAATTCACCAGTAGTGAATTAGTCAATATTAGACTAGATGTTATATTCTAATCTATAACATCTAGTCTAAATTAGTCTACCATACTCTGGGACCTACAAGGTACTTGGAATGTATGTCATGGCCCCAGTGTACATGTGTGTTAAGTGTAGGCTTGGAGCAAATGGGAGCTCCATGGCAATGAAGGTGCACATGGAGCAAACAAACACATGCTGCAGAAGCAAAAATCCCATGGGGTCATGGAATAATATTCTCAAAATACACAAGTGTAGAAAGTGAACCTTAGTCAGTAGGGGGTATATTTGAACAGTATTAAAGCTATATAATGCTATATACAGTAGCTATATACAGATAAAGAATGTTTATGAAAATAAAATAAGTAATATTTGTGTCAGACATTACTACTGTGCAAATGTAGCTCCTGCTGACTGAGGTTTATGTTCTGCACTACAAAACTATGTTTCTCTCTCTCTCTCTTGCACACACACACACACACACACACACACACACACACACATAATGGCATCTGCCAAGAGGTAGGATATATTAAGATGCAAGTGAACAGGCAGTTCTCCCCCAAATCTGTTGGAAATAGAGAAAATGGGTAAGTGTAAGGACCTGAGTGACATCCAGTGATGGCTAGACAGCTTTTCCAAAACAGCAGGTCTTGTGTGGTGTTCCAAAAATTGTCCATAGAAGGTTAGCCTGTGAGCCATTGTCCCTCAAATTGCTGAAACATTTTATGCTGGAAATAATAGAAAGATGTCAGAACACACAATGCATAGCATGCATACTGTATAATTGTCGCGTATGGAGCTGCAGACCAGTTAGATGCCTGTCCACCTCCAAAGCACCTAACAAACAACAGACTCTTAATCAATGGAAAAAGGTGACCTGGTCCAATGAATCACATTTTCTTTTACATCATGTGCAGAGCTGAGTGCATGTGTGTTGCCTACCTGGGGAATGGATGGAACCAGGATGTACTATAGGAAGAAGGCAAGCCAGGAGAGGCAGTGTGATGCTTTGGGCAATATTCTGCTGGGAAATCTTCTGCCATTTATTTCAGAATTCATTTGAAATGAGACACATACTGTATTACCTACCTAAACAAGATAGGTGCAGAACAAGAACATTTGCAGTCCAACAACATTCCTTGATGGCATTGTATTTCCCAGTGGTGGACAATACAATGTAAATGTACATAATAAATTTTTTTGTTTAAGTATCTGTACTTTACTTAAATATTTCTATTTTAGCTGGCTTTTTTTTTTACTCAAACTCCACTATACTGTATTTCAAATTGAAATGTCCACTAAATTATGTAACATTGGTTCTTCTATATTTTGAATGGGGGTAAAAAAATCCCAAACAAAGCACAGCAAATATGCCAATTATAGTTCAACACACTTTGTTTTAGCTGATTTATTTTGACTTGTTTGTTGCACCTATTATTTGAAACTACCTGGCAAACACAGAATATGAATGTCACAATAGCACAACAGCCTATAATACTGACACCACCTGGAAAAATGACATAAGAAAGCCCTACATTCAAAAAAATGAACCTGGCTACCTGTTACATGTACTAAAATGTAATATGTGTTTTGTACATAATAATTTCATGTTTC
>JAQMYJ010000039.1:14479926-14505413 GCA_030014305.1 Clarias laeviceps | reverse complement strand
TGTTTTATTTTTACTTAATATTTTGTGTTAATTATTTTTATGTATTTATTTTTTTGGGCTGTGGAACGAATAATTTGTGTTTCCATTATTTCTTATGGGAAAATTTTATTTGGTTTATGAGTGTTCTGGAATACGAGCCCGCCTCTGGAACGAATTATCCTCGTAATCCAAGGTTCCACTGTATGTTGTTTGGCCACCTCCAGCTTTGATTACAGTGCACAGTGTAGTGGTCAGTGCATGTGTGACAATGATTCCTCATGCTCCCAGTACCACTCATTTACAATTTGAGTCATGTATTATGCCTATTTCATCACAAAGGAAAAAATGCCATGATGTGATAACCTTGCCATTCAGTGCATTCAGGTAGTCAGCTCACTTAATTTCATTGCCACATACCATTGCTAATCCCAGACTTGACCAACCGAAGCAAACCCAGATTAAACTGTCTCTAGAGGCTGGTACAGTGGGCACTATGTATAGTGGGTTTGTTGCTTCTTGTCCTTCCTTTCTTACCTTGACACGCTCATCAATACTTTTATATTTTTATATTTTATATTTTAATTATATTTTTTATTGTTACTTGTAAATTGTAGATTTGTACTGTACGTTTATCCCAAAATTTAAAATTATTTAAATGTATTGTACATTTCTTTTTCTATCTTTATATTCTACTCTACCTTTCTTTTATAAGTCACAGACAGTCATATAAGCATTTTTCTGGTTCTCATACTGTATGGTCGTGTATGTGACAAATAAAATTTGAATTTAAATAGGGTAAATCTGGACTTGTCAGACCACATGACCTTTTTCGATTGCTTCAAAGTCCAACTTTATGCTCCCTTCTTTCCAATTCATTTCCAGTGTTTACTAACACGTGAGGTTTTTTTGCTGTTGAGTCCTAATCCTGTGAGTTAATTTCTGTGAGGAAATGCTCATTTTCACTATTAAACATAGCTCTGATTTCTACTGTTCTAAATTATTTTAATAATGCAACTTCACCAAGTTTTTAAGAGATCTCTATTCATTCATCCAACTACATTTCTTCCAAGAAGTTGATGGATCAGCACCATCCTTCCAGATTTTATTAACATTTTGGATAGTTCTTAACCCAATTCCAGTAATTTCAGCTTTTTAGCTTTTTATAGTCTCATAGTTTTCTAATAAAAAATACACAACGTTGAATTTTCTGTTTTGTGGCATTTTATAAATGAAAACAGCCCCAATCAAAGGGGAAAAGAGCCACTGAGATATCTCACAAAACTAACTTTTCTGCTATAAAAGACAGTGGCCCTCAGGGAGCTGTCACAAGGACACCTACAGTACTTAAGTCTCTTATTCTCTTCTTTTGACATCCTTGCCTATCCACCAAGGCCATTTTAAAAAGCATTGCTTTTCCATTTGTGTAAAATGTACATCAAGTTCTATTGCCATGAGATGAGTTTACACTTGATTTAACAAGCTTGTCATATTGAAGCTTGTCACATTTATACTGAAAACACCATTTCCATGTTTCTTCTCTGTTAAATACACATAGCTTGACATTACAAACTGCATATTATGCATACTATCTGGCTAATAAAATGAGAAAATGCTGTACATGAAAACACGAAGCACAATTTTAAATAGGAAAGGAATACAAAGAGGAATTATGTAATAAAGCTTCCAAAATATTTATCTTTTCTAGAAAATCTAGAAAAATGCTGCAAGCACAAAATCACACAATAAGCAGTCTCCACCGATTGCTTAACAAAAGCATAATAGGGTATAGCATGCAGCTGGCAAATTGATCAACTGATACTGGGTTTACTGTAAATAGAAAACAAAGACTTTTGAACTGCTGCTGTCAGTGCCTTAAAAGGTATAAATGTATACCGTATGTACATTTCATTAAAAATAATAAAGTAAACAGTGGTAAAGATAGCTCTCACTGATATTTCAAGCACTACCTATAAACAGTACAGTACCATATACTGTATACAATATAAATGCATCCACCTCGGGATTTAGATAAGATTACCCATGATACTTATACATTTTCTTTAAAGGAACTATTTAATCTACATCTAAGCAGTAAAAGAGCAATTTAACTCAAACATTAGCAGTGGTTTTAAAGAAGTGACAGGAAGAGTTTTTTCTTTTCTTTTTTTTTAAAGGTGCAAAACCCTTAGGAAATTCAGTCCTTATAGCAACTCTAATAATCTCAGAAAATGTAACATACACATGGATTACAGCAAAGCGGCGTTACTTGTAATTGTTCAGTGGTAGGCTTCTCGTCTGCCATATGGATGGGCCATGGTCATGTCCCAGCCAGTGCCCCACCCCCAGTCAACAGGGCTGCAAGGCACCCTTAGTGCTGGTCCCTGATGTAAGAAAAAAAATGTAAATGTGTAGACTAAAAGTAATTAAAAGGAGAATTAAAATCATTAACCAATATAAATAATGGCTTTTAGACTGGGGGGAAAAAAAAGAACCAAAAGCATTCACATAGACCTAATGATATTCTCACACACATTGCCTGCCATCTGTTTATATCTGCACATGAATACATAAGAGACCATAAAGCCCTTAAAGTCAAGTCTCTATAGGTCACGTCTCTTGTACATTGTGCAAAGCTCCACTGAACACAGAGCCTGTATTTATGCAAAGCAGAACATGAAAATGGACATAGAGCATGGTGATTGAGTTTTATATACATGCCTACAGCATAAAAGCACTACTCTTTTAGCAATTTTATGATCCATATATGGTCAGTGCTTGTGTCTGTCTTGAAATATAGCTGTTATTAACATTTCATTTGTAATTGGAGTGGTTACGAACATGTAGTGAACCCAAGTACCTAATAAACATTCTCACATCTGGAGACTGTGCTTTATATCGCAAATCAAATAGTTCTATGATCCTAGGCATGAAGCAACTGCAATTACTGTATAAGTTATGCTCAATTACAAATGTGTTATAAAACCAAGCAAATGTGCAGTAATGCAGAATTAATAAACGGTCATAAACTTAGCATATGCATCCTTTTTTTTTTTTTTTTTTTTTACATTAATGCAAGCTTTAACTATTATTATAAATGTGTGTGAGTAATTGTTTGGAACATGAGTTTAAATCTATTACACAAAGTAACACTCAGCAATCTCCTACAATAATAATAATAATAATAATAATAATAATGTTTGAAATGCTTGAACATACCTATAGTAATTGCAAAGTCAAACAACCTACTATACTATTGGAGCAATTGTATCAAATTACATCAAGCCACTAGTGGGCAACACAATAATTCAGCTGCTGTTGGTTGCATACCAAAATGTGGAACAGACTCACCTGTTTGGGCGCAGTCCTTTGAGTCATAAAATTACAATGTACAGTACTTTCATGATTTACCTACCTGTAACATATATGTATCACAAGTCAAAACTGTCAAACATGAGTCAAAAACGGTATTACATGTGTGGACATAATTTGGATTTGATTATTTGATGTAATCATATGGCTCTATGCTGCTATAAGCTATAAAATACCACATGTAAGCTTTCAACGTAAGACTGAATCTAGTAAGTTTAGTGATATGGAAAAACGGATGATTAGTATTCTGGAGCTAAACAAATGACAAGAGCAGCTGGTATGTAGTCGTTGCATTGTGAGAAAGAGAGAGAGAGAGAGAGAGAGAAAATTATTTTCACTCATCTGAATCATCTGTGTCAAATATCAAACATACAGTACATGGTCAATTTTCAGGAACACATAAAGAACATGCATTCAATATACTTACATTGCTAACAATGCTTGTTCTCATTAAGAACTTTAAGCACCATTTTATATCTTATATCTTCTGCCAATCTGTCTCATTACAATAGTGATAAATTGTAGTGTTTAATCACTGCACCAAAAGGAAAGAAACACACTGGAGCGTGACTACTGTTCCCTCTACAGCCATTCTACACTATTTCTTCTCTACTGATCATTATGCTCCTCTCAAGCTTCACCGATTCATGGAGTTACATCCATTACTAGCACAATGCATCTTCTCACAGGTATTGAGGGAAATTTAAATGGTGCTAAAAAAACTGAAATATTTAGTGAATAGATTTCCAAAGACTAATTTTAGAAAAAGACTATGCTGTTTAATGAGAACAGGCTGCTCTACATTACAGTTCAAGGTACTGTAACTGTCATCAACCAGCACATCAACAATTTCTACATAGTCCTGCATATTAAAAGATTGTGTTTTATTTTATTTCTTCATTCATATTAACAGCTACTATTTGCCTGGTCAGTAACGCAAGAAGACACCCTTGATTAGATGCCAGTCCATTGCAGGGCACCATGCACACACAGTCACATACGTAACTGAGGTAGTTTAGAGTAGCAAGTCCTTATGGCATATTTCTGGCACATGAGAGGAAACCAGGGAACTTGAGCTAAAGAACACAGGGACCTTGTGAAATGGTAATGCTACTCACTGTATCGCCATGCCACTTGTGGTTGTTTAATAACCTAATTGTAATCTAATAGTTATCTACGTATATATATACTTTGTAGACCATTATCTTGTTCGTCGTTTGCTAAAGGCAACCCATTTTCAGATTGTCATTCATGTCCTGTCAGCTCACCAGGTAACAGAATCCTGAATAACCTTGTTTCAGATACTTTCTTTTTAGCATCCTTCTTATTAACATTTAAACCCAGGTGGTGCTAATTTTCATATCGTCTATCTCAGCACTGCGAGAGAAAACTAAGCACTTAGTGAAGAGTCCAAGGCCGACCCTCAAATTGTTTCATCCTTTCTGTCACTCTATGTAATGCACTACATTCTGTGACTTATAGCCAATTTGAAAGGCAGCTGCCGGAACTAGTCAGGTAGTATTGTAATGTTTGGAAATAACAAAAAAAAAAAATCATAGAAAAAAGAATAGAGGAAATATAAGCACTAACTACTGTAACTACAAATTCCAACAAACCTATATGTTCCACCTACAAATAACTTAAGAACTGTTACAATCTATTTTATTCTGTGACTAAATTAAAAATTTTTCAAGCATTGTGAAACATTTTTTAAGCAAAGGAAAAACTTACAGTATGACTTAGATGATGTGACATTTACGTTATTTTCATATCACATCATATTATTCATGACCTGTATATGGGAGGGGGGTCATCGTGGAAAAAACCATACCTGTCAGGACAGAAAGTTTTTAATACAAAAAAATTACTCTTAAAAATTTGCAATGACTCTTCCATCTAGAGGGACAAGGGGACCCAAAGCATGCCAGTGAAATGTCTCCCAAAGCATAAGACAGCTGCTGAAGTTGTTCTGCTACTCAGATGTTGTTACAGTAGGTCAGATTATATTTGTGTGTGATGCCTCTGGTGGATTGTTGTCTTATCCTTTGTGCATTCTTGCCTTGAACCCTGGAAAAGCTCCAGATCCTCAACAACCCTGACCAAGGTGCAGTTAATGAGAAGACGGTTTTATTAATACAGAGATATTAGTCTGTTTATCCCATCATCCTGCAAATGTCACATCAGCTCTAGCGACATACAAGGACATACATGATCACACAACAGCTATGTCTGTGACCTTTTGAGTGCCATCTCCATCCGTCTTCACACAAGCTCTTACCGGTATCTAACAAATGTGCAGCACTCTAATGCCACTGGCACATGCAGAGTTCACATCTTTCTAATTACCTGTGATTAGAATGCTCTTAATTAACAAAAAAAAGTACATTAATTCATTAGTGATTCATTTACACTAGGTCAAAAACAAAGAACATTATTCATGAAACATATGCTAGCTCATTGAATGAACAGATACACACTAATTATTCTGGTAAAGACACAAGTTACTCTAACAATGTCTTCATGCACCTTGCTTTCTGCAAAATGGCATGTTGTGTTGCAAAGATATTTTAAATAATTGCATTCTTCCAAATCAAAATATTGGTATCTGGTGCAATACAGAGTTAATTTTTTGTACAATACACCGGAGCTACTCCCGCAAATTGTTCGCATCAACGAATGTCCGTACATCTGCAGTCTGTTTGTATCTTCGGAAATTCATAACATTCATTTAAGTCTGGGACTTACTGTATATACATTTCAAATGTAAACATAATATCTTTTAAGATAGATGTATGTATACATCTATATAAAATGTCTGCATGTCTAAACAAACAACCAATATGTGTAAAACTACAATTGATGGGGGAAGACTTTTTTCTGGGCACTATACAAAAATAAACAGTTTTATGGAACCACAAGTCATTATCCCAAGGTGTGTGCCATGCAAGATTTCATTGCATGTTCTTAGGGCACTTTCCCACTAGGCACGGTTGATTTGTACCTTGTCCAGTGTTCACATCATCACATATCTCACCACGGATTTGTCTCTCCGTGCCACCAAGCAGACGGCCCGTGCCATTGGCCGTTCTATGGCTGCCATGGTTGCCGCGGAGAGACATCTGTGGCTCAACCTCACAGGCATCAAGGATAAGGATCATACTTTTCTCCTTGATGCCCCATCTTGCCTTCCGGCCTATTTGCAGACGGCGTCAACACCGTCACCACTAGATTTCGGGAGGCGAAGCGCTACAAGGAAGCGCTTATGAGGTTTCTTCCCCGCCGTGCTCAAGAGTCGGGGCCGTCAGCCACCCGGTCCCGACCAGGTCCGGTTCCTTTGAGGCGTGAAGCACAAAAAAAGAGTGTGTTGAGTCGAGCACCCCATCGTAGGGACTCGGGTACGCCTCGCCGCACTTCACATTTTGCCTCAAGGAGACTGGACCTGAGGAGCATCATCTCCTCCAAAAAGAGGGACGTGGGGGTGTCTCCTAAACTCCTTCCTGGCACCCTCAGGAGGCCATTGTCCAATCTCCGCCGGTGTTTCAGGGAGCAGTGGTTGCCAGCGAAAAATTAAGCGTACAGTACCTCCGGCCACGTTTCAGGATGCCGAACATCTAACAGCCCCCCCCCCCCCCCCATCTAGCCGAAGTGTCAAAACCTGTGCCCCTTTCAGAGAAACTGGCAGTGTTGAAGCTACTGCCAAGTATATCTCCTTGGGTTCAAAGGACTGTAGAGATATGCTACAGAATTTGGTTTGCATATCGTCCTCCGCGTTTCAACGGTGTGGTCTCCACTTCCGTGTAACCGGAACAAGCGCTTCTGTTGACACAACAAATACAGATTTTGCTGGGAAAAGGGGCCATGGAACATGTTCCCCTGCCAGACAGACAGTCAGACTATTACTATAATTCTTGGTTTCCAATTTCTTCGCGGGATCATCCGCTATCTCAGAATATACAAGTTCAAAACAAGATGATTGTTTCTCAAATCCAACCAGAAGATTGGTTTGTGACAATCGATCTAAAGGACGCATATTTTCATATAGAAATATTGCCACAACACAGAAGGTTCCTGAGGTTCGCTTTCGGGGGCGAACCTTACCAGTATCGGGTCCCTCCATTTGGCCTAGCCCCGCACATATACGAAATGCATGGATGCAGCTCTGGCTCCTCTACGACTCCAGGGCATCCGTATTTTGAATTACATAGATGACTTACTGATTTTGGCTCAGTCTCGGTTATACCCTTGGGCCTATATGAGACCCTTTTATTTGTGGCTGAGAGCCAGGGGATTTCATTTAAGGGCCAATCCCCTGAGGCAAATAAGGGTTACATCGCACGATGCTAACGACAGACGCTTCCCTCACGGGTTGGGGTGCGGTCTTAGATGACCGTCCAGTCCAAGGGATCTGGAGAGGTCATCTTCTCGCATGGCATATCAATTGCCTCGAATTGATGGCTTTATTTCAGGCCCTGAAATATTTCCTCCAGCAGATGAGAGGCTACTATGTCCTAGTGCGGGTGGACAACACTACGGCAGTCTCTTACATAAATCGCCAGGGCGGATTGCGTTCGCGCCACTTGAACAAGTTAGCACAGCAGATTCTGCTTTGGGCACAGGACAAGTTCCTGTCTCTCAGGGTGATTTACATTCCGGGGCATATGAATGTGGGAGCAGACTTGCTGTCCAGACAGGCTATGACACATGGGGAATGGAAACTCCACCCCAAAGTGGTCAGTCAAATCTGGGAGAGATTTATGTAGCAGAGGTGGACCTCTTTGCCTCGCAGGAAACGGCACAATGTCCCCTTTACTACTCTCTGACTCCTCCAGTTCCTCTGGGTCTGGACGCCATGGCCCACACGTGGCCCAGACTGCGTCTGTATGCATTTCCTCCGATAGCTCTGCTCCCCAGAGTCCTAGCAAAGGTCCGCCAACAGGGGTTTTTGCCTATTATTGATAGCGCCCCGTTGGCCGACCAGAGTGTGATTCTCAGATCTAATATCTCTCCTTGACAGCTCACCATGGGCGATTCCGGTCAGGAGGGATCTTCTGTCTCAGGCACAGGGGGCAATATTACATCCCAGGCCCAAGCTCTGGAACCTTCACCTCTGGCCCCTAAGGGGGACCAACTAAGAGATGCTGGTCTTCCAGCCAATGTAAAAGAAAAAAGTGCTAGGGCTCCCTCTACTAGAAGAATGTATGCCCAAAGGTGGAATGGTTTTGAAAGTTTATGTATGTCAAACCATGTAGACCCAGTCCACTGCCAGATTTGTGGTGGAGTTGCTGGAGTTCCTGCAGGAGAAACTGTCCTCGGGCATATGTCCTAGCACTCTCAGAACGTAGGTGGCCGCAATTTCGGCTTGCCATGTTCTGATTGATGGGGTTTCTGTGGGAAAGCCACCTTTAGTTGCCCACTTTAGTCGTGGAACTAAACGGTTGAGGCAGCCCACTAGAGCGACAGTTCCCTTCAGGGGACTTAGCTATTGTGCTCGAGGATGTGGTTGATACCCCTTTCGAACCACTAGAGTCAGTGCCTGTTAGGTTTCTGACTCTTAAGATGGTTTTTCTAATGGCCATTACTTCTCTGAAGAAAATTGGGGATCTGCAGGCTCTATCAGTCTCGCCATCCTGCCTAGACTTTGCCCCTGGGCTGGTCAAAGCTACTCTGCACCCTCACCCATTCCATTCTCGACCATGCACCCAGTTGTTCTCAAAACATTCTGACCTCCGCCATTTATTGCTCCGGAGCAGGAAAGACTTCACTTACTGTGTCCAGTACATGCTCTGCTAATTAACATCCACCACACTAGCCAGTGGTGTAAGTCAGAGCAGCTTTTATATGCTATGAGGCTGCCACTAGACAAACGATGTCACATTGGGTGAGGGATGCTATTGCCCTAGCCTACGAGGCGCATGGTCACACTTCACCTCTAGGAGTTAGGGCCCATTCAACTAGGGGGCTTGCATCGTCAATGGCTTTGGTAAGAGGTGTCCCCTTGCAGCAAGTGTGTGATGCGGCAGGTTGCCAGTTCAACAACTGGTCACGCAAAGAGCGTTCCCAATAGCATTTTTCATGCAGCATCTCATTCCCGAGAACATTCAAGTGTTCTCTGAAACAATCCCAGGGTCCTTAAAAAAGCCAGCAGTCACTGGAGTTGCAGGATGACCTGGAACAAGGAGGAACAAAAGTTACACAATTTATAATATGCACTGAACTGCATCACAATCATCTCTGATCCAACACCTCTGGCAGAACAGTCAGACAAATCAGTAAAACTCGGTGGAAGAAACAAAAACAGAAATCTTCAATAATATTCTGGTGTGCCTAGAGAAAGGATAACACCAGACTTACAGTGAAGTAACAAGAGCAATAAGATATGGGGCTGCTTCTCTGCAACCGGTACTGGCGCATTACATCTCATCAAAGGAAACAAGAATTGAGTGATTGAAATAGAAAATCTAATTTTTTGGCCTAAGAAAGAATCTGGAAAGAAGATGGACAATTTAACAAGATGACATACTAGCCTGAGAAGCTCTTGCTTGGCGAAGCCTTGAATCCCATTACAGAATTATGGGGGATTTTGAGTCCATCAGAGGAACCATCCTAACCTTGGAGATTTGAAAATGATTTGCCAAGTGAATTAATGAAAGTTCACAAAGCTGCAAAAAGCTTATTACCTCATATCAAAATTTGTTCCTCAAAGCTGTAACTGCCAAACTGTCAAGCATTTTGAACTAAAAATACTAAAAGTACTAGTACATATTGCTAAAAGTATTCACTCTCCCATCTAAATAATTGAATTTAGGTGTTTCAATTACTTCCATGGTTAAAATCATGTATAAAATCAAGGACATAGGTATGCAGACCGCTTCTACAAAACATTTGTGAAAGAATGGGTAGCTATCAGGAGCTCAGTGAATTCCAGCATGGTGTAGTGATAGGATGCCACCTGTGCAATAAGTCCAGTCGTGGAATTGCCTCGCTATTAAATATTCCACAGTCAACTGTTGGTGGTATTATAATAAAGTGTAAGCAATTTGAAAAGAGAGCAACTCATATAAAATCACAGAGCGGAGTTAGCGGATGCCGAGACACATAGTGCACAGAGGTCAACTTTCTGCAGCGTCAATAACTGCAGACCTTCAAACTTCCTGAGGTCTTTAGATTAGCTCAAGAACAGTGTGTAGAGAGCTTCATGGAATGAGTTACATTAACAGGTTCAATGCAAAGCATCAGATGCGGTAGTGCAACTCTAGAGCAGTGGAGATGTGTTCTCTGGAGTGACAAATCACACTTCTCTGTCTGGCAATCTGATGGACGAGTCTGGGTTTTGGCAGTTGCCGGGAGAATGTTACTTGTCTGAATGCATTGTGCCAAGTGTAAAGTTTGGTGGAGGGGGATTATGATGCGAGATTGCTTTTCAGGTCTTAAGCATGGCCCCTTAGTTCTAGTGAAAGTAACTCTTAATGCTTCAGTATAACAAGATTTTGGACAATTTCATGCTCCCAATTTTGGGGATGGCCTCTTCCTGTTCCAACATTACTGCGCACCAGTGCAAAAAGCACGGTCCATAAAGACATGGATGAGCGCATTTGGACCTCAAGCTAATAGAACACCTTTGGGGAGAAATAGAGCAGAGACTGTGAGCCAGGCCTTTCGTCCAACATCAGTGTCTGACCTCACAAATGTGCTTCTGGAAGAAATGTCAAAAATTCCCTAAAACACACTCCTAAACCTTGTGAAAAGCCTTGTCTGGATAGTTTAAGCTGTTATAGCTGCAAGGATGGGCCGACATCATATTAAATCCTATGGATTACGAATTGGATGTTACTCAAGCTCATATGCATGTGAAGGCAGACGAGCAAATACTTTTGGCAATATAGTGTATCACAAATAAAAAACGTAAAAATATTTATTGAGGTTCGATTTCCGCGTGATGTTGTAACCTGGAGGCCTGGAGAGAGCTGATAGGCCGGGCTCTCTCAGAGGGGAGGGATGAGAGGTACTCTCACATCGATCACGGCTTTACAGCCAGTCATAGGCGTTTGTTAGCCCACGCAAGCAGAAGGAGAGGATAGTACTGTCCTCCAAGTGTGTTACGCCGCCCCCAACGGTGTGCAATTCGAAAAAATGCTGCTGGCAGGTGTCACGTGGTTTGGTGGCCCTCCCTGACTGGTAGTATTAGCTACCAATGATGAGTGGTAATTGGATACGACTTAAATTAGGGGCGAAAAATCATGGAAGAAAAATACAAATACTTATTTACCCACAAGATACATTCCGCGCAAAGAGAATGGCATGTAAGTTCTTAGTGAGAACTGAACTTATCACTAGCTGATTCTAATTCAGAATATGATGTAAACTAAAAGTGTTAGCTGATATCTGGAGTTTTCCCATAAGGTGCAGAGAGATGTTATGTCATAAGTAATAAGTGGAGCTTAAAAAGCCTGTTTTCACACTACTCTATGTTCTCTCAACACCTCTTCTTTCTCTCTCTCACACACACATACACACACACACACACATCTCGATTACACTGCATACCGAAACAAAGAAAATTAGAACTAAATATAATAGAGGTACTATACACCACTAAATCAGATCAATTCATAGCTGATGAGCTTGCCAAACTGCTGACAAAACATGCTTGAAAGAATATTCTTTTTTTGTTCTCTGCTTATTATTGTTATTATAGAAGATTAAAAGATTGACTAAACACACTAAATAATAGGTGATTTGCATGGTTCAAAGAAAAGCCTATTTGTTTTTTACCTGCTTTTGGGTGGATTGTACTGGAAGTGGATGTGACATTACTCAAATAAAAATGAGTAATGAGACTTTGAACCCTTTAGATCATAGGGACAAGCAATATTTCCCAAAGACTGGATGACATACTGTATTCTGCTGCACCCCATCAACCAGACACAATCTCACATCCTTAACTACTCTCAAACTCCTTTATTGACTTAAATGTCATCCACAAATTAATGCTATTACTTGAATGTTGATGCATCTTTAGAGTGCTGCACAAAAACAAAAGGATTACTGGAATGTGACTAATGATGCAGTAGGCTATGGGTTTTGTTTCACTTGGTTAAATCAACTTTTCTAAACAATACTGAGGTAGGTGAAAATAATACTAAACACAGAATGTGTTCTGTAAAACATTATTTACATACATTATATACATTATTTCTAGAGGAAATAATGTTGTCACTACACAATTGAACCAACTTGTATTCTAAAAAAATAAAGAAGTGTTTTTTAGCATAAAGAAGGAGGCCACATATTTACAGTATATTTAGGGTATGCTTAAATAGTTTTTGTATTTTAATTAGGACAACTTGATGTGTTGTTTATCAATGCTAACATGCTTTTGTGTTAATCTCAGTTTTTCTCCTGGGCTTTTCCATTTCTGTATCTCCTTCCCTACCAAGACAACACACCTTCAACAGGGTTTTTCCCCACAGGACAGCAGTGGGAGGTGCTTGAGGGAGGGCAGTAAGAGAAGATGATGCTGTGACATTTCACCCATGGTGCTTTCCTGTAATGGATCACTGGAGTGGTGCCACAAACATGACAGCTACTGTCATGCTCGGTCACTGAGACTTGTACAAGCCAGTAACTGAGCTTCACCTTTTTATCCATGCTGTCTCTGTGGAGTTTCTAAGGAAGGTCTAGCCTCCTAATCACTTCACTTGTCCCCTGAAATACCCTGTGTACTCAGACAGAAAGAATAAAAAGGCAAAACAAATTTGCTGTAGACAATAGGGTGAGGAGTGCCGGAAATAAGATCATACAGTATATTTGCAATATGTTTTGTTAGTTATGAAAATGCCACTATGTTGCTTTGAGCACACTTAAAGGCAGTGAGTGAAGCTGAAATGATTGAAATATCACAGCATCACACCTAACTGTACCTCAATGCGATCATTCGAGACCAACCTCTGTTTACAATTGTACCATCAGTGCTATATTACCATCTGCAGTCATGATTATAAAGGTACCAAGAATATACGGAAAATATGCCTTACCTTATTTCTTGCTTTGTCATTTGGTGCATACAAAAACAGAAAACTAGAGCATAATGTGCTATTCACTATTCAAGACAATGGCAGAGCTTTGTTTCTGGCATCACATCCCCGGTCCTCGACCTTCACTGACCTCCAGTCACCAGAGGTTTATTTCACAGATAATTTTCAGGTTTGTATTAGTCCTTCTCTCAGTGTCTCTGTTTTGTGAAATCATGTGTTTACTTCATTTTTTGCCTTATTTTTGTCTTGTCATTGTTTGTTCTGCCTTCTGTTATGCTGCTAGCTTGGTCTTTTGCATCTATTGTTTTAACTTATTTGTTTGGAGGCAGTGGTGGCTCAGAGTGTTGCATTTGTTGTGTCCTTGAGCAAGGCCCATAACCCAATCTGCTCCAGGTGCGCTGTACATGTCTGACCCCAGCTATGCTGGAATATGCGCAGAAAGAATTGCACTGTGCAGTACTGTATATGTGACAAATAGGCTTAACTTAACTTTCTTGTAACTATATGATATTGCCCTTTTATTAATCTTGATGTTTTTGCCGACTGCATTGCATTGTATATACATATTTCTTTAGACATTTTATTAGCATTCCTCAGCCTAGACTTATTACATCTTAGAGTTATGTTTGTTTACTACAACTATTGTGCTGATGTTTGGATTTTTACCTGTATTTATTTCGATGTTTATTAAAACTCCAAGATTAAGTTTTTATTTATGGTCCAAAATGATTAATTCCGGACAATTTTGCCTATAAAACACTTCAACTGCAGAGGCAAAATTTCACTCCAGCTACCAGGGCAGTCGGTTTGACGAGTTCTTGTTCTTACTCAACAAATTACTACTGCTATTACACTAAGCCAAAAAACTGCCTGCAATACATCTTTTACAAATAACAGCCAGTCTCTGGTGAGGCTTCCCTGTTGTTCCCAATGATTACAAAATTGCTTAAAAGGAGTATGATGGGAACCCAGCAGCCTTTGTTTGGTATTATGTTCTCCATAATGTAGATCACCCCAACCCCAACATAACATCCCAATGATTTTACCAAAACAGCTTTCTGGTCATAGAACAAGCAACAACAAAAAAATCTGTCAATGACAGGAATATGTGGTTTATTATACATACCATAGAGGAAAAAGAAACTTACAGGCATATCCAGGGCAACACCACAGTTAAACAATATTCTCTAATATTCCATACATTTGTTGTGAAATGGATGGAATTCATAACAGCATTTCATTGTGGGGTTACAAACTGAGCTACTGTAGCATGCCATGATTATTCTCTATCCCTTGACTATCTCATCTCATCTCATCTCATCTCCCTTGTCACCCGGCTTTACATCTGCCATCAAAATAAAAGCCGTAAGGCTCAAAGTACCCCACTATCTGGATCCCCTGAATCCATGGAAGCCAGCTGAACACATCTGACCCAGCAAGAAAAAAAGATATATGACAGAATCCTTCATCTGCTTGTACTCGATGGATTCATGTCATATGCATTCTGACAGTGAACTTCCGCTTGACACCCCCAAAGCACACTCTAGGGAGTGAGGAGAGAATCACTAAAAAACAATGCTACCAAATAATTTAAAATAGTAGTTTATATTGGGATGTTAATTCAATTATGCCAATATTACAAACATAATTGACTCAGGAGCTGCGGGCAGCTTTATCAATCAGCACCTGGTCCAATCACTTCACACCTCCACTCAGATTTGGCACATGCCTCCCCAAGGACACACAGTGGATAAATGCCCTCTGGGCTCATGGGGGGTTCCAATTTTAAAACAACAACAACATAAAAGAAATTTTTTGGTACAAGTAGCACATGAACATTATAAAACCATGACTACAACCTGATAACCAGACCAAAACCTCTTCACCGTCCCTGATGCTGTGCTATAGACTAATTTCTCACCAAACTGAACATACATAGAACATACATTTGTTTTTACAAGAGAAAAAAAAAACTTGTGAAAAACTGCCTTACTGTATTTCCATGGTTATACTTATTTCTGCAAAAATAATTGCAGAAATATTAGTGCAAGTATTTAATCGCAAAAGGCTGCATTTTTTTGACTTCAGATAATATACACATAGTCAGGAATTTATGTAGACCTTGTCAAAAATAATTATTTTCTATTTATTTTTAATACTTTTGAGGTGACATTTATATAGTTGCTGTTAGCTTAGATAATAAATTAGTTTGAATACAAAATGATACATTTAATAGTTAAATCTCACACTTTAAATCACCATCGCTGTTCAGTTTTTTTTTTTTTTTTTTTTATATATATCAAATGATGCAGCCCTAGTTATGGTATAGCCCATGCCTTGTCCTTGCCATTGTAAACATTAAAGAACTGTCCAGTTTATGGGTTTAACTAACATTTACCAGTGATTCATCCCATGGAACACCACATTCTTTAGGTCACTGCTCAAATATCAGCTCAAATAATTAGCTAGAACTGCTTAGCCTACTGTAGTTTTATATTTGTTTGCTGTAGGCTAGTTTGTGTTTATGTTTCTGGGTATGATATCTGGGTTTAGTATTATCCATCAACCATCTGATTTAATGTTCATCTCTCATTTAGGATGGTTCATTGCAAACAAAAAGGACTCTATAAAAATAAGAAATAATTGTTCAGTTAGGTTCTTAAGCATGCTCAGGAATATCGTTTTTCTTTTTTTTTTTTTTTTAGCTAGAACAAGAGTATGAACCCCATTAACAGGATTTCCCATTGTGTTTGAAAGAGACAGATGATTACCTAGTGCTGGTAAAGTTTGCTAATGCATAATAGGATTATATGTTTGTATTACTCAAAGCCCAATGAAAAATTAATGCTGAAGGAATTTTTTGAGCATATTCAGATTTCTTTCAGACAAGAGTTACATTTTCTCTCATGCAATGGCAAGGCTTCTGGCATTTTCACCCTTTTACAAAAATGTTTGATTTAGCAATCGACTACAGCCCTCTTGAGAGTCATTGCTCTGATATGGTCACTTACACTTTACTGAATTATGGTCCTTTTTATGTACTGTATGACAAACACTCTGTCAGTGTTGGTCATGTCTACTTATTTAACATAACTGCCCAGTATTGTTTAGGTTCCCCCTCTGCCACCTGGGCAGCTCTGGACTCTTGGGGCATGACTCCAAAATACCTCTGTGGATGTGGTCTGGTGTCTGGCATGAGGATAGACTTTGGTGCACTGGGTATTCTGGTGCCTTTCTACCAGGGCCAGCATTGATTTTTTTTTTCTCTGCAAGTTGGGCTACATTGTCTTTTCTGTGGGATCGGACCCTACAGGCTAGCTTTTAGGCTTTGGGTGCACATGACCCTGGCTGTCTTCAATTTGAAGTAGGTGCTCTCATTTAATTCACTACACTGCAGTGTAAGGCTGAAAAATATCTGACACTTATACTACACACTCAATTAAGACTGGAGTTCTGTAAAGGTCAGGTGGAATATAACAGCAAATGATATTCTCAGGTCAGCCTTGTAATTAGCGTACCATGTCAAGTGTCAAATGAAAGCAATAAACCAAAGCAAAAGTGAGATGACAACAAGTGAGACACAATCAAGTACAGTATATAATATGAGAACTATGCATGTTATAGCCATTACGTTTGATGATATTTGAGTGATATTTTTGATATTTAGATTTGGGCCAATACTGTATATTGGCAAGTGGTAAGTGGTAAGTTTTTGGTGAAAGGTGATAGTACCAAATAACAGGAATTGTAGGTGATGCCAGTGCAAATCTGGGATAGGATTTAAACATACTACTTCAATTGCTAAGATTCACACATTACCATTTCGATAAGTTGCTCCACTGTCAAGTTTGTCATGTGTGTATGACTCAAGCTTTAACCCTTTGATAAGCAGTAAGAAATTATAAAGAAGGTCAGAAGATTTAAGATATATACAGGATAATTAGTCAAAATTAAAATGTATTATTTAACAGTTTTATTTATTAATTTTTCGCAACAGGCCACGCCAGTTTTTTTTTTTTTAACAATTGAATAATCAGTGACCTTTAACTTGTGCGCCTGAAAGAAACAGCATGTTACAGTACAGCTGCATGCCCTTTAGCCCTGAACCTTAAACTCAGCATAAACATTAACAGAACTGGGGAACACTTTCCTTACTCCCATGCAGCCTGCCCCGAGAATGCACCTCACCTTGCTCTTTTCAAATCCCAGGAGGCACATTTACAAAAAAAAAAAAACAGTGATTGAAACAGTAATCAACATCATTCATTTTTATTACACCTGCTGTTGTATTTCACATTTTACTTTGCAATCTCTGCCCATGACATGTTTGGGAATCGTCCGAGAAGTGGCCTTGATCGGATTAGCACCAACATGCAGTAAATCTAAGGGCATTTCAGCAGGTGTGATCAACTCACTGTTTCAATCAACACACTGGTCTAGAAGAAATTCAGCCCCAGCCACCAATTCATATTGAATTACGCCTGCTGGTTCTTGGTTCCAGAAAAAAAAATCAACCATTTGTTAACAGCAAATAAGATGATGTGAATGCCAAACTGACTCTTTTTTTCCTCCAAGAATGCCCTGCTAGCTCTTTTATACCTGCCAGCACTGATTGTGTGCAAATGCTAATGCATCTGTTTGAATGGGAAAATGATACACCACATTCAACATGGTTTCTTTTTATAGGTATGCCCCTCTGGAAACATAATAATAGAGTGTATGGATGCTTGCTTGCAGTCTTCTTTTGAAGCCAGAATCTTTAAAGAAATATGCATTGATTTTTGGAAACTTCTGTGGACTTTATAGTCAGATTTGAACTGAGATGCTGTTAATTCTGTATATTTAAAGCATTTGCAAAATAAGCTGTGTTTGAATGTTGGAGAAAGTGAACAAACCACATTTCTGTATACTTATGATTTTTTTTACAATGACCATTGCTTTCTATGCTTTCTATATTGCAAGTGATTAGAAATGCTTCCAATTTTCACTTTCCGAAATGAAATGAAATGAAAGGAAATGGTAGATAAAAGAAACGTAGGAAGTTAGGGGAAGAGCTAGAAGACCACAAACTTGCCAGAAATGTAAATAAAAACCCTAATAATTATAGCAAGGATCAACAGGAAGGTTTAGCTGAAATATTTTTGGCAGTGGACTGTATTACTCTGTAGCAATAATTGCACATGGTCTACTTTAAATAGTCATCAAAAGAAAACTTTACCTGCGACCTCATTAAAACCTGTAACATGTACAGTAACATATACAAAACAACACTTTGAGAAGTCAGAGGCATTTTGGAAATAGGTGCTGTGGGATGATCACCAGAGATGCACTATATTTGAGGGAAAAATTAAAGTTATTTAATTAAAACACAACAGTTAATCAACACCTTTCTAACTGTTAAGGATGGGGGTTGATCCAAGAGGTATGGCTGATGGATGTAATTACATGGCATCAGCCATACCTCTTGTCTAATAATGTGTTGGTTCCCCTGGAGTCTCCAACACACTCATTGTGGTATGGACTCCACAACACCTCAGAACTGTGTTATCTGGCACCAAGACATTATCAGCAGATCCTCTAAGCCCTATAAATTGCAAGGTGGGGCCTCCATGGGTCTGACTTTTCTTTTCAGCACATACCCCAGGGGCTCAATCACATTGAGATAGGTGCTATGTGTTAAAGTAACAGCCACATGAATGACCCAAGCTTTCCTTGCGAAACATTTCCCAGATCATCACACTGCTTCCACCATATTGTTTCCATTGATAATGAATTACTCTACCATCTCTGTCCCAGGTAAGCAACAATGATCTAAGGAATAGACATCAGCCAGAGCACCCATCCTGACCCCTGTTCACCATAAACATGATATAAAATAAAATGTGATTCATCAAACAAAGCCAACTTCTTCCATTCTGATGTTCTGATGCTCACATGCTCATTGTAGATGCTTTTGATGGTGAACAGGGGTCAGGATGGGTGCTCCGGCTGATGTCTGTTCCATAGATCAGTTTTAAAAGTTACTAAACACTGCATACTTAGAAAAAAACAACAAGACCTGTTTTGGAGATGCTCACAGTTGTCTTGCCATCACAATTTGGCCCTGGTCACTCCTAACACCATTTTTCCTGCTTTGAACATATCAACTTTAAGAATTGTCTGTTCACTTTCTTCCTAACAAATACCATCCCTTCACAAATGACTTAGTAACAAGATAATGTTATTTACTACACATGTCAGTGGTTTTAATGTTATGGATGATTGGTATATGCTTCAGAATAGTATGGGTGCAATATCTGGTGGCATGAAAGCTACCATAAGAAGCTAAAAATGAAGCTGGGTTAAAAGTTCGCAGTCATGACCATCATTGAAATATCTGGTTTTTTTTTGTTTTTTTGTTTATTTATTACATTCATGCAAGACAGTCCAGGGATATCTACGAACTGAATTTGTTGTGGACGGTATTTTTTAATTATTTTAAAAAATAAAGAAAGAATTAAGTGCTCATAAGTCTTTCATAGTCCCGAACACTGTCAAGTCAAAGCACATTATTGTGATGTGTTCAGAATCTTACACAGTGTCTTACACAGAGTATAGCTTATACTGTAAAACATTAAATCCTAACATACCTTATATTCCATACACTACAAATATGAATAAACGGGTATGCTCTAGACATTATATTGTGACTGTAGGTTAACAAGTAAGTCATAAAGTCATAAAGTTGAAGTTAAACTGTTTAAACATAAAGCATACTACGCTGTGTTTAAGTGTAGTTAAATAGGAAGCACATGCAGTTTAATGTTTATTGACCAGCCGACTGGGCTGCAGATAGAAACTGTCTCTAAATCTTATGGTCTGAGTGCTAATAGCTCTGTAACTTCTCCCAGACAAGAGAATAAAGAACATTGCGTGCAGCATGATTAGTGTTCTTATGGGGCATAGCGCGTTACTTACACAACTTGTATTCAAATAGTCTACATTCATTAATGGTAATTACTGGTGTTCTGATGTTCATGATTATCTGTCAAATGGTGTTTTTCTTTTGTCATTTGCTGAAAATTTGCTGTAGCACTGTCTTAAAAAAGACTACTAAGCGCATCGCAGGCTCTCACTGCATGTTGAAAGTTAACAACATGAATCATGAATCATTTATTAATCGCCATCCTTTTTTATGGAGTCTAGGAAACCAGATAACCTGTAAGAAACCCACACAGAGACATGGAGAACAGACAACAAACCAGACAGGCAGGACTTCAAGCTTTCCGGATGAAACAGTAGCTAAAGGTTTTATATACTAATCTTCTGATTCTTCTATATTAATTGATACTTTTAAATATAAACTCATGGTATGCAAATTGATACAGCTTCGCTAAAATACAACAGTGGCAGAAACAGAAAGAATTGTTGGAATAGAAACATGGTTTTGATTCTAACCTAACCACTAGATTTTCTCCAGATGTATTAAAGGTATACAGGGGATTTGTGAACAATTCAAATTTCATAGCTTCGAAATTTGTATGCACATGTATAGTCAGGTGTCATCATAACCCTGGTCAATAGTGTGCTATAACAAACACTGTAGGAGCTACAGTATATACAGTATGAGATGACCAAGCATATTTAATATTCCTTCTTGCTCTCTTACTGTTTAATTCAAGCTATCCTTATATCCTGACATGTGCATCTGTTGAGACTGAATCATTGTAAACAGGACATTGCACACTGTGTACTACTTCTGGTGACCTGATCATTTGTTGAATAGTCCAGGCAGTGTAATCTACAGAGCTGTGATCAGCCAGCCAGACTGACTGGCCAGGACTCTTGGAGCTGGGCCTAAACCTCCCAGACCATTTGGTGGAGGACAGCATGGCCATATGTCTGTTTTAAAATGTGCGATTGGCTGCTATGGTTGAAGTAGTGAACGGAAGGGGGGGCAATGTGGGACTGGTTTAGAGGTCACCATGAGTCAGTGTATTAGATGATGTCATTCCACCCGGTAAAGGTTTCAAGTCTGCAAAAAAGCAGAGTTGAGATGGATTGATCTAATGAAAGGTTAAGATGGTTTTATGAAAAACTTGTCATGGCACATGCAAAAAAAAACTGTATATCAGTAAGGCAAAAGCTAATTGGCTGGCTTCTTAGCATTAGCATGCATATGACAATTCACTTAATTACTTAACAAAAGGCTGACATTAAAAACAGAAAACCCCAAAAAATTGCACAAAAAAAAAAAAACAGTTTTACACCAATAATTATATCAATTTCAGAATGAAGAACAATTGATTGTTTTTTTTCCCCCCAATCTGGCTTGCATTACATATACTAACCCATGAATACTCATGAGCCGATCTGTGCTATTTGACTCTTCCTACAGGTAGCTAAATTCCAAATGTGGAATTAATAAAGGTACGATTAGGCAATAATTCAGCATTTATTTTTGACTTACTGTATCTCTGTGTATCTACCTTAGTGTAATCTGGAGCAGTGGAAATACATTGAATAACAAGCATCAAACCACTAGTAAAATATGCCTCTGGACTGGATTGAGTGCCATTTCATGGCCTTTTTTCAGGACTGGACCTATGTGTCTATGTTCTTTCATGACGTAGCCCATTAGTGGCCTCGCTGCACTATTTCAGTGACTGCTTCTGATTGTGAATCAGCAGGGTAGCTCTAAGCCAGTCACCAAGAGTTCAACACACATTTCTGATTTCGAATCCAAACTCCTGCGTATATATCTCTGTTAACACTTTCTGAACCACTGAGCCACAGTCATGCTTATGTGTGTGCATTTGTGCTCTGCTCCTTATTGTGCAACTATCCTGATGAGAATTTTATATAAATTAGGAAAAGTTAAAATAGAGCAGATAAAGGGATGCACATTGATTAATAATATCACCACCAGAGTAAGCCTGTGTTTTCGGGAATAAAACAAAACTCATGGTGCATTAGTGCAGTTAGGGCTGTGATATTTGGATAATGAAATCTTTCTTGGTAAATTTCAACATGAAGAGAGTTAAGAGAGCTTCGACAGAATATGATAGATTTTAATTATATTGTTTAAAAATCCTTCAGAATATGACCAGAGAATTAGATGAAAAAGGAATTAGGAGACTCAGAGCAAGGGTTTAACAATAAAAGATAGCTTTATTTCTCACATCAGTCAGCCTGAGCAATATACTGTAGTTATAATGATATATGTAAATATGTGTTGTTATAATAGCAAATATGAGTTGTAAAGAGACCATTGCACAATATTAATCTAAACCATCCTTTTCATTTAATTGTAAGATGCCTTAACCTCTCACATGTAAGAACCAGAACTATGATTTTTACTATCACATACAATATTTTATTTAATTTTTCCATGAAACTAAACATTTATTTTAGTTTCATTAGTTTTAAATTTGTGAGAATGTGGTAAGAATAACTCACACAGTACAGATGAAGCATTACTCACTGATAGATAACCATGATAGAAATGAGAGCTGAGTAACATATAAGCCAATGGTTATAATCCATCCAACATAACATTCTACAGTACACCAGGCTTAGCTAAAACAGTTTACCTTGTTACCCCAGGAAGCAAAATTTTAAGCTATGTAGAAATCTTTACCCTACTACTAACCTGTAGTTGCCAAGAAGTTGTTTTTACAGCACTAAATTCAGCAGAACCAAATAAAGAGATATGGTATTTTTGTGTCTTTCATCATTTATAGCCAGAACATAAAAATATACAATACCAGTGCTTACAGTAAAACAAACTTACAGTAAAAGAAAAGTGAGAATATCATATATATATATATATATATATATATATATTTATTCATAGCATCTTTAATGTAATTTTGCACACTCTTGGCATTTCCTCAACCAGCTTCAATAGAAGCCACCTGCTCTTCCAATAGATGTGAAAAAGGTCCCTATATATGCAAAGTGTGTTAAGTGTTTTTGCCTCAGCACTACTTGTTGGGTAGATTTTTCTAAAAAAAAAATATGGTTTGTTTTAAATAAACCTATACATACAGTGGACACCGACTTTTATATAAACCTTTAAAAACCCCAGACTGTGAAAATATGCATTCAGTCAAGTCAATACAAATGTTTGATTGGTACTGTAAATTTAAACTTACAGTATATTAAACACATCTGGTAGTCCTGGTATATTGCTTGTCCTGGTTGTCTTCCTTTAAATGTGACCAACACATTTATTACAGCTACTCCTTTTATGGCGTAGCTTCTATTAATACTATAAGCTATAATATTACGTTTTATATCTGTATGGCTCTGGAAGGCCTTGAAAATCTTAGCTAAATGATTGTTGTTTCCCACCAATCTCTTATTTGATTGGGCTTCTGTGCACAGACGGCACAGCAGCTTTCACCTGATTATGGTATGTTTTGATATACTGCTGAGTGCTTGTGCTGCTATGATTAGTGCCTTTGTGCTGGGAAATACATTTATTCAGTTTCTGGTAGTATCTTTGTTTTCATATGAATCACATCTGATGTGTGTTTATCAGTGTTGGGTGTAACACGTTAGAGTACTTGAATACTTGGGTGTAACACGTTAGAGTACTTTTTTGATGTAATGAGTAATCTAACGTGTTAGGTACGCTATTTAAGTACTCAGTTATTTAGTTTTATTTTCAAAAATGTAATCTGTTATTCAGACAATTTATGTAATCTGTGAGTCAGACAGCAGTCATTCCCAATCCGTTAGTGTGTGTGTGTGTGTGTGTGTGTGTGTGAAAGTCATCCTACAAGCCCTGCCCCCGATAACCCCGCCCCCCTCTGTTATACCCCTATCTCATCTATGCAGTTTGACTATGCGAGGACCGACGCGTGGAAAGATGGAAACCTAATCACAGCGCCAAAACTGGTGGTGAATCATGATGAACCGTACTTACGGCCACCGCGCGAAACCACGTAGGTGAGATAGGTGTATTAGTAGTTAACAGTTTATGGGCCAAACTTCGCTAAGTGATGATGATAGAATAATTATAAAGGTCTTGACTAAAACAACATGCATGAGGAATCACAAAGGAGTTTTCATTTTCTGCAATGGAAAAGTACTCGAACTAGTTACTTTTATCAGAAAGTAACGCAGTAATGTAACTGATTACTTTTTAAAGACAGTAATTTTGTAATGTAATTAGTTACTTTAAAAAAGTGACATCCCCCAACAGTGGAGTTTATTGAATGATTGATTAATTCATTGATTAAGCAATTGCTTGATTTATTGGTTCAGTTGTTTGGCGATTATCCTACCATGGCATCTAATATGCTTTCCTGTTGTCGCCATGTAGGTTAACAGGCATATATCTTTAAGACTAACCGCTTGATTATACTTTTATCTTCTGCAGCATAGTATATCTCATTCAGGATGTTGGTATTGACACTTTCAAGGATTTCTCCAAGAATATATGCATTCTATACGCCAGATTTCCTTACACGCTCTGTCTCATGTGACCATCCGGTAGCTTGGATGGTATGTCTGTTGGGGCACATGTGGTTGATCATTTTCAGACCGTTCAGCTGCATCATCAAACATATTGGCTTATTATTTGTTACTCATTGGATGTTATTTTTATACTGTTTTCCCATTGTGGTTGCTGTGTGATCATCCCCGGCTATCTGCATATCTGTCCTGCATGTAAGTTATATAGTAGTTCCTAATATCTATCCGTCTGTGAGCCAGCCACCCATCTTCTGTTCAAGTCCTGGATACCGGTGCTATAGGTCAGAGTCAAGTGGATGAATGAGTTAATGTGTCTTTAGGCTTGAAGCCAATTTCGAAGTCATTCAGATGATGGCTGATGTTACATTAGCTGCACTCTTACTGAAAGTATATCCGTATTCATTCTTCATAAGAATGAAGAACTAGCTTAGAAGATTTTGCCTGTGCAAAACAGGAGTGCATGTATATTACTTTGCTGTATATCAAACAGGCTGTAAATTGAGCTTTAGGGCTGTTTTCCATGAGGTCATATGTCAAGTCCCATATGTGAAGGAGAATGAGCCACTGCTCTAAAGTGTAAGGAAATCATATATATATATATATATATATATATATATATATATATATATATATACTGTATAT
>JAQMYJ010000039.1:14451175-14466621 GCA_030014305.1 Clarias laeviceps | reverse complement strand
AGTTTATGTTCACATACAGCTACATGACACACTGCATGAAAGATAATATTTGAAAAAGCATAATAGGGGCTGTTTAAAACTGAATTAAGGGTAATTGTTGCCTGCTGTTAGAATAGAGAGAAATTGATACTGATTAAATTTAAATAATGGTCTTTTTAAACTTTCTACCTTAAGCATTAGTGTAGCAGGGGATTGTATAGAGAAATAAAGATGTTTTTTTTAATAACTCTGTTCTCTTATCCTGCACAATCAGAAGTCCAAGCTTGACTGCAACACCCCTCGCACATATACAGAATATCCCATATATAAAAAGGACCAGTTTCATATATGGCACATATTTCAAATTCATCTGTGCCAATATATTACATTTCCATATGGGATGGAACAACATTAATATCTAGTGTGAGGTGAAATGTTGATGGTAAGCTTTCAGACACTTCATCAAGTGCTGTGGGGTCAGATCGGAGTAGTGTATGCATTATGACTGAGCTGCATTGTAAATAAAATGATCATCAGAAATGATTTCAACCTTGGGTAGAGCGTCTATGTTTTCGTTTTATTATTCATCTCCCACATAGGTATTAAATCTGTGTGTTAGTTGTGTCAGACAATAACAATCTCAGCAGTACTCTACTCAGCTCATCTTTTGATATTTTTTTTCTGCTCTGCTCATTACGCTTAACTCATTGCTCAGGAAAGAAAAAAAAGAATAGAGATATCATAAGATATAAAAATATCCACAGGACAACAAGGCTCAGGTGTGCCAAGTTAATCATTACCCCACTAGTTCTTCCCCACACACCTCCCTCCCAGCACAGACCCACTATAAACCACGCCTCCGCCTGCTACACTGATGTATTAAGTGGTTCCAATTTTATTCTGATTGACCCCTCCTGAGTCTAATGTAGACAGAAATGCTGCTCTCAGCGGGTCTTGTGGATTATGAAAATTAATATTAAAGTATTGAGTGATTGCTTCATTTTTTTTTTCCTGAAGCAGGAGGAAGTATGTAATTTTTGTAGCTACATCATTTATGGTCATTTCAATTGAGTTTAATTGATATCCAGATTTCTGGGTAATGCCTAGAGCAGTGGTTCCTGGTGGACCACCTACCCTGCACATTTGAGTGTTTTCCCAGCTCCAGGCACACCTGATTTAACTAATCGCCTAATTACCAGACTTTCCTCAATTGAAGTGGGTGTGATAGAGCAGGAAAAAGTAAAATGTGCAGGGCAGGTGGTCCTCCAGGACCAGGGTTGAGAACCAGTGGCCTAGAGTATAGTTATAAATAGCTGATACAGTATGTCTTGTGGGGCCAATTATATGAGGATGGTAGGGAGGGCTAGCTTCACTTAAATCTTTGTCCTCATTTAGTCAAACCCAAGTTTCTATTAAATACATTAAATCCCTGATCAATTACATTTTCATTCACAATAAGCACTAAACACACTTATAGTTTGGTGAAGAGCCAATCAATGACACATCTTACTGCGCAAAATCTAACAACCATTGTTTCACAATACATTTTCACTACATTTCACATTGAACTCTGCTTTGCTCACTACCGGACCATCTCAGTAATGTTTTCTTCTGAAAAGTGCACTCGTACTTAATCTTCTTCTTTTGTTTGAACAGTCTAAAAACATTCCTCTAACTTAACATTTTTGGCCTGGGGCAAAGTTGGGTTTTCTTCCACCTCCCAAAAATGTTCCAGTTTGTGGCCCAGCTAAGATAAATTGCCCCTATGTGTGTACGAGTATGCAAAGCTGCTTTGGAGTCTAGGGTGTAATACAGTCTCCAGATCAATCTCTACACTGATCAAGATAAAAACTGGCTACTAAAACTGAGTGAACGAGTTATTTTTAAACATGTATTCACACCAAAAGAATTTAAGGTGACTGCATCTTTCAACCATTTTTTAGATGCACCTACTGTATGGCATCGATGTATACAATATTTCTTCACTTGCATTGTGGAGTTTAAAATGTTGGATGTTTAAGTTTCTGTTTAATCGTGACTTTCAAATACTTCAGAACACAGTTTACTGAAGACACATGTATGGTTGAGCTTCACTGACCGCTACACAGGGCATTAAAATGTCATGCTGTTGTTCTGTTCTTCCTCTTTGATTGTTTGTCATGAGCTCCTATTCAAACTTGTAGCTTGTATAAAGTCCTAATTGGCGTAACCACAAGCTTTTCGGCTCTTCTCAGATGTTTGTATTCCTCGTCTTGGACCGAGAGCTGGTTGGCACATTCTCAGCCTGGAGATGTTCTCATGACTCCTAGCTTGTGTTCCAGTGGGTAGTGGGAGTCAAACGTCATCCTGTCTCTGTATACCTAGGGCCTTTATAAAGTCTTGGAAGTGTGCCTGCAGTAATTCTCAGCCATATCCCAGGCTTGTTTGTTTCCTAGTTACTGTGTTGCCAGCTTTCCTCAAAGCTCTAGGGTCTTCCAGTATTCTTTACTCATATCAGTAACGACATAGATAAACATGTTCTGTCTCTATCTGTCTGTGTTTTGACTCTTGTTTATGATTACGTTTGAAATAATCAAAATAATGACTTTTTTCTTTTCATCTAGAACAGTTTCTTACAGTTTATCATTACAAAACATTGAAACTGGGGTACCACTGGGAGCCAGCATCACCAACTGTCTTTGAATTTGTTTGTTTTTTCTTCTTTACAAGGTATGCTAATTTTCATATTTCAACAGTTTGTCTCACTTACAGTACATGTACTTCTACTCTGCAAGGAGAGGGTTGTGACCACAGTACCATTACTCACCACAGGAGGGCTCCCTTAACAGGAGGGGTGAGTAGTGCTGCCATTAATTTATCTGGTGTAGCAGAAAGACTCCTAAACACCTCACTGGCACATACATTCACATGCCATTTCCATGTCAGTATCACTTCTTTGCTAAGTATCCAGGACAGATCTAGGATAAAGAGGCAATGCATGTTGTTTCAAAGTGACTGTCAAAAAAAAAATCTGGCAACAAATCTAATGCAAATGAACCAATATACACAATATCAAAAACTGCATTTGCGTACATGCAGACATACAGTGGTACTCTTAATGCTTTCCTTTCGCCCACATTTCTTTATTGCATTATTGGTGCATTATACAGTAAATCTATTATTTTTAGTGACTTGTTACAACTCGGCTTGCAGCATGTTATTGGTTAAAAAAGTTTTAGGGTCAATTATAACAGTAGGCGTCATGTTTGTATCTAAACAAGTACATACTGTACATAGGTCTAACGGAACATTTGTTCATTCATTCTTAATTACAGCTTCTTGCTTGTAAGCATCAGGGTGGATCCAGAGCCTTTCCCAGGAATATCAGCTATTGGGTGGGAATAAACCATAGATGGGGTGCCAGTCTGCTGCAAGGAACCTAATGCATATTCACTCTTTCATACCTAGAAATAAATACCCCACACAGATAGTAACCTGAGCTCAGGATTAAACCTGAAGCTGTGAGGTGACAAAACTACCTACTAAAGAAATGGTTTTAAAAAATGCATTTTCCATGCACATTGTTTGGCTGAGGGATAAACTCAGTAAAAAGATTATTAGATATTAAAGGATGAAGTTTGGATAATGTTTTTTTATCTCTCTTAAATTGAAAGTGAGGTGCCGGAGAGTACATTACATTACCATAGGTCTCGGTTGGTATAAATTTTCCTGCTCTGCACTCCGACTGGGTTACACTGTAAGTAACCAGGGACAAATTTTAGTGGTTAGCACAGTTGTCTTGCACCTCCAGGCTCTGGGTTTTCCCTTGAGTCTGTGTACATGGAGTTTTCATGTTTTCCCCTGCTTGGTAGGTTTCCTCCGGCACTCCAGTTTCCTCCCACAGTCCAAAGACTTTTTTTTCATAGGCAGTTTAGCTTAACTGGGGTCCCCAAATTGCCTGTAGTGTGTGCGTGAGAGTATGTGTGTGCATATGCAAACTGCAATGGATTGGCACCCCATCCAGGCCCCCGCAACCCTGTATACAGGATAAATTTGACTGAAGAAGCTACTTGGATGAGTAGTGAAGTTTCTACCTAACAAGAAAGTCAAGTCTCAACTTCCAGATTTGTATATTATGAACTTGGAAAATATACTGCATACAGTAGATGGATCTTAAAAGACATGACCTGCACACATGTGTATAATTGATTGTAAATGCCAAAACAGTCTGCTAGCTGTTCCTACAGTTGACTCAAGTCTTTGATGTCTGTATCTTGAATAAAGTCTGTTTAGTGAAGTAACACTGACAAAATGTGTCCCACCTAGCCATCTAAATCTGGATCACTTTTCAGTTTACAAGATGCAAACATCCATCTATCCATGTCCATTCAATTCCCTCGCTCTGTTCCCTCCTTTAATGATGGGCTCTAGCTGGAGTGCCTGGTGAGACGCTCTGTCTACAGAAAGTAATTTATGTAACCAATCAAGCGCTCATTTGTCAACCATCACTCTTCATTTGAGTGACTGCAGGACACCCGTGCTGTGGTCTCTGGGGTGTTGACATATGTTGTTTTGTTATTTTGATTGCAATTAGTGGATGTGTCTGAGTAATAAAGGATGGTGGAACAGGGCCATGGCAATATGGCCATCTCACAATGACAGAGATAGATAGAGAGAGGGATCAAAAGAAGATTACTTAACATTACACTGATGATGCAGACTTTTACACAAGAACTTTGATTTAAAGGACAATGTACAAGGACATGCAAACTAAACTTTCCTTCTTTCTTCCTTTCTTTCATTCGGGTTAAACAAACTGGTACAGTGATGTGCACTGAAGTCAAATTCATATTGATCTCACTGCATATAATAAATAAATATGAATTTCTATAATGAATGAATGAATCTCTGTACCAGTGTAATAAATGCTATAAACTGTTGCCGGCTACTTTAATGCTGGCAGATTGGGATGAAAATAATCGTCTTTCAGTGTATACCTTCTTTCCTCGCCCCTCTTTCTCAGGTCTTTCTCTCTCCCTCTCTGTGCCTGACTGACTTCTTATTAGCTAGCCCATATTTCTCTTCAAAAGCACAGATGCCAATAACCTCACTCTGCCCCCTAAATGCTAAATTATTATTATTAAAGTGTGATTGACGGGCCCGCTTATTAATTATAATCTTGTGCACATATGCAGGGTGACAGTAGGAGAGGAAACGGCTTTGTGTGCCAAGGCGCTACCACACAGAAGCTAATTTGCTCTGACACACTATCAAAGCGGGCACATCAGCCCTCCCATGGCAGCTCCTATAGGAGGCACATGCGTTTTAAAGGGGCATGTGCAGCACAGCAGCAAGATCTCGCTCACTCACTCATTCACTTACTTACTCGCCACACACACACTCACACCCAAAAGATCAGTAGGATGAGAAGACAGATCTTTTACATACAAAACACACACTAAACAAATACATAGACTGTTGTTCTGTACCATTTACCACATAATAATAATAATAATAATAATATAAGGCACAAGTCATCCTGAATCTTTGATTAGTTTTTAATTTCCTGTTGTGTCCGTATGTGTGTTTCTCGACTAAAGGCAGTAAAAAAATGGTATCTCTTACTTAATTTATCATGTGATATCTCAAGAATAGCAGGGTGTTTTTTAATTACTGTACTACTGAATGTTTGCTCTGTTATACACCGTGTATCGTATGTCTCGCTAATGAATGAGCCAAACCTCCCAGGTCTCATCAAGCAGCGCAACACTGATATTATTTCTTCATTGTTTAAGTTTCTAGGATATATTTATCGTACTTCTTTACATAAAATGACAATGTTTGAGCTGATGCACACAGAGCGCTGCTGTGTGGATCATGTGTCACTTTAAGCAGTTAGTTTAGTCTCTTGACCAGGGAGAGCTGTGACTCGCTAATGTAATTTATAAAGATGCTTTGTAATACACTTAAGATGCCCTTATAAAACTTTACCTGCTGGACTTTTACTGCTTTTTGAAGTGAAAGGCAGTACTGGTGTGAGATAACTGTCAAACCAGTTCTTATAATCTCCATCAAGTGAGTGAATGAAGGGCAGGTTTATAAAGGGTTGGCTAAGAAATTGTGGTGTGAGCGAAGTGTGTGTGTGGATGTCACTTATTAGGCCATTTATCACCTTTCAATTCAACTTTTATTACTGGTAAATTGATGACCATTCGATCAACACAATCAGGGAAGTGTCTTCGTAACCCCGACTGCAATAACAAGGCATGTCCTTTAACAATTGAACAGTTATTTGGAATGATTTTATTCGGATGCTGCGAAGAAACCGAACATTGCAGCTAAAATAAACATGCAGATATTTGCACAAAGAATTACACAATTTGAAACATGCACTCGACAGTATAGTATTAAGCGATGCATTACAGTATAGGATACAGTGGCAGCACAGCCGCGGATGGAATCTACCCTAACATCTGATCAATAGGGGGCACTAAAACATCATGCTTCTTAACAGACAGGTAAACAAGTCCAAGTTATGGGTTTCACCACACACAAACACACAAACACTAGTTAGGTGTGAGTATACAGATCAGGTAAATTTTCAACATCCCACTTTATATAATACTTTATAGACTTTATATAATGAATTATTACCTGCAATTACAATAGATATAGCATTACACGGACTTGTTTTCACTAATGCATTGCCTCACTGCCTGTTAAACTGTTACTACGAGCCATTATCATGTATAGGTACGGCGTGGTGCTTTATTTCTCCGTTCAGCACAGTCACCTCCAACATTATTTAATGGAATAGAGATGGCGTACATTCCGTAACTTTGACACTTTGCACCAATAAAAGCGTGATGCTCCTACTCAACTAACACTTTCATGCAATATTAAATCATTCCCAGGAATCCAAATACACACACACACGCACACACGTGCAGCTTGTGCTTTAGCTCTGTGATGAAATCACAGGTGAAAAATAGGTAATCTGAGTACAAGGAACTGTGCGTGACCGTTAGAATTCGCAGCCATAATGTCTACCAAACGACATTTTTAATGGGCTAAAAGGACTTAAGAGATTAAATTGAAACCCTCTGAAGCCACTCAGCTCAATTTGTCAGCATGACAATTCATTCAAACGGGCCAGGCCGAGTTCTATAATTTCTTCATCTCACTGCTTTCCACTCTCGCAGCGTAAATGGACACCTTGTACTAGTCCTTACTTTCACATTCATCAGGTCCTACAAACCTCCAGCACTATATGATCCCAGAGACCGGCACATTGTTCAGCCTCATAATGCCTATATGTATATTTCAAATAAAATAAAACACAGCTGCTATTTGAGCAGCCACCTCACTCTAGCAAATTGAGTTCAAATTGCCTGAAATGAGGGGAAAAAAGTGAGGGGAGTGGGAAAAAAAGGAAAGAAAGGAGAATTTCTTTCTAGAAAATGTCTAATAGCTATTTCTGCAGAAAACCGTGCAATCATGTCGGACTACTCAAAGGAGAGGGTGTCTAATTTGCGAGTGCATTTTTCTCCCCATTGTACTCTCCTCTTGCAGTCTTCTCCCTTTCTTCCGGCTCCACTCCTCCACCTCACAGCAGTCATCCCCCCTCTTCTTCTTCTCTCTAAATGCAAAGATGTACCCAAGGGCAGTGTGTGGATCATGGTCAATCACAGTGCACAGATCTGCATATTCAGTGAGTCATAAATCTTCTATTAGCTGCTCCACTCTGCCTGCCTTCTGACCCTTATTTCTCCACGAGAGCAGCATCTTGGGTAGACAAGGACAAGCTAACAGCCCACTTCTTCCTCTTCCTCTGTACCTCTTTGACTGACACTCAGTCCAGGTGCCATATACAATTCTTGTGGTCTCCAACCCTATAGACTGTCAGCTATTCTAGCAGCATATTTTATAATCAAAACTCAAAATGGCGACATATATTTTATAAACGATCACAGTATTGCCACATGGGTATTCTTATATTGGAGTGAGGACTGGTGAAGATGGTAATGGATTGGGTTATATTATGTTCATTATGATGAAGTAAACTTGTTGCGTTCTTTTTAAAAACACACATCAGTATTTTGGCTGAAATCACTTTTTATAATGTTCAGGACATAATTGTCAAATACAGATGCAATAATTACAACTAAACTTTTTACTAGTTTTTTTTTTTTTTTTAATGGATAAAAACAGTTTTATCCGTTTCATTTAGTACACAGTTGTGAAAATGGAACAGGATTTTTGAACAAGGATTTTTGTACCGCACTTAGATGAGGTGTTAAGGTAGTTATGTTTTAACGATCTAAAAGCAAAATGGATTTCCGAATGTCACTTCACCCATAGATTTCTACTGCCATATACTGTACCCTCTGCTATGCTGCTCCATATACATCAACACAGGATCTTTCATTTCACATAAGAAAAACAGCACCTAGGCAATTCTTATATTATTATTATTTTTTTTATTTTTTTTTTGCATTGCATCCAAATAAGTAGACATCAGAATTATATGATTACGTTATGGCTGCATTTGCTTGAATTCAAGCTTTCCTTGTGCGTCTACTTCCTGATCATGGTCCATCTGATTGTTTGGTAAAAGTACACGATGTCCTTAGATGACAGCAGGCACAACACACACTATTAGCACTCAGCTCTCCTTCAGGAGTACAAGATGTGCAGTAAGGTGTAAAAAAGTATCAGCAACTTAATGAAGAGAAATAAAAAAAATAAAAATTGCAGCACTTTTCTTGTGCCTGAAAATGTCTCCTCACACTGAGATGCTCACTGATAATTTGAGAGTAAGGGGGTGAGAAAGAGAACCATCAGGGATGTGAAAATTAGAGGTAGTAGTTAGATTATCCTTCCACATCTCCTCTATTTTTTAGCAATTCTTCACCTGGTGCAAAATGTATGCAAATGCAATATGGCTGGGAGAAGGAACATTTGGAGCGAAGGAAATTGTGAGGCAGCGGAAAGAAAGGAACTAGAGAGAAAAAGAAGTCTGAATGCTGTGGAATTTTCTGTGGAACTCTCATAAATTCGTGGTGGAGGGTGCAGGGTGAATGCTATAACAACTTGCTCTGCCAGCCATCAGCACGGCGTTTAACGGTAGGCAAAAGCCTGTGTGACAGCAGCTCTCCACATTCATTATTTAAAGCAGACCTTCGTGCACCACACAGCAACGCGGGACAGCCACGGAACGGCCGCTATACGGCCTCTTAATGATCCTACAGGCCCACTGTGAACGAGAGAGAAGAGGGAACAGAAGAGAGAGAGGTATGAGGGGAAAAAAAGTGAAAACTTAGACAGCCAGCAGAGAGAAGGAAAGGAAGAGAAAATGAAGGCTAGCCAGAAATAAGGAGTAGCACCTCAGGAAGGAGAGAGGGATGGATGGTGCAGGAAGAGAAAAGTAAAGAAGAGGCGAGGGAAATTGGGGATATGGGGAGAAGGATTCGGTTTCTTTGTCTGTGTCCCACAGAGATGACATCAACTGCTGTTCTTCACATCGTCACATCCATAACTCTTTTTATTGCCACTTTTATTTATGATGTTATCACAATGCTGGGTTAATAAAACACAGGTAAGAAGAGACCAGGGCCGGGGACGAGCCCGTCCACAATTTAGCGCCTCCATTTTTCATTTATTCATTTAACTAACAAGGCAGCAGCTCCAGGCTTAAGCAAAGGATTGATGTATCAGCCAAGTTTTCCCAGCAGGCTAAGCTTAGTCAGGCTTTTCATGGCTTTTTTCTTCTTCTTCTTCTTTTTTTTACTGGCAGAATGCTGAGGAAAAAGTTATGAGGGTTTGTAAAGAGACAGCCCTGGAGGGGTATGACAGCCCAAGAGTAACCTTTATGTTCCACATACTTCAGCAGCTAAACACTGTAGAAGTGAGTAAAGAAGGGAGAAGAAGCAGAGAAGAAATAAAAGCACTCTGGAAAATCTATTATTTATTTGGACCATTTTTGGTCTCTTTATAAGCTCTACCTGTACTGTGCAAGCAGATGCTCATTTACCTGCTTGTTATTGCTGTAGATGCTGTAGTGAATAAAAAAAAAATTAACAGAAATGCAGAAACTGAACTGGGAAGATAGATTAATAAGAGGACGACTCGTCCATAAAGCGGAGGCAATCATTTCATTGAATGTTCCTTCAGTTGGTTAACAGTGCACTTTGAAAGCAGCAATTACTCTATTTATGAAAGAAAATTATCTCTTTCTTTCGGCCTCTCTTTCTGTCCCTTGGCATTCAGTGGCCTTTTGTGGGGTCAAGCGTTGGCATTAAGTGTGACATTTGGCTGAAATCTATAAAAAAAAAAAAAAAGCTCCTGCCTGTATAAGGTCAAAGTGCAGATACTACAGTCAGGTCCTAGCCTTGTGACCCGAAGAAAGAAATGGAAAACCAGAGGAGGCATTTTCCTAATGACAGATAACTAGCTTTGGTGAATTACCATGGCAACTTTGGTCCCACTAGCACTAAAATTTGCGCTCTTTCACACACAATTATACATACAAGCCACACTTGTACTTGTACTCGAATATCCTACCTGACACTGTGTCTCTCGGTCCTCCCACTCCTATCGCAGGGCTTGGGAACTGGGCCACTCATCTTTAATCATCATAACCTAGGGCTTTTTTTGTTTGTTTCATGTGTGCCACACACTGTTGTGTCTGTGTCTCCATTCTCTTCCTTTTTCCTCAGTTTGGGGTCAAAGTTCACTCTAAACATGTATGCTGAATGATACACTTTATTTGAGCCGCTGTGGTCTATGGTCATGTCACCTTGCAGTTCTGTTAGAAATGGGTCAAGATAGAGGGGGAGAAATTAACAAGAAAATGCACAAAGGAGAGAGAGAGAGAGAAATAAAGAAGCACACACAAAAAAGAAAAGAGAAAGTGGAGTCTAAATCCTTGGTTATAGACCTGCTGTTTTGCATAAGTCAGGCATCTGGTTAAGGGTGAGCAGAGAGCTCATAACTCTTGGAAGGCTGATATGAAATCCGTATGCATGTAGATGTATGTGGACAGTAATGGATTACCTGGCCCTGCTTCCTCTCCCAGCTCGGTCTGGCTTGGCTCAGCCCACCGACCCCGACTGTCTGGAATGTGACAAGATAGCAAGAGGCTGCCAGGGCTGCTGCAAGGCCTGATTTATCTCACCCTAGTCTGACGGATGATAAAAATGTCACACCATGATGTTTGAACCGGGTCGGCAGCCGGAAGACCTGCCCGTGAAACCTGTGAGCCAAAGCCGGACCTGCTGACAACACACACACACGCTCACAAACAGAGAATGCATACACCTATTCAATCACTTGTTCATACAATCTGACCTCAGCCAGAACTCTGTGTGATCCCGTCATTTTTCTAAGCCTGCTGCCTAAAATAACTCACAGGTGTAGCACCCTGGCCCATCTTCTACAGCGCCGATAACATCAGTCTCCTAACACAAACACACTTTATAGTCGTATATTACATTAGAATGCATGGAAGACGGGAGCTGTGCGCCTACTCCTCTACATATCGTTTTTTTTGTCAGTGATGACAGTCAGTGTATTAAACTGGGAGGAAGATATTAATCGCCATTAGAGACCACTGCAAATGAACCTACAAATGCACATTAGCCCTACTTTAATAAAGTCTTTTAGTCAAATCTGCTTTTAAACTGGGAGAATTGGAGAAGGGCAAGTAAGTGAAACAGATAGAACAACTTCGACAGACAGAGAGAGTTCGCTTAGACAAAACTGAGAGAGAAACAGAGGGAGAAATGAAAAGGAAAGAGCCTTGTTGGCAGCAGGCCAAAGTCCACAGACTGTGTCCACGACAACGGAGGGATGAGCCTTTGAAAATCAACCATCCACCCAATTATGTCCTCCTGAAGCAATTACGTCCAATGACACCAGCTCTGCCCAGCTCAACATCGCCTTTCACCAGCTTTAATTATACATGCTAATGCCTCACATCAGTGACATCACCGAGCCTGTCTCCGGCACAGGACGAGAAATTAATTTAGAACAATGCAAGTTTCAAAATTCTGTACATTGTATTGAAAAAAAAAAATTGAGAGAGAGTGAGAGGCAGAAAGAGAATTGCGCATCATGGAGGTGGGCATCCATGTGCCTGGCAGGCCAGCTGTGCAATAAAGATGTAACATAGCCGCAGACAGGCCCGTCTCACAGCTTTTAATGTTATTTAAAAAGAAAAATATGCCAGCGTGACAGTTTAACACTGATTGATAGGGCTGCTGGTGTAAAGCAGATAAACAAGCAGGTGATGGATTTGCCGCTATCCGAGTGAAGACATTACGGCGGGTGCAGGAGCCGGTGCCAGACACCTATGAGCGGTGGGTGGCCGGAGGTTAGCCATTTTGTGCCCACTCAGTAATGCTGCCTTAATCGCTCCCTATATTTCCAGTTAAAAAGGAGGCTTAATGAGCCAGTTTCACAAGCCCAGAGAAACTGATTATTATCTGAGAGTTCCTACTGAGTTGGTGTTTGTCCAAGTCTCTCTCCCTTCGTCTCTCTCTCTCTCTCTCTGCCTCTTTGTCTTTCCCTCATGATCTCTTTCCCTCAGTAGATGGCACTGTTGTCGTTTCCGTCAAGCATTTTGAATCACATTCCGAGCTTGATGCCAAGTAGGTCCATGACAGCATATTCTCTTCCTCCTGTCCTTCTCATGAGTGTGTGTGTGTGTGTGTGTGTATGTTGTGTATTCATCGGGAAATAAATGTTGGAGTTCTTCAAGTGTTTATAGACTTTGAATTGCTCAAACTATTACGACACACAAGTGTGGCTATATACAGTACAGTCAGCACTAGAATTATTGGCATCCTTGAAAAAGATAGGTAAAGGAGGTTACGTATAATTTTCTAAATGGTAATTAGCTTAACCTCTTGCTGATCATATAAGAGAAATGCAACCTTAAATTGAAGTAAAAAAAAAAAAAAAAAAAAAAAAACAATGTGTCATAATTATTGGCACCCTTGCATTTGGTACTTCATCATCACTTTGCCAACATTCGTGTGATTCATTTGTGGATAGCTCAGCTAGTGTTGTCTCCCAGATTAGCCTATGAATACATATCAATGTACCTGTCTCTCTCCAGACCAAGAAAACAATAAACACACAACCTACACTGTCACACAGGCATAAGTGCAGGAGTCGAGATTGGAAATGAGTGTCTGGGGATGAGGTATCGCAAATGGAAATTTAAAGGAGTAAGTAAACACAGTAGTCCATTTAGGAAATTTCATGATCCATTGTTGCAAAGAAATAAAGAAAACGTTCGAAAATGTAAATCCATTCCTCCTCCTCCTCTGGCAGGCTTTGTACATAATGAAGATGGTAGCTGGACTCTCCTGCTTTATTTATCTACATCATGCTCCACAACATTTTATATTCATGCACAACCTACAAAAGCATGGATGAACAAAAAAAAGCAATAAAATGGTGCTTTATGTATATCCATAAATATTACACAAATCATTACAGAGTGTTTTTGTGAGTGCGTTCGTGTTCATTTTAGGTGTGCAAACACACAGCTCTGAGCGCTTTGGTATGTGTGAAACCTGCAGGCTGCAAGGAAGCAACTTTTCAGGAGGCACAGGCACAAACTGTGAAGAGATGGGCTTAATTAAAAACCACATGAATATGCATGAGACACTTGTACCGTTCCAGTAATTACATATTGAAAAAGGTTTCATGAGCTAGGGAGGCACTGGCGAAAGTATTCTTAAGTGATATCTAATTCCAGCACAGCACAAAGCGTGCAGATACAAGAGACAAAACACTCTGTGCAAAACAACAAAGAGATTTTAAAGAGCGCAGGAAGTGGTGAAGAATAAATAAAAAGTGGAGAACCATTTTGAAACAGTAGTCCATTAAAAAACAATAAAGCAATACTAACAATAACAGCTAGCCGGTTTCAGCAGGGCTTCGCTACATCGCATAATCGGACCTTCATCGCTAATTATATTAATACACGACATGGCATGAAGCTTAAAACGCATAAATCATTCATCATCTCAAACATGCAGGCATCAAATGAAAATGTCCAGCACAAACGCAGTCATGTTGTAACCATAGGGGCAATTCTTCAACAACACAGAGAATTGAAAATGACAATATTAGCTTAAGATGTGATAATGAGCATCTCCATGGGAAGTATTAGTGTCTCTGATCTTAAGTGACATACAGGGGGAGAGAGGGGCGGGCGAGTGGAGAGAAAGTGGAGAGAGATACAGAGACATAGAGAGATTCGAAGAGGGTGAAGAGAAAGAAGGGAATTGCAATGGCAAGTATGATAGGATGGTTAATCACCACTTTGCCCGGCTAATTTTAAGCCCCCACGGTAACAAAGCATGTTTTATTCAAACAATTTATTAGCTCCCTATCTTCTTTGGCACTTAACACTAAGAGCGGCGGTGTGGAGGGTCCGTGATGCTCACTGTTTACTCTGACGAAGGACCAAAGCTCACTGGAGAAGATCACAGGCCTTGACTGGACAACGTGTACCTGTTTAGAATTCACAGGACATACAGCGGAAAATGATCAGATCCTAAATAGACTTTCAGCAAAATGTTCATGAAAAATCTTATCATGCACAGTCCACATCACCAGGAGTCTTCTTTTACAACTCTGATAATAGCTGCACAGATTACTTTTGCTGAGAGAAAATGTATGCACACAAGGGAAAAGAGGAAATAAGGGAATAGTGTGTGTCTGAAGATTACAGGACACCTTATACTTTTCTCTGCATTTCCCGATTTATGTATTTAATTATTTATTTACTTCATCCTGATTTGGCATGATATAATAAAGGCTTTATGGAGTGAGCCTTTTTTTTTTTTTTTTTTTTACCCAAAACGTGTCCAAAGTCTAGACATTAAATAAACTCATTACTAAACTTGGTTATAAGTGTTAGCTGACCATTTACAATTTACACATTACTTGTGTAATGTCAAGGAAACTGATGATTCTGTCTATATGTGTGTGGCTGGGTAAGTGTTAAAGTGTGGAAGGAACTGTGATATATTATCTGGGCTCCAAAAACAGTTAACAGTTATCGTTATTGTTGCTTATTGTCATGATTTAGGTTTTCGCACAAACATTGACAATAAAGAATTGATTCGGTGTGTTTTTTAAGCAAATCACATCGCAAAGGTTTGCAGCTGTGCAAGCTAAATCCTCATTGCACAACTTAATGAACAGGTAAAACAATGCTGTAAAACAGTAATTAGTGAAGTAATCATATTTAGTAAAGTAATTATAAGATACAGTAATGATATCTCATGAGCAATACTTTGTGCACATCTGTGAAATTCCTATGTGAAACTTTTAATGTCAATGTTGAAAACTTGTCAATGTTTTACACTAAGCTCACTTCCTAAAGAGGACATTACAAATCACCCCCCTCCCTTATATATATATATATATATATATATATATATATATATATATATATATATATGAAC
>JAQMYJ010000039.1:14431042-14451075 GCA_030014305.1 Clarias laeviceps | reverse complement strand
AGTCCAGACACACACAGTAGAGGTCTGCAGTTACTGAAATGTAGGAAAAACACCAGCAAGAGAAACGAGAGGAAATAAAAAGAAAAGAGCTTGTGATAGGGAAAGTGGAGGAGACAGGTTGGGGACAGCAGCATCAGGCAGGGTACTAATGGCTCCCAGTGCTGTGAGACACAGGCATTATGCTGAAACATGCTGGCCATATGGAAAAGACAATGAAGTACAGTAATTAAAACAGAAGAAAGAGACTGAAGCACTGTGCCATAATTAGAACACTGATTAATCAGCTGATAATTTTATCTTGATTAATGTTCCTGATTTTCTCTTCATATTGACCTGAGCCAGTTGGGTATGGTCCAATTAAATTTAAATTAAGCTGCAGAAAATTCCTCGTCAGAATGGGGATGTCACTGGACACTGTAGAAAGTGTAATTGTTTTATAGAAGACATTATACAGTATATTACAGGTACACATTTTTTGTCTTGGCAAAAGCTTTCAAAAAAATTTTCTTTTCCCGTAATTCTCCACCTCATGTTAAATGATCTGAAGATGACAAACGCCTGTACTTGTTCTGATTAAATGTAATAAATTGTATATTTGAGTTTTTGCCCCCGTCCTGATGCCCAGCATTACATCCAAATTGTATATAAAAGATCGACTCACACCCACTCGAAAAACTCACAAACATCAACAGAAGCAAGCAGCAGTTCCGAAAAACAGCCCAGCTCCCCGGGTGGTTCCTCTCAACGCTGACCCTTCTGACACCAACCCCTCCATCACAGCCAAAACTAATCTGCTCAATATTACACAATGGCAGGTGCATTTATTCTGTCAATTAAGAGGAGAGGAAAGAAACAGTTGGGTGGCTAAATGAAAAAGCTGGCTTCCTCTCTCTCGTGGCCACGCTGCATGGCGCTCAAGTCCAGTTCGGGCCTGCTGGCTTGGCTTCAGCTGACTGGCTCTTTGCCAGCCCCTACAGAGTCACTTTGGGCAGGGCCTGCCAGCCATGCCAGTCTGCCAAAGCCTATTCCAGCAGAGTTAGTGGAGGGCACCGCTACTGTCACCAGAACCCCAGCAGACTCGACCCACTGTGCCATGTTAATTCGCTCAGATCTATTTAAAAGCAGGGTGACAGCTCTGTTACGGATGGGGAGGTGGCAAGGGCAGCTGCCACACACACACGTGTACACACATACATGCATACGCACAAACACATGTTGTGGAATTCAGTATTTGTTCATTAAAAAGAAAAAAAAAATCCTGAACAAGTGTCCATGTTTAATTGTCAGATAACAGAAATACAGTCCACCCAAAACAAACTTAGTAATGATATCTAATATCAAATCTTGCCCAGTTTGGGCGAAAAAAAAAAAAGGTTCACTGCATGAAGTCTCCATTATATCAAGCCAAATCAGGATGAAGTAAATAAAGAAATAAAAGACAGTGAAATTGAGAGAGCAGCAAAAGGCCCCCTGTAATCTTCAGATATGAGGTTTGCTAAATTAACATGTGGTCTCCAGTCGAGGGAGGCACACCACGGGGTATCTCATCGACACGGCCAGAGAAAATAAAAAAATAAATAAAACCACCGAAAGCTAAAACTCATCTGCAGCAGTCGAGTAGGGGAAAGCTGGGAAGAGATCCAAAATTTTGCTCACCAGTTTATATGCAATGACCCACTCCTGATGGGGGCCTCTGAGCTCATCTAGGCCCCTTTATCCTCTCTCTGGTGGGACCCAAACACCATCAAGCCTGGATTGTGCTTGTAATTGACCATTAGAGAGCCAGGTACAAATCATTCAGCTATCTCCCTGAGACAAAGACAACAACGGCAACACTACATGACAACATTCCATTAGTGCGGCGTTTAAGGGGGCTTACAATCCGATATTGATTGAATGTGACAAGCAATGCGCAAATATCCATAAACATTTGCTTGGCTTTCGGCATCCTCCAGTGTTACATACTTTCCATTTGCTTTGGAGTGTAAATCAAACCTAAAGTGGCAGATGACACTTGGTTCTATTCAAATGTTTCAGGAATCTTATTTCTTCAGAAGGGCCATGAGCGCTGATGCCATGTCTCCTTCAGACGGTTAAGTTTAATTACGTGGAAACCTTCCTTTCCCCAGGCCATGGCACAGAAATGTTTTGACAAGTAGGTATTCATACTGACAACATTGCTCGGGAATTATTTAGGATTAATAGAATAGAACTGTGCAGATAATATTAGTCCATTAAAAACAGCAGGCTGCTCTGGTGCATTGATTTTCAATGTTGCGCCAACGATAAAAAATGATTATTAGTCTATAAAACCTGCGCTAATTTAATTCAGACCTTGGGATTCCTGTGTACTGTTAGCCCCTGAAAAAGCAGAATAGTTACTGATCTAATAAAATCCTGCAATATGAAATAAATAAATATGTGAATGACTCTGGGTTTGACATAAGCTGACAGCATTGAATAGGAAATTAGCCACAAAGCCGTGGTAAAAGTCTATTACTGGGTTCGGTATCTGTTTAGCAGCCATATGATTGGATTTGACACATCTGTGAACAGGTGCGTATTTATCTTCTAAGTAAAATAAAGTGACTCATTGCTCATTTCATTGCTGGTATTTACAAAAAAAGAGCAGAGCATTCTATGGGCCTTAAATTTCTATTTTAAACAGCGAGAAATAAGTCATCTAAAAGGGAAAATATGTAAATCTTTCATTAGAGCAATACCACAGCTCAATCCTAGTCCAAATTTTGCACAGTTTACGCGAGACCTTTCTTTTCGCCGTGGCCTTTTTGATATTCTAATAACAGGCGGTGAGCTGGACGCAGGTGTGGTGTTCTGGGCAATAACAAGGCCTGAATAATTACTGCCGCCATATCCATAACAGCCCCAAACCTCCGAAGTGTGTTCAGTCTGTGGAGCCACTTCTTAGCGGCGCGCACAGCCGTCTCTCCGATGGTAAATGGCAGAACTGGGATCTTTTCCAGATTTAGTGATGCCCAGTTAAAGGGAAATAAAGCTGGCAATCCTCAGGAGGACCCTCTAATGTCTCTGTTAATTGTGAGTTATGGGTAAACATTGCAGGCTTGCTGAGGTCAGACCTGTCAGCAATAATACTTTTCAGGAAGAATTTACGAGATCGCCCTGTTTATTCCACTGTAAAAGGAAGTAACAGAAGGAATTAGATACAGCCTGCTGCTGTCATTTGTTTTGGCTGAAGAAAGTCATGTAGTGTGAGCCATTAAAGAGTTAAAGACAGTGTAGAGCGAAACAGATAGTCGGGCAGCAGAGTGGGATGGCATTGGCACGCTCTCTGGAGGGCATCCTCCTTGGAAAAGAGTGGAATTAGGCGCATCCAGACTCAGGCTCAAGCCTTGGGGAAAGTTCTGTATGGAGTAGCATTACTTTAACAGCTGTGTAAATAACTTTAATTCCTTCTTTGGATGGGCCTCTGGCCAGTCACCAGATCGCACAGTCAACACAGAGCTAATGATACCAAAGCTCTCGCTGCTTGCTCTAAAACCTCCAGGATGAATAGAGATCCTCGGCTCCTAAAAATACCAGCTCCTCACCACCTCCTCCGAAAGCCCACCTTGTGCCAACAGAAGGAGCAGATGAAGCCGAGAGCACACAGGGGAGAAGTGTTAATAAACCCAAGGACAGGGAGAACAAGTGTCTCTCCATCTATCACCATCAGCACCAGGACGCCACAAAACACCATGAAAGACAATGACTCCAACTGAATTATCATTCAAATGTTGCTTGACAGATGGACACAAAGAAAATGCGGATTGTAAAGGGAGGACAAACACGCACGCACAACATGATGGTTCGAGACAGCTGATTAATCAGGAGGTTGTGTTGCATATGAGAAGGGTATACTGCAAGAAGCATGCATGATGACAAATGTGGATGCCATACAACATGATGCAGAGTGCCTTCCTAATTACATAACAATAATTAATCACAAAGAACTGCACAACAGGCCTCAAAGCTTTGTGCTCCTTTGAGCAGAACCTAAAAAAAAAAAAAAAAAATACCACCAACAAGATGTCTTGCTGTTGTTCAAGTATATGTTCATCCATGTATGTTCTCCATTTCTCAACACAAATATGTGCACCTGTGCACACTACGCTAATAACCGGAATGCTGCCGAGTCAGATAAAGGCACGAAACACATTGCTAGCTGCCCTTGAGCCACTCTCAACAACATCCCAGCACTTCCTCTGCCGGACGGCACCTCTCAGAAACAAACCGCATGACCGTATCATCCTGTCACCTGCCCCTTCGCCAGCTCCCACCGTGCTCTCTGTCCCCCTAACTCCACCTCTCCCTCCTGCCAACCCTCTCCACCCTTCAGCCAGCATGAAAGGGGGCTCTAGCCCTCTAAATACATAAAACATGCAAATGATGGAAGTGACTGACACAGCATAAATAATCCACAAAGGCACATGAGAGGATATGTGGGCTACAGGACTCACTGTAATGATAAATAATGTATTACAGGAGACAGGCCTTGCTTATTTCAGTAGCTTGTGCGATTCCTCACAGACGAATTATTCCACCTCTGTGACTGATAGGCAAACACAACAGACAATAGCAAGGAGGATGCATTCATCTTCTGTTTTTAGAACTGTGTGGGATGGGATTATTGGTGCCTGTGCTATATAGAGGTGTAAATATAGAGAGGTAAATGTCAAAAACAGCTAGACAAAAAGACTGGACGTTCAAAAGCTGTGAATTCAAAGGCTGAAGTTGTAAGAGTAATAGCAATGTTATAAAAATAGTTGTGATTAAAAAAATAAAAAAAAACAGCAACTTTAATTAGAGTAGAATCCTCAAGCATCTCTGTTATCTTTTGAATACGGAAAAAAAATAATCAAAAGAAACTTGGGCTGTTGTTTATGAGGAAAATGTCCACAGCAAAACAACTCCTCCAAGAATCTCATTTGCATCCTAAGGGAGCGGTATCTAGGTAACCACATCGGTATGTGGCTTTGTGACAGTGCTGATGGTGACAGTGTTAAATATGCCCAGTGAAACACACCTCAAAACACACATGCACATACACACATATACACCACCTTGTGGCACGTCACACACGTCTTGGACACCTGGAGGTGTGATCTGCCATGCAGTCCTGAAAAGTAGAAACACTGTGAAATGTCCATACAGAATTAGCAACAGCAATTAGAGGCATTTCAACACAAGAATGAAGAACAGAGATGAGCTGAACCTCGAAGAGACAAATCTCAGAAAAGGAGACTTCATACGGTAGAAAAGTAGGCTGAAGAAATGTAACAGAAGACTTTTTTTTTTTTCTCTCTCACTTTGACCATCATGGATTCAGGGAGGCTAAAAGCAGTAGATACTTAAAAGGACGTAAAGACTGAGAGCTCAGTCAGGAAGCTGTCATGACTAAATAGATTCCCAAGAATGACAGGACGTAAAATTTTTTACATCTAAGTTATGATATGACAACGATAAGACTTTGGGTAATGAGAAAGTGTGGAAAAAAAAGAAACAATATAATTTTGATAAACAAGTGGAGGGATGGAGCAGAAAGCTAAGGCATTAAAGGTGAGGGTGATGGAGAGTGATCAAGAGGGGAAGAATGTGAATTCCATCAGCATCTGGGAGTGATAATCTGGGGATAGGGGCTATAGCAGGGAGGGGCCGCGTCTCGGAAGGGCAGTGCGGGCACAGGTGACTGTCATGTGTGATAATTATTATTACTGTACACCTGCTCCTCCACACTAATTAACTTTGGATATGCAAATCAGCCCTATTGCATCATGGCCCCTCTCTCCTCCCCTACAGATAAGAGGATGTTCAGCTGCTGGATTTAATTAGGATAATGAACGGTCGGACCACTGAGAGAGAGGAGGAGAAGGAGGAGGAAAGGGGAAAAGGGATGGAGAGAGGAAGAGAAAATGGGTGGGAGGTAGATGAATGAATGCGGATGTTAAGAAGAGGTATGGAGGGATTTAAAAACAAGAAAAATAGGAATATGCGAAAGACTTTTAGACAAAGCCAAAAAAATAATAGCAGGTGAGTCTGAAAGAAGAACCTGAAAGAAGAAAAATTTCTTCAACAAACAAAAATAATTAGGCCAATTGGGTGGCGAAAGCGTGTTCACTCATTAATAACCATCACAGATTTGCCTATGTGTATGATGTTGGTATATACACTATATATTTATGGTCGGCATAATCACTGTTGTCACGATTCTCTGCATCTCAAGCTGGCGGAGTCGTGATGAACCTGGACTGATGAGGTGTCAGTGAGAGGAGGGGTAGGAGGCAGGAAGAAGGTCTACAGCGAAGACAGCAGGTGTTCTGACAAGGGCAACAGCCCTCACGCCTCCACGAGAAAGCCTTTGTGCCCTTCAGCAAAGAGGGGCCTGCTCTCAGCTCCACAGCCCATGTCTGTGGAGGCTTCTGGAAAGAAGGATAACATCACACCTTTCCATTCGGCACTTCGCCAGCAGGAATCTGAACTTCCGACCAACACAATTCCAGGCATGTACGATCACTATTGACCTCCTAAACTACAAGGACACACTCCAGACCTCTAGCATTTCTTAACTTAATCTGATAAATGTGTATTTTCACTGTGCAGTTACTGGATAACAAGGGTTTGATGTGTAAGGGGGCGTAAACATTGTGTCATCATTACTGTGTTTTATGCTGATGAGCTGATGTTGACGAATATTTGCGCATGCTGAAAGCTCGAGTGGCTCGCGTTAAGAAACCTGATGCTTAAACTAATTGCCCTGTCAACACCATGCATAGCAACATTCCTATCTTTTTATAAAGGCAGTGAGAAAGAGAGAGAAATTTGATCAGACAAGTGAAGGTGAGTAAGGGGGGAAAAAAAAGCAGGGGAGTCATTTCTCTTTAGACCGTCTAATTAATCATGAGTTGATTTTCATCTTAAACCTGGCTGTCTCATGCATGTTAAGAGTGCAGGTTCAAAAACAAAGCAGCACCATCATTTTCCACTACAAACAATACTGACAGTGAGAACGTCAGTACTTCACATATACTATATGGCTAAACTATTTCTTCTACATATTGCAACTGTACCTGGGCTTAGATACTTGCATAACATATGTATTTGTGCGTATAGGTGTTTTCTTGAAATACTACACCTCCCCCCAACTCAATAGAGCTTGATAATTACATGTGTTCGGATCATGTGTTAGAGCAAGACAACCCCTTAAATGGGAATTACCAAATGAGCAAGCAGAATGAGTGAAATGCTGCTCTCCATGATTTCAGCCACCATATGGAAGTCAGTGGAGTGAGTCTGATTTATTATGTGCATCATGCCGAGAGTAAAAACAAAGTGGCTGAGTTAGACTTGAGAACACAATTCTTTTCCTTAGTTGCAAGGACAATGCAAATAAACTTTCAAACTAACATGTCCGCTAGAATGTCCTGATGTAGCATCCTGTCTGCATAAAGTGTACTGTATACAGTCTGCTAGATGCTATATTGTGAGCCATCAAGCCATGGCCTCCACAGGATCTCTTAAAGCTATGCTGTGGTATCTGGCACCAAGGAGATAGCAGAAGATTCTTTAGGTCAGGTAAGTTGCAAGGTGGGGCATTCATGAATCCGGCTTGTTTGTCCCAATCAGATTGAGATCTGGAAAATTTGGAGGCCTAGTGAACGCTTTGTCATGCCCCTCACACCATTAAATTATTTTACAGTGTAGCAGGGTGCATTATCCCTCAGAATGAGGGTGCTGACCTCAGGGAATATTTGGTTTACAAGCATTTTTTTGTGTCAAAGTAACATCGACAGGAATGCCAGCGCCCAGGGTTTTTCAGAAGAACATTGCCCAGAGCACCACACTGTCTTCGACCTGCATGCCTCCTTCCCATAGTGCATCCTACAGCCATCAATTGCCCACATAAGTAAGGCACACGACCCAGCCATCCACGTGATATAAATGAAAAAATGTGATCAATCAAACCAGGCCACCATCTTCCATTGCTCCTTGGTCCATTTCTGACATTCACATGCCCACTGTAGGAGCTTTTAGCAATGGAGGAGGGTCAGCATGGGCACTCTGACCAGTCAGTGGCGACGCATTTCCATACACAGGAAGCTGCGGGTTCTGACATCTTCAGAATATTTCATCATAGCCAGAAATAACTTTTTTCAACAAGCTGTGCTACAAGACACAAGCAGTGAACAAAACCGTAAACTCAACAGATGCAAGATGAAGAATCAACTGAGACAAGCACTACAGTGTATATAGACAATCTAATTAAACAAGACCAGGTGCAGGTGAATACAATTAGGAGAATGTGACTGTGGTGCAGTGCATGATGGGAAGTGAAGTTTCAACAGTCTTTCTGAAACCCAAAACAGAGAAATACAGGAGGATCATGCAACATATTATTTCTGTGACACTGAGCACTGCGTTTCCTTTTGCTCCCCAGGTTCTCTGTCTTTCTTTTGAAGCAATTAGTAATCCATGGAACCTTGTACTAATTTTTAACATAAACATAAATAGAGCTAAATTCTATCTTCCGTAACAACCTGTTACTTTCACAAATACAAATTTATAGCAGATTTTTTCATTTGACTTGTATCAGATAGTATTTTTCATGTTTCCCAAATGTCTGCCACAGCTAAATGCTTGAAATGTACAAATAAGTAGAAAATATGTTGTGGTTGGCCTTATAGACTTTATGTGTACAGTAGGTTTCCCTTTTCCTACACTGATGTATAGGCCACTACACCTGAATACTAAGCCTGTACCCACTTCCTATTTTATGCTTTTTATAAACACAAACCCTCCATAAAACTACGTGAATTAAGTAGGTTACTATTTTCAGTTAAGTTATCAAATTTGGACATTCAATGAAAATACAACCGTAACATTTCATTTACACAGTCCACTGTAACTGTTGCTAACCATCCATAGACATTCAACATCCTGTCAGGTGCCTGTCATCACCCAGTCTGGTGACCAGTGCTAAATAATGTTGAAAAGTTTAATAGAAAATATATCCCAGTCCAGTTTATATATCACATAATAATGTACAGTAGATAATATCGACTCTTTATCCATCCTATATTCATTGATTCATTCATCTTCTATACCACTTACCCGGGTCACGAGGACCTGGAGCCTATGCCAAGAGACTTAGGGCACGAGGCAGGGTACACCCTGGACAATGTGCCAATCCATCACATGGCACACATACACAGGCACAATTACACTAATCTGCATGTTTTTGAATGTGGGAACAAACTGGACTACCCAGAGGACACCCACCAAGCACGGGGAGAACACAGAAACTCCATGCACACAGACCTGTGGCAGGAATTTTTTATTCACTTCTCGTTGACTTAAATAGATTAAGTAGATTGTTTAAAGCAGACATCTAAATGGATTATTACTGAAATCACCTTGGTGCAAAAAGACTAATATACTGAATTAAAGAAATTGATTGATTTGTTAGAAATACTTACTGTGTAAATATACGTACTGTTTAATCTATAATTTTACAAATAAGTTGCCTTCGGTTTTGTAGCCTTTATGTGAGCTTTTCCTCCAGGGCAATTTTTTTTCCTTTTGCAGTCACATGACTACCATGACAACAACGTCAAGCAGGTGTATTTCAGAGCCAGAAGTGTGATTTGCTATCATAAAGTGATTACCTCAGACACTGTTCAAATACAGTATGTGATTCCTCCTGGCTTTGGTGGCATGCTTCTACTGCAAATGAGACAATGCTGTGGAATATGCTGCATTCTTAAAGTGATGTGCATGTAATGTATATGTACATGTACTTCATACATAACTAACTGTTCTGGGGATAAATTGCAAATAGTGTATACTAGGAAGCTAGTCCACCATGTAGGGTGTAGGTTCCCTTATCCCACACTAGTACCCTCCATTGTGGGTTAAAGGGAAATTTGGAATTTAGCCTTGTGTTAAAAGCTAGTTAACCTTGTAGTTTGTGTTAACCGTGAAAAACAACATCGATGGTTTAAGCAATTACTAAGGAGACAAAGTGTTATTTAAGACTACAACATTATCAGATGTATTTTCTTGCTGAAAGTGCTTCAGTGACTGGTTCTGAATATGGGTTTTGTCAATGAGACCCAGTAAATATTGTCCCTTTTGTCAACCAGAAGTAGGCAGGACCATAGCAGACATATATCCCTTTATACCTGAATCCCTGGCAGTAGTTAGTAGTGATTAGCTGTAGCAGCATCCTATTTTGGGCTTTTGGTACACATGACTGCTTCAGAGGTACAACATGCTGAACCCCACACCTAAATATGCAGAGAAAAGCACTGCATGTACGTAAATACTACCTGCTGAATATAAGCTGTTTTATAATAGATGGAAGCAACACAACTGCTAGCAATGGAAATCAAACCAGGAAGTTAGTCTTCTTCTGCTCACCAGTAACTTTGATCTGTGATCAAAACTGAAAGCAGGTGATACTCACTAAATCTGCACTTTTAACACTTCTGAATTCATGTTTTAAATAAAAACTATTACTTACAGCCCATATCCATATTTGGATATGGGCTGCCGCCACACCCCTGTGGCGATAATGCTCTGAATAATCCTTCCTAAATGATCAATACTGAGGCATTGCTCACATCATAACTAATTTTGCACAATCTACAGTTTGTAAATATTGGACCCGAACTTCATAACGCCACAAATATTCACTCATACAGTTCGGGACTTTATTTAAAGCATTTTCAAATGATGCTATTTTTATATCTTTTGTGGAACCCTTCATAACTGCTGCAGTAATAAAGCAAGCTCGGTGAAAATGAGTAAATTCCTGCTCTGTTGTTATTGTTTTATGAGAGGGCGATGCAGACTGCCTTCAGGATCCACCGCTGATTTTACACACCAACCTGCAGCCTGGAGTCTTTTCCCCCCTACTTTTAATCTTTCTGCTTGAGGTGATTGATTGAAAAAGGAATGAGCTGTTTATTGGATGCAAGGGAAACAAATTGCTGTTTTAAGTGTGTTGCCTTAATACCAGACATGACTCAAGATGAAGCATCTAGCACCCTCTCGCTCCCTCCTCTCTCCCTGGTGTGTGCAATACAGTCTTCATTTGGAGAGCTGCCAGTGCAATCCCACTCACACAAACTGCTTAAGTGTGCCCTACACACACTCCCCATTTAACATGGCATCTGTTTCAGCTGCTTTTTTGTCAATCTGTAAAATCAGCCCTAAGGTTTTCCTTACGATTAAACCGTGCTCTAAAGTCTGACATGGGCGAAGTGTTAAATTTCACACCAGAAGACAGCATCTTATACATTTTTTACTCTTAGTTTCGGAGTACCCCCTGTGGCGATTGATCACATCAGAACAATGTCGGCACGCCACAAACGTGACATGACGTGGAGACGATTCAAGCACGCTGAATAGAAAATTAATAACCCCATGGTGAAAAATAGCATCAAGTGCTTAGCCATGAATCTCGAACATATGACCCTGCACTATTATGGAGAGCGTAGACTTATTGCTATGCATAATCCACAAAGATAAATCATTATGTCTTCCTTCTGTCAAAACACCAAGAGTTTTGCTTTCAATGAATTTATTCAAGACGTTCTCTCTGTCATTTCCTCTGGCTCACCCTCTCTTTATTATTTTATTGCGCGAACGTATGTGCCCATTCTCTGGAGGCGAGCAGTCACGTGACCTACTTAATGACAATCTGTCTCTGAGCTCACATTTCTCCACACGGCTTATTTATTTGATAAAGTGTGATGCCTCTACTTTTGTGGCCTTAATCGGAGCTTAACGTCTTTACTCAGAGATCAATAAACTTTATGAATTATCTCACCAGCGTCTATTTTTATGGCTTCTCTTTGCTCATTAGCATGGCTTGCTTTATTAGCTAAGGCTTGCCAGTGTCTTTAGCCCGTCCTGTGTTCCTTAGGTACAGTAAATATCATTCATGTTGTAATTAATATGCACACCCTCAGCACTAATTAAAACATAGACCCCTCCAACCAGCTGGGTCCAAGCAGCCAGAGCCGCTGCCGCACCGTAATGAACTTGTTGTAAATGTGAGCCCAGCCATCGGATATCATATCCCTAGGAGCTGACAGCATGCGATGGAGGGGGGAAGTAATAAGATCTATGAACTTGTTAATACCCAGCCAACCATCCACAAGATTCCCCCTACTCTCGTCTGAAAAAAGAGGATATTTTAATGACACAACTCTAATTAAAGCCTTACTTTATCTCATGTGTTTGCTTAAAAGGACAGAGAGAATGAAAAAGAGAGCAGAAAAAAAGCTTCTATTGTGCCAACTTTGTGACTATATAATAAAAGTTTGTAGAAAAGTCACAATTTAGGCTACTTGCGATTGGGTTAATGTCGAACCCTGAGAGTCTGTTTAAATGTATATGATTACAGAGTGCTGGAAGCTTTATGTCTCAACCAGACTCAAGAGATATTGTCTTCTAAAAGCACTCTTTGATTGCCTTAAATTGGATTGATTGTCCTTAACGTTGACGGTTATGTCCGTGCTGGAGGAAAATGAAAAGTGCATTTAATAATAAACTGACTGTCCATTACATGGTGTGCTACAGTGACTCATTATCAAATGTGGTCTACTGTTGAAAATTATGGATAACTGAACCAGTCAATATTAATTGCAATAATATTCCAATGTTGCATTATGAATTATACATGTTCATTAATTTAAAAAAAAAGTATAAAACTTACCTTGGTATTACAGTGCTAAATATTGCTCGTCACACAATGACAAGTCAATACAGTCCATTAAAGGACTTTAATATAGGGATTTAGATCCAACAGTCTTTCATTAACATAGAAACTTCCTTCATAACTCCCTAAACAATTCCCCTGAACACTTAATCTGCCATTATTGTATCTTTAATAATTGAGCAAACAATGAGAAAGGTCAAGGCTTATAACAAGGAGAACAGAGATGTGACGGAGGAAAAGGACGAATGAACTCTAGCACCCAGTTCTGATCTCACCACTAGTCTCTGCTGTTGCTTCACTTTTCCCATTTCTGCCCTCATACTTCACATACACGTACATGTATACAATACATAGGATTTATAAACTGCTGTTCAGACCACAGGTCTTCTATTCTTCACCTCTAGACTGTTCAGAGCTGAGAACAGAAAAAATGTATAGATAAGTAAGCATAGGCATTGTTTGACCATGTGTGCTTATTGTATATCCTGTGACCTGGAATATGTGTGCGAATATCAAATTTAACCAAAATGTGTCATTTTTGATTGACTCTACTTATTCTTGATTTAATATTGTATTCTAATTTGGGTATACAAAGACACAAAGACAAAGCAGAGACTTAGATTAATGTGCAGTAGTCATGATGCATAAAAAGGATTATAAATATCTGCACATTAGACTACACAAGAGGCGTTAAAAATAATTACATAAACACACTTAACTGCTCTGAAAACAAAATTGGCTACCTTCTGATTTTGCGTCTAATTCTCTTGAGCTATGAGGAGGTTTCGATATCACACTGAGCTTTATTCAAGATGTAGCTATACATGTGGTCAAAGTTGAGCGTAGCTGAGGCTTTAATCTGGTTATAGTTTATTAATGTCAGAGATACACGTCCATTAATGAAGTTATAACACAACTGTGTACAGGGAGTAAGGCAGCGCTTCCCCCTGGTAATAAGATCACATATGTTTGAAAGGGCTGCTATTATCTCAGTGGGTTTCCGAGCGAAGTTAGAACTCCAAAAATGATTTTCATCCCATGCTCATTAATATGCAAAATTATTCAAATGAGATTTTAATTAAGCATCTACTCAGTGGAAACCCTTTTCATGATAATTTATGATAACCTTAGCTGCTTTGATTGAGATTGATTTTTTCTGAGGAACTGTCATGAATATAAAACTGATTTTAGCATTCAGGTAGACACTTGGAAAAAAAAGAGATTGAAAAATAAATAAATAAACGCATAAATTGAAAAAAAAATGTGTATTTAAATCTGAACATGGCTTAAAGTAAAGCCTGTTTTTTTCTTCTTCTTTGAATTCAGCACTATGTGATGAAAAACGTAAGACATAGACAAGATGAGTTGGAAAATATTAGAGAGAGAGATAGAGAGAGAGAGAGAGAGAGAGAGAGAAATGCCATAACCCACAGGCTTCTTTTTCTGTTAGTCAATTCCTGCTCTTAATAAGCCACTGGAGAGTGAATTAAAAGGTACTGTTAACTTATGAGGTTCAAAACTACACCACGCTCGATGTGTAATGGCATCTAATGGCTTGTTATAAACTGATGAAGCTAAAATAGACTAAGTACTGAGAGGCATTTATGATGGCATTAATGCAGAGCAAAGGAGTCTCATACTCATCCAGCGTTTCCTCCAACAATGGTGCCGATTTTAATTCAACTGCACATACTTTGCAGGCTAATATCATTGATAACCAAGATATTTGAACATTATATTTAGTGTTTGTTTATCTGCATGTACGTGTGTGTGTGTGTGTGTGTACTGTATATGAGAGAAAGAGAGAGAGAAAGAGAAAGAGAGAGAGAGAGAGAGAGAATGGGGTGGACATGGATGAGCAAATGCAAATGATAATAGCTCATATAATTAACAGAACCTGAGATAACACCTCAGGGACCGGGCGTTAAGGCAGAACATGAAAGAGAAAGGTAATTTTGAACAAATAATATTATTGGAATTGACATATGTGTAATTTCGTGCAAATCTCAAAGGTTGTTAAGTTTCCCGATGAAAGCAAAGAGAAATACTGTTTATTTCTTAGATCTAAGTTCAGATTTAAGTTTGTATGTAGACTTTGGGGGAACAAGAAATAAACCTACCTGTATGTGAAGCTTTGAAACAAATTTATACTTTTTTTGTTCAATTTCCTAAATTTCTTGTTTGTTTTTGCCTTTGATTTTAACCCAATTTCTAACAGTTTAACTACTTTCCAAATGACAACTAACACACATTTCCTCATTCATACAATATAACAGGGCTACTAAACACTCTTAGAGGAGAGCACTAATCACCCTCTTCAGTATACATGAGCTACTTAATGCTCATGATTGGCTAGCTCATTAATTGACAATAATGACAGTAATGGCACTCCAGTTATGTCATCTTAGACATAAACAGGTCTACTCTGAGTTCAGGTTATGTCTGTATAGCTTTGCATTTTCACCCCAGGGATTCAAGTGGGTTTTCCAGCTTCCTCTCACCTTTTCAAAAACATGCGGGTATGTGTATTGGCTATACCGAACTGCCGGTTGAATGAGCGTGTGAATGTGTGTGCCTTAGCTATAATAAATTTATAAATGAGTGTGTGCACAGTGCCATGTGATGAACTGAAGCTCTAGCTGAGTTGAATTTGACCACTTTGCAACCCAGGATCCAAAGCAACACTGACAAGCATGTTTGATGATAAATGAATAAATGTTATAATCATTACTCTTTGTTGTTTCAGAGAAAACATTTTTAAATAATAATTTTAAAAAACATCATGGATTAATTGATTTTTATCCCCTGAAAAGACTAGAAAAACAACATGGCACTAAGGTGATCGCAAAGTTCTGAAAAACAGGGACTGATGTAGTGCGGAGAGAGAGAGAGAGAGAGAGAGAGAGAGGTGAAACCTTTGCAGTACACAAAGGATCGGATCAGCTAAATGAGTCACCAGCTTCACACTGTGATTGTTTGCATCTCACTGAGCAGTGACAAGCTACCACAAATCACAAGAGACCTTCATACTGACTGAATATGAACTTGACATGAACAATAACAGGTAACAAAAGCATGATGTGAGGGGATCATTAATACAGAACTGGAAGATTTTTCCACTCACAAGAACATTTGCTTTTTATAGGACTTAAATAAATATTTAAAATAAGTCAAAATCATAAGTCAAATAGTCAAAGCAACAGCAGCAATAAAATCTTGTTCCTGGACGAGTCTAACAGGTCAAAAAGCTTGCCATGTGGACAGCATGGTTATACTGGGCTGAAAGTGCTGAAAGCCCTCTCTCTCACACCCCTTATGTTTTAAGCAGCTCACTATCAGACAGCTTAATTAACTCAGTGCTACATCTGCCCGTTGCACTGACTCCAGGTCAGAGTAAGGCTTCACTTTTTGTGCTGGAAGAGAAAGCTGGCATAGAACTGGCTGCCAAGTGTTAATTCACATCTCTTTTATGCTCCATCCTTCCCCACCCTCACTGCTCAATGAGCCTCTACAAAATGGTACATCTGGACAGAAGGCAATTGAAAATAAGTTGCTGTTCTGGATTATTAATATAAGAAAAAGCTAACAGCTAAAATGAGAAAGGCACACTTGAGATTTCACAACTGAAATTATGGACAGATGATGAGTGAGTGAGTGAGTGAGTAAGATGCTGTGTAACATGTTGTTTCTTCTTACCTTAGAAGCTATGGTGCTTTTTATAAAGATTCTTATTGAATGAATTATTACAGACTGCTGTTGCTCTTTTGGCCCTTTCTTCTTAAATGGTTGCCATAACAGACCATCCAATCCGTACATTTACATACATACTCTCACTGGCAAAAGAAGAAGTTTGGAAACAACTACACACTTATGTATTATTATCATTCTCTTATGGTGGTTTTGTTCAATCAAATGGTTGTGAATGGTCATGACACACAAAAAATGAACAACAATTATTTTTAAGGCATAGCTGAGCACAGAATAATGGTCAAACCAAATTCCAATGATAAACTTTACTTTCAAAAGTATAAAATAAAATAAAATAAAAAAAAGTCCTTTTGCAGCAATAGCTGCCTGACAAATATGTAACACTCAACTGGTCTATGAAATTTTTGTAGATATTCTGGTGTGATTTCCTCCCAGGCCTTGTGCAGCACTTCCATAAGTTCTGCTGTGCTGGCTCTTCAGTCCAGCTTCTCCCACACAAGCTTGATGGATCTCAGATCTGGTTCAGAGCTGGCCAACCCATCACCAAGCGTTATCCAGGAGCTACTTACTTAATTATCCTCCAGATAATTCTTATGCAACCAGGTAGAATGCTTGGGGTCACTGACTTGATGCAAAATGAAGTTATCCTCAACCAGTCATTGCCCAGAAGAAATAGAATGCATCATCAGTATGAAGTAGCATCCATGCTGATTGAGGATACACAATGCAGATCGCCTGTACTCTCACTGCCAAAGCATCGCCAGATCATCACGTTTCCAACTGCATGCTTCACTTATGGTGTTAGGCAGGCATTTATCATATTTGATCTCTGTGTCTGACATATGTTCTTCACTTGGAGCCAAACACTGCAAACTTGGACTCATCAGTCCACAAGACTTGGCTCCTGTCATCTAAAATCCACTGTTTGTGCATCTTTGTCTGCAATCTTTTCTTCCAATTTGCGAACCTTAGTTGTTTTATTTTCTTGGCAACTCTGCCCATAAGGCCAGCTGACCTAAGTCTCCTACACACTGTGTATGTGCACACTGGTGTCTCTCTTGTTTTATTCAATGATGCAGCCCATTCAGGAGCAGTGAGGTGTCTGTTTCTTAGGAAGGACACTCATAAGTACTTGTCTTCTTGGGCAGATTGCACTTGGGCCTTCCACTGCGTCTTTGTCTTGATTGGATCCAGGTGCAGAATGTCTCTGGAGACTGTAGTGTACATCATTTAAATAAAACTTCTTTAAAAAGTAGAGACTGAGGAGCCTTTAAGGAAAGCTGTTTTTGTTGGGCTTTTTCTTTTATGTGTAGGTGAGTGAACACTTTTGGCAATATAGTTTGTGTAAATTAATTAATTGCTGTTTACATCAGTATTATATGCAAATCTATATATAATTGGAGTTTATTTACAACTGTAACATTTAGTAACAGTGATTTAAACAAAAACAGATTTAATTCTAAGATAACATTAAAATGCAAGAACATTTAATTGTATTCTTGCAAATACAGCAGATTATGTGTTTCAACACCAAATTACACAAGGTTGCTTTTTTAGTACATACACCAAATAATGTTTACATTTCAATTCATGTCTTAAAGCTTTAACGCAAACCCTGGTCACTGCATGCTCCCAAGTGCAGGCCCAAGCTTTATTAGCATATCTCTGGTCTCTCTATAAAGGCAAAACAGTCACTTATTACAAGTCATTAGATTCACATTATGCATATTTGGAACAGCAATGCATCTATCATATAATGTAGAATAATGTACTGAAGACAGAACTTACTCTGAGCAAAATGATTTGTAATTATAAAGAGTGTATTGTCGATGCTGCAAAATGGAGTACTAATGTCCTACTTTGGGAAAATGACTTATATAATCAGGAAAGATACATGCAGACCAAGATAATGCTGCAATCTAAAGAGCATTTAGAGACAAAGGAATGGTCAGGTTTACAAGCAATAACATAATGAGTGATAATTCCATGTTCAAAATAGGCAATAAAAGGTAAAGACCTCAAGAAAGCAACATAATGTACAGAAGAAAGATTTATGAGAAAGGAAATAATGTCCAGACTTCCCTGTATCCAAATCTTGTTTTGTATAGTGTAGTGATTGATTCACCCATTCCAAAACACCTGATTTAACCATGTTGGTCTCTGGCTTTTCAGAACAAGAACTGAAAAGCCCTTGAACACTTTAGCGTCATTGCTTAGCACCTAAAGACACTGGTGAGGGGCCCCTCACATTTTTATGGGAGATTGTTTGCATGTTATATATGACAGAGACAAAATAGGAGTCACATAGATAGAAAGATAGATGATAGATCATGTGTGGATAAGCTGTGCATGTGTGTAAGTAAGGGAGTGCGTGAGCGAGCAAGTGAGTGAGTGAGATAGAGAGAGAGAGAGAGAGAGCATATTGGGCTGTCATACCAGAGCTAATCTGTCAGCACTAGATGGCTATGGTGAAAATAACAGCTCGTAATCCATATTGAGCTTGTATTACTGATGGACATAGCACATTAACAGACTCATTATCTATTTCAGACCATATGGACCTGGGCTGGGGTGGGTCACTACAATGCCACCCTGAGCTGCTCACCCTAATTACAACAATTACAGCATCTCCATCATAAGGGGCATTTATGGAAAATGATGGCATGACCCTTCAAGATTGGTGTCAGTGATCTCTGAACTAGCAAGGAGTTAGAGATATCAGCATTATGACCTGTACAAAACCCAAATCTGTTCATTTTCCATTAATTTTATTTGTATGTAACTGGCAATAATAGTTCGCTGGAGCTGTAGCAGAAATGTAACTCATTAACTTATTATCTTTAAACCTACAACAGTAACAATCATATATAATTTCATTGAATAAAAATCATTTTATTAGTTGTGTGGGTTGTTTTTTTTTTCATAAATTTCCATAACTACTTTAACTTGGTCAAGATCGAAGTGGATTCTGAGTCTACCCCAGGGACAACTTGGACCACTTGTATAGGCAATAGCCCTGGGAGCCTGGAAACCACAACACTGCTGACGTTATATTTATCCAAAAGATGGTCTCAATACCATTCATAAGGAAAATAAGCCACAAAACTTGTTGTTTTGAAGCATGTTTAAGTTGATTGAAAGGGAAAAATGTAGTAGGAAAAGTGCACAAGTGAATGCAGAGTTCAGAAGATGGAGTGGAGTAAGGCTGTAGTCAATGCAACTGTTGCATTCCTAGGATCAAGCCACTCCTGAACCAGAAACAATATAACAAGTGTCTTACCTTGACTAAAAGAACTGGACTGTTGCTCAGTGGTCCAAAGTCCAAAGATTTCCTTTTTCAGTAGCACTTGCCCATAGTGCCAAATCTACCACTAACTGGTTTGCTGACCATGATATTACTGTCCTTGATTGGCTAACTCGCCTGACCCGAACCCCACAGAGAATCTACTGCCAAATGGTATATTATATTATATATCTTAAAATATTATAATTTTTTAAGATACTGGATTTACAAACCGGATTCCAAAAAAGTTGGGACACTAAACAAATTGTGAATAAAAACTGAATGCAATGATGTGGAGAT
>JAQMYJ010000039.1:14403776-14430942 GCA_030014305.1 Clarias laeviceps | reverse complement strand
ACTAATGTGCCACAAACAGGAAGTTAATATCACCAACCATTCCCATTTTATTAAGGTGTATCCATATAAATGGCCCAACCTGTAGTTTGATAATTAAAATAGTTTGATTGCTTTAGGGTATTCACACTAATACCGTAAAGGTTTCATATTTGAAGAACAGTTTGTACCTAATCTCATCCTTGCGTTCTCTTTTGAGTCTGGTTCATCTCAAGGTTTCTTCCATGTGTCATTTCAAGAAGTTTTTTCTTGCATCTTTTCCCTCTGGGTTGCTCATGGCGGAGTCTAAATTTACATCCAGGTTTCTGTAAAGCTGGCAGTGTCTATTGTTAAAAGCACGACACAAATATAATTTAAATGACACTAAATTAAGAGTTTGATGTAAATACTGTATGTTCTGGGGTTCATGTCATGTATTTAATGTTATTTTTAAAATATAACGTCAACTGTAAGTAAGTTGGTTATCATGTATGCATTGTGTATCTGCAAAAGGCTAAGGGGTTCGAATTTTGAATTAAATAAAAAAGACGCTGTAGAATTAACTGCGTTTAAAGCAAACAAACAGGTAAGCAAACAAACCGACTGCGAGTTAAACAGCTGTGAGAGATAAAAGTTTCAAACGATTGACGTTGAATTCATCCTATGGTGTCACTACAGGCGCCCGCCTCTAAACCCAAATGATTGGTTGTTGTGATATGAATGAGCGCCTGTCCTCAAATCCAATTGATTGAAATTTATAAATCGCTTAAGCGGGAGTGTCTAAACCCTAACTTTCAGGAAGTTGCAACATCTGGTTAGTTAGGCGTCAGACAGAAAGAGGATAGGAAATAAACCTTTAAATATTCGGTATTCGCAAGTTACGTTTGTTTAATACAAACGGCTTGTTCAGAATTCGTCTCTGTGCCAAAATCACCCAAGTTACTAATTGTTAGCTTAGCTAGAAAGCCGGACTAGCCGGGCTACGTATACCGGTTAGCCAACAGTTACACTTTCGATATCAGTCGATTGTTGTTGTTTTTTTTATCGGCTAGTGAAACTTATCACATGGAAAATCTCCAAATGTCCGGTTGTAGCTTCTAGTGTAAATATTACTGCTAAATATAGCTCGCTGACATTAATGGCTCCCAAGAAAAGAACATTACCGTGTCCGCTGCCTGAAGGATGGATTCTGATTGATACAGAAAAGAGAAAGTGGCGTCTCGGCAAAGTCATAGGAAAAGGCGGCTTCGGACTCATTTACCTGGGTAACTTCATGCCTGTAATACCTTTAAATAATAAGCCTTTATAATAACCTTTACTAATATTTCGTTTGTGCAACTTGGTCAACAGGCGTGGGTATTAGTTAACTTTCAGACAGACATATTGATTGAAATCTAGTCGGTTTGTGTCCTAAGTGAAAGACTTGGGTGGGGGATTTCATGATTGGGATGGATGGAGGTCTGTCATTCATTTATTCGTTCATTTACATATATACATACATACATACAGTGCCGTGAAAAAGTATGTGCCCCTTCCTCATTTTTATTTATTACTTAATTTATTTTTGCATATTGTGTGCCAAAAGTCCTCCACAGTGATACAGTATGAAAGACTCATTTCCAGTCATCGCAAACGCTTGATTGCAGTTTAGGTTTAGGGGGGGCAGTTACTTTTTCACATAGGGTCAGGTAGGTTTGGACAGCTTTTTTCCCTTAATAAGTGAAATAATCATTTAAAACTGCATTTTGAATTTACCCAGGTTATCTTTGTGTAATATTAAAATTTGTTTGATGATCTCAATCATATAAGTATGAAAAATATGCAAAAAAAAAAAGAAAATCAAGAAGGGGGCAAATACTTTTTCATGGCACTGTAGATGCATACATACATACATGCGTACATACATACACTTGAAAATACACAAAAAAAATGTTTTTTATTATTACTTAAAAAAACATCAACAGCACATATCAGACAAAAAAAATCCTATTTTTATCTATCTATCTATCTATCTATCTATTAATCAAACGTCATCACAATCATTAGTGTCACCCAGTAAGCTTGTTCAGTTTTACATTTGTTTAGAAATCAAAAATAATCCAGACATTTTTGAATAAACTTTATAACCTTTCTACTGATAAACCAGCATCTCTCTTGTGTTACAGCTTCAGACCGTGTGGAGTCATCTGTAGCAGAGGATACTGATTATGTGATTAAAGTTGTAAGTACAGTTTTGATGTCCCAACCACGTTTTTTTAGATCTGAAATATTATAGACATAAAACAGATCTTAAAACATGTAAACACTAGATGCAAGTTATCTTAAAGCATGTCGTCTTAGTGTCTGTGATGTTTCACATAACTTACAAACAGAAGGAATGCTTTACAATGAAAATGTCAGCAACGGATTAGTATCAGAGGCCTCATATCAGCATCATATCTAAAATAATAAAACAAATCTGTGCTAGAGTTATTCCACCCTATGGAAGCATATTGTAAATCCTTTAAAGTTCTGCTTACAAACCCATCTCCATTTCCTTCACTTTGGCTTTTCTGATGATTCTTGTTTTTTCACTTCACTTTTCCAAAATATAGCCTCACGTTTCTTAATCATCACTACTAAAATTCTCCAGTGTATTTTTTTCTCATCATGCTTCACTACATTTCTTATAAAATCTTTAGTTTATTTAATAAGTGTTTTGCTTATCATAGCTGTTTTATTTTGTCAGGAATATCATGAAAATGGACCATTGTTCTCAGAGCTGAAGTTTTACCAAAGAGCAGCAAAACCTGAAAGCAGTAAGTACTTATTTATCTGTACTGCCATGGTCTAAATAATATGGGATTGTTTGCATCACTTGCATAACTAGGACACACATTTTATGTTCCATTTGTCCACGTTTTGAATCTTTTAAATTGAGTCAGTTGTATTACAGAAGAGAATCTGTTCAAAGGCTTGGGTTTAACGATTGTGAAATAAAAGAATGAAGAGATGCACTCTTGAGAGTGTTGTGAAATGAAAGTGCTGCAGACCACTTCATCTGAGAGTTCTTACACTTTGAGTACATGTCACTGATGAAGAGGCTGTGGATGTAAATTAGCCTCACTGGACAAATTAATAAGCCAAAGCAAACACGCACCTTTGCGGTTGTTAGCATAAACCCTCCCTTGTTGTGAAAAGACCCAATTGCAGACGAAGATGGTTTCTCCAAAAGGGTTTATGGCCTCCTGTCAGTCTGGTGCATTAGACCAGTTAAAATGTTCTTTGTGACTACACAGAAATGTGTGTGTGTTTGTCATATACACATTTCTTTATTTTTGAAAATTTTAGTCAGCAAATGGAAAAGACTGAAAAGACTTGATTTTTTGGGAATCCCAACATACTGGGGCTCTGGACTCTCCGAACATAATGGAACAAGGTATGATTTGCTTTGTGCTACTCACAATGATTGCAATTAAAATAGTAGTAATGCTGACCTTTACTTTGGCTACCCACGTGTATCTTTTTTTTTTTTTTTTTTTTTGAGCAGGTACAGATTCATGGTGATGGACCGCCTGGGCACTGATCTGCAGAAGATATTCATGGAAAATGCTCAACAGCTGAAGAAGCAGACAGTGTTGCAGTTGGGTTGCCTCATGGTAAGTCATAATCAGTACATGGTGACATGATATCTAGTAGCAAGAAACAGAAAAGTTTGGTGCAATTGGCTAGTATGGTTCGCTAAGCTTCTTTATTGGTAAAACTAATTTAAAGTGACATCAAACTGCCCAAATTCCCAGATTCAGATCGAAATATGCTGTGTTTGTTGTATTGGCATTTTGTCTATGATAAAAATTACATGGTAACATTCCTTCGTCCTTTCTACAAACCACAACAGTACTAGCAAGTTATAAATCACAGCAAAATGATCTTTGCACCTCGGCCTTGTACGTTATTACGTTTATGTTCAGGCGGTTTGAACTGGATACTTCAAAACTTGTCACAGGAAGAATTTTGAAGATAATTTTAGTGAACGGCCCTCAAGTCCACCCACACAAGTCGCATGCTGTCAGCAGTCATTATGAAGGTCCATTACGAATAGGTTAAATTATTCATCTGTTAACCTTAGCCTCTATCGCTTTGTCCTCAACAGGTGGACGTCCTGGAATATATTCATGACAACGAATACGTCCATGCTGACATTAAGGCTGCCAATCTCTTACTGGGCCACAGAGATCCAGACAAGGTTAGTGAACGGTTGCCTATATTAATAAGTAGCTAATAAAAAAGGCGTATGGATTTTACATGTAACCACACAGGTAAAATCCATTTAATCATTTTAATTGCCAAGCATCAAAATAGCTTGGTCATTGTTTCAACCTGACTGATCTTCCTCATCTAAAGAAGAGCTTGGTGTGGGAAGTGACATCTCATTTCATTATCTCTTGCAGGTGTACTTGGCTGACTATGGTCTGTCGTATAGATACTGTCCTAATGGAGAGCATAAAGAATATAAAGAGAACCCAAAGAAAGGACACAATGGCACAATTGAGTATACAAGCGTTGACGCTCACAGAGGTGTAGGTAAAGCTCATTCATTCATTTATTCAATGCATCAATTAATTCATTTTATCTACTGTTTTCAGATAATGGCTCTTAACTGTCTGTAAATATTTGCGGTGGTCAGAAAAAAACCTGTCAGATGTCATTTTGCTTTGACCAAAATTTAGTTTTTCAATCAATAATAGGCTTCATTTTAAGATTTCAAATAAACCTTGACACAAAGAAATAGTTTTCTTTAGGTTCTTTTTCTAACCTTGCCTTGGCTTTGTGCCTGCAAATACCACATTAGTTAAGAAGCCAGTTCAACAAATGCAGCAGTAAATGTAGCATGTCTAAAACCTTGAATGTGAATGTCAGGCTTTGATTGCTGTTGGAATGCAATGGCATTAGTGGAGTAGACATCAGTTCAGTTTGTGATCAGATACCGTCTGTCAAAAGGTCACCGTCACATCAGTACAGAGAAGTGTCCTTATTGACTCTTTACAGACAAGGTTTAAATGCATTAGGTGACCTTAATATTATTAACAAGAAATTTAGTCTACAGAACTGATCGAATTATTCAGCAATTATTGCAGTGTCGACGTATGCGTGAAGAGACGACAAATGCCACGACTCACTTTTTTACTCATGACACAAAGACAAAGATGGATGATCCTGTATCTAAGTGACAATTAATTTCCTCCTTTAAACTATTTAATACTAATAGAATTGTGTTTTAACTTCTATAACAGTAAGTATTTAATTTCAGTTAGTAATATATTGTTTCAAAAGGTTATAACTTCAATCTTTCAATGCTTGTTCACGTTTTCATCTTCACTTTTCAGAGTAACTTGACTTTATATTCTATAACTTTTACTTGCAGACAAGGCACATTAAAGATTTTTCATAACAGTATTTAGTTGAAAATGATAACATTTTATAACGTCTAAACTTTTCTCAGATTTACAAAGGCAGAAAAAAAAAAAACCTTAAGATTTATATATTCCGCATATTTTATATTATAGAACTTGTATTTTCATTATCTGTACTTACCTCGGTATCAAGCACAGTGTACATGGACAGCAACCAACATATCATGCTCTTAATTCCTGGTTGGGATATTGGAAACACATTAAGTTGTAAATTGCATACAGTCTTTTTATGGGATATTGATTGACTTGGTTGTGTGTACCTGGCCAGACTTAATTCAACAATTCCCTAAATAGTCCAAGTGATAACCTGCATCTTGTATGCATTTACCATTAATTAAAGCTTTGATGTTTTGTTAGACTGGGACTCAAAGCCAATATCTTTTTCCTGCAAAGTAGTGCAGGCAGTAGAGTAGTTCAATACTAAATCCATGCCAAGGTAAAGCTTCCTAATAGCCATGCTTCTGCTGTCAGCTCCCAGAGTTTCCTGTATGTGAAAAGAATGATAAGATGCTGATGTGGCAGTAAATATAAGTTTAAGAATGCTAATTTTAATATCTTTACAGATTGGTGATATGTTCCTGAATAGCCTTGCTACACATTTAGCCTTAATAATATACATATTTCAGGCACACCTCATTCTTATTTCTCAGATGATGCAACCTATATATTGCACTGTAAATTATCATGGAGCTGGTATACGATCACATGAAAAATCAGGTGAAAGGTATTTCCATGAAACCACTGTGGTTGTGATGTAGTCTCACCGTACATGATATTTTGTAAGAATGAAAGTAAATCACATTTAGGTTCAAACAGGGGTCTGTACTCTTTGGAGTAAATCCATGTTCTTACTAGACTGTTTGTAATTTGCACCTGTTCAGGGTTTTACATATGGTCGTCATTCCATGTCCTGCTTCTTCAATTCATAGGTTGTCATGGTACATAAATTTTATTGTATAAAGCAGCGTATGATAATCGTGGGTCATGATAACGTTAGAGGATGGACCAAATAATGAGAACTGCAGGAAAAATATATATAGCTCCCTGGCTGAGCTCAACTCAAAGCCATATAGAAGTGACGAACCTGATTTTGGTGTCACAGTAGTGGACTTCTCATCATGAGCTGACAGCTGTTGTGTAGGTCGTTAGCGTCGAGTCGCCCCCGTAGATGAATGCAGATTGTGGAGTGTTCCTTTGCTCGTGGCCTCTGGCACCCTGCGTAGATGTTGATGTGTTACCATGGTGAGGAGTGAGGAGACAGGCACTCTGCTTCCCGCTGAACTCCGTGCTAAAGGCCTAATTATCACCTGTAGGGCTGAAGAGAAATGGCTGAAATTCAGAAGGAGAGGTTCAAGAGTTTGACACAGCACTTTAGGTAATTTGAATAACAATGGGCCATAATTATGAACAACAGCCTGGCACTGATGGAAGGTGTTGTGTCTAGCTTAGAACGCCTTGTTCTCACGGATGCTTGATTTAAAACCGATTCGGTTTCAGTCCCACCCAGGCAGACGCCTTTCCGCTCTTGCAAAAGCATGCCACAGCACTAACAAAGTAAGCAATGTCATTTACACACCGAAGGCCAACATCTCAGTACAAAGGCTAATGTGGTTCAGGAAGAATTACTTATTAATGTTTTGTCAAGGTCATTGTAATGTATTGGGTCTTTTGAGATCAAAAACAAATTTGTGTTTGTTAAATTACAGGCTTACTATGAAGGGAAAACTATAACTGTGTGGCCTGTTGAGCCTGGCTGTGAGATTAGCTAGCAGGCAGGATCACCTAATGGGCATGGGATCAATGGCAGGCATGGATCTAGGCTGAGATTTTCTTCTTTGATGAATGCAGTCAATAGGTAATTTCTCTGGAGATGGACTGCAGTTACAGTATTGAGTTGATAAACTCTCCAGGCACGAACAGGCCGTGTGCTTTAATTTACCCTTATTGACAAAATGAAACAGGAGATTTTCCATGAAGGGACCCACTTAATGTTATGTTAACCCAAATATTTAACCAAGGTAGGTGAAGTAGTCACGTTTAGCCAGAGTCCCATTTTAAACACCTTTTATATTTAATAGTGTGAATGATGTTAATTTCCGGCTCTTTAAAACCCAACATGTCAGCAGGTAGTTATTCGATCATTTGCTGTTATTTTTCACAGACGAACAAACTGCACAGTCATCTCTCCTCTTTGTAAAATTGAGAGGAAGTGTGTTGATCCTGCAAGTTTTTAGTATGCTCTAGTGAATAAAGTATGCTCAGACTAAACATGGTCAGTTCTGGGAGATTAAATAAGAGCTTGGTGCAGGAACTTTCATCTAAACATCTCTTTGCAAAGTGAGAAAGATATGGCTGATTAAACTATTCCAAGTGCATGTGTGAAGAAGTGTGTTTACACTAGATGGCAGTTGTGTAATGTGGTCTAGTTGATGTTAAGGTGTAGAGGAGGTCCTAGACGCACACATACACACACTTGCTGATCTCTGGGTCTTCTCTTATGGCCATCACAGAGCCTACGGAATCCAGTAACATGTGGGAACAATTTGGTCTCAGACATTTATTTCTTTGTTTTACTGCCTGGCTCTGCGGTGGAGAAAGTGGTCCAGGCCATGGGCCGTCTGGATCGTGTCAGAGGCCGCGAGTATCAAGTTCCTGGGACAAGCCTCCAGACCAGACGAGAGTGTGTGCGTGGGGGGTAGCTGGACAGACGAAAGGAAACTGACCCACTCTTTTGAATCGAAGGGCCCAACGTGTCTTATAGCTAGGCGAGAGCAACAGCTGAAAAAACAAAATACTCCTCTTCGTCGCTATCCCGCTTTCTGTCTTTTTTATAAGGGCATATTTCAGTGGCCAATGACAGACCATTTAATCAAAGTATTCTCCTTTTTTTTGTTTAAGCTGAAATCATGCCAGGTATTCATCTCTCTCGCTTTTATTCTTCCTTCCCTTGTTTCTCACCTCATAACGTGTTTATGCTCTGTGCTCCTCACTTTCTCTGTGGCAGCCCCATCCAGACGAGGGGACCTGGAGGTGCTGGGCTACTGCCTGCTCCACTGGCAGTGTGGAACTCTCCCCTGGCTGTCAATGCTCAGAAATCCAGTACAAGTCCAGGAGGCCAAGTCCAAGTATGCACGTTTCCCTTTTCGCCTCTTCTCTTTCACAGGTCCAGAAACAGCACTCGGCCTCCTATGCGGTGGCTGTTGATCACAGGCTCACAGCTGCTGTGGTTATATATTGTCCAGTGTTCTTTGAACTGCTTTGTAAAAGTGTTGAAAGTGCCGTTGGCAAAGAATATGGGAGAGTGGAAAGTGTTTCTCTGATTTAATTGAGACCCACTTTTGAGAGACATATTACATAAAATGCAATGTGAATAATAAACACATAGGATAGGTTTCTAGTTCTTTTCTAAATATTGACAAATTCTACTCATACAGTTATCTACTCATATGTCTTAAAACTATTATTGGGTATAAGAAAGTAAACAAACAAAAACAGTATGGAGTATGAAATGGCTAACCGTTACTCTTTATTGACTTTAGGCTTATGAATGAGCTGCCAGACTCTGTGATCCAAATGTCCACCTCTGGCAGTCTAGGTAAGAGAGAATAAGTTTATTTGTGTATCCATAGATACACTTACAATGATCAACAAGGTGTGGTTAAGTGACTGCGCCACCCTGCTTTTCCTCCATCAGCAGCCCGTACCGGCCATGCATTATCTTTATTCCCGGCACAGAGCAAAAGGGCAAGCATGTCTACTGAAAAGAGGCTTTGTGATCTATGATTATGATGAGGTTTTATTCTGCCCAACCCTGAGAGACTCACTGCATCTGGACCAGAGAGATAAGGCCTGCAACATGCATCAATGCCATGCATGTGATATACATTCCGTTAGAGAGATGCTGCATTACCGGCCTAGTGCTGTTGGCAGCTTATTTATTACACTGAAGAATGGAAAGCAGCCATATTAAACACACCTTCATGTGCATGTTTGAATATTAAGGCTCATTCGCTGTTGTGTTATTGTCAGGGTCCATGTACTGGTATGATGCCCTGTTTTGTTCCTTTAGAATAAAATCTAGTGCATTTATGTACTAGTGACACTTGGCTCTGGCTTCAGTGTTCAGGATCATGGGTTCATGATTTGTATGCAGCATTTTAATACACTGGCTGGTGATCTAAATCAGGTGTTATATGTTACTAGCTGAGCTGTCAGTCACTTGAAATTGGCACAACCCTTTTGAAAACATGAATCATAGGCATGTTAACTGTCTAGGTTATTATTTGTGATTTAATGATTTGAAAAAAAAAAAAAAAAAAAAACTTGAAAAAAAAAATAGCATTACTTACTAGCAATGCTTCTCATTTGATTAATTCTCCTCAGCTGAATTAGCCCAGTTCCTACTGGCTGTGAGAACACTGGGCTACAAAGAAAAACCAGACTACGATGCTCTGAGGAAGGTACTATCACATGTCAAGCCCCGAGGCCCAGTGGACCTTTCCAGACCGAGAGCAGCAGAGTCATCCAGGCCAGCGGCAAACAGGGTGAGCATGAAATGCTTTGGCCCAAAAGAGTTCCTGTCTTAATAGGTACCATATGAGCAAAGGCTGGAGTGCAGAGAGCAGCCTGTGGGCTGCGGTAGATTTATCTGTCTGGGAGAGAGCAGAAGATGCTCAGGTTTGAGAGAACCTCTACTGACCTCTTCTCATGAATGCTCACTCCCACTCCTGTTGGAGGTAGTGCAGAGGAGGGTGGAGCAGAGATTTACAGAGTGGTGACAGTCTCTGACCTGTCTAAAGCCTCCAGCTTGAAGCTACAGCTTAAAACCGCTTCAAGAACGTAAGGGAGCAATTTCATTAAATCCCTCTTATTTATAGGAATCGTTTACATGTTGGAGATAGTATTTCAACAGATGTATGTGCTTTGCACAACTCTGACCCAAATGACTATTCTCCACACAGCTATTTAAGATAAATAATTATAGTGAAAAGAAATAGGAGCAGTGTTTTTTTTTTTTTTTTTCCCTCGTTCTATGGCTAAATGATGCAAAGAATCTTGACTTTGTGTCGTAGGTTAACCTCAACTGGCCCTGTCAAGAGGCAACAGCGTGGAGGCGTTCATTCTGTGAGAATCACTTTACCACCACTCATTGCTAACTTGAATCACTGAACTGGATGAAAGGCCAGGCAGGGCAATTTAAGGCTATTGAATGCACAGATTTTCCTGAGGCCAGAAGATCACTACTTAGAATTACAGCGGATTTTGCTTTGCTTCTCATTTCCATGTGCGACTGGCCAGCAGTCTGATCTATGGTAAAAGAGTAGGTGTCAGTGTTGATGTCAGTAAAGTCATACCATTTTGGATGTAATTTGCTGCCTTTTGTGTTCTGATATCATAACCTCTTAGATCGCATTCTTGTCCATACTTTTGAAGTTAAGATATTTTCTTCCTCTGTAACATACAGATCTCTTGTGGAGTCTTAAATGGACTGCATTCACATACAATATATAGAATATATTCCTCACAAAGGAATACAGAGCTGGTGAATGAGCTTTAGTAACTCTGACCTTGGCCAAACCTCCTGCACAGATGGAAAAGATCAGTGTCAACACTACGGGCATTAAGATTTGAATCCCTCCTTTTTTTTTTTTTTTTATAGTAATATTTTCTCCATGACTTCGGTTCATCCCCTAGTGGAGGGTCAAGCTCCGATTCCTTTAAATAAAATTGAAATAACAGCATCATCAATGTTGCTCTTGTGTCCAACCTCTTATGTGACAGCATCAGGCCAAGAGACGTATACCTCTTCTAAATGCCACTCCAAATGCTTCTGGAGTTTATTTTGCCTACACCTGACCTCAGCAGTGATCTGTGGCCAAATTTAGTTTGGAGTGTTGCCACCTCAGGGAGAGCTTTGGGTGTCATTAATCAGGAGAGGTGCTTTACTCTCAGGATCCAGGTCGGGTTGAGAGCACAGAGGAGAGAGAAAGCATACAGCCAAACTCAAGGACTTGTGCTCATGCTGAGATATCAAGGGTTACGGTCAGCCTTTTTCTCTGAAGTAGCTTACCAACTTTTGCTCCAAATCATGTTTTTCTCTCTGTTCCTTCTTAACAATCTCGAGGCAGACCGAGGCTGCAGTCAAATCAACTAAACCGAAGACGACTGTGACTTATGATGAAGACCTCAATAAACTGCACCACAGAACCAAAGAGAAAGCAAAGACAGATGAATTGGTAAGGGATAAATTCAACGATCTCACCCCCAAAAAATTGACGTTAGTTACTAAGCACTCTTTCTTCATAGAAGCCTTCCAAGGTCCATTCTGCAGCCGACAAACGTACAAGGTCCAGCCGTGCGGCCAGTTTCCTTGATGAAGACCAGGAAGATGAATGTGATCCTTTGCCACCAAGATTCCACCCCAAAACACGACAAGGCACAAAGCAAATGCATAAACAAGTAATGCCTCTCACTAACACACAGAAATAATTTTATGGATACATGTGTAAACAAAGGTTTTTATTGTATGTTTTATATATATATTTGTAATTACATACATACATACACACACACACGTACATATAGAAAAGACATCTTTATTGCCTGTATGAAATTAAGTATATTTAAAAAAGGTAAATCACTATTACATTACCAACCATGTCTGACATGAAAAAAAAAAAAATAATTTATGACTGTCTATATTTTGGGGGGAAAAAAAAACAAAAGTTGGCTCCAGGATTTGGATTGAGGAAAAGACCAGAGAATGGTCTGCAAATGCGGAAACAGCACATCACATCGGAGTATCAGGATTTCAGCCCTGATGTCACTGACCACTGGGGAAGAAATTACCACACGTTCGAAGACAACTACACAAGAACCAGTGACGGGGAGGACTACTGGGACAAACCAAAATATAACTATGTGGAATCTGATTATAATGAGCATGCTGATGTGCACAGTGAATGGTACACAGTAAAAGACAAGCCTTTTATAGAGCGCAACTGTAAAATTTATGCCTTCATCATTACTGTTGCACTCTTCCTTTTTCTGGTTGCTTTTATTGTCTTTTGAAACACAATGTGTGTTCATTCCCCAGTATTAAGATCTTGTCCAAGAGTGGTCATGGTTTTTGTATGGCCATTTTCACTGTGATGGGCTGGAAAAAAGAAACAAAACATTAGGATTAGGAATTCAGCAATTTATGTGTGAAATGTAATTAAAGAATACTTTTCTATAAATAAGGAATTTTATATTTTAATCATTTACATTAACCCCTTGCGTTATGTTCACTACTCAGCAAAAGGTTTACTGTTCATAGGTCATACTGACCTAAGGAAGCAGAGAGACAATAATATTTAAATCCTTATATACACTATGCTTCTGGGGAACAGTAAAGGCACAAAACCACTTTACATGCAAGTGAGTGCAAATAGGACATGGAGGAAATGAAACCGAGTTCACCCATTTGTTTAATTTTCATATTTTGCCTTCTTTTTTTTCCCTTTCACCATGGTGACTTTTATGCCGGCTGCACTTCCTGATTCAACCCTCTATGTTTTATCTAGAATTGGGGCTCGGCAATAAGAGTGCACCGAGTTGTGCACCCCAGCAGGCAACCCCAGTCTGCCATTGTACACACAGGGCATTATACCATTTTTGTAATCAATTGTATTCTTGGGTTAAGATAAAACCCAAATCTAATTCTTTTAAAATTGATAACATATATTTAACAAATTTTACATTGATTCCCCCCCAAACAGAACAAAAGGGTTAAATAAGTAAATGTGCTTTAAAGACAGTTTTCTGAGTAGTAGAGAGTTGAAATATTATGGCACAGATACCTTGCTGCAGTAAGGACATTCTCCAAACACAATATTGAAGCTCTGGCGACTGGTGGGCAAACCTCTCAACCACTGAGACAACAACAATATGAATTCAGTCGATAATGTGAAATAGAAACAACCACGTCCTAATCATTCCTGCTCATTAGGAATGGTATGTGATGAGTAATGATCGGTTAAAAGGGTGTACAAGTGATAAATCATAATGTTTTCACCTCATACAGACAGGCCTGATGAAAAGGCTGCCCGCAGCGAGGATCGTTGCACACCTGATCTGGAATGGCAGCATCCAGCCGATATGAATAACAGATGCCGCACTCCATACTAAAACTCTGGCATAAAAACAACCATATACAGTATATATATATTTTTTAGTGATGAGTTAGGGCCATATTAAGAAGGATTTCACTCGCAGATACATCACTGAACAGAACAACATCTAAAATCATTGTTTCTTGGCCATAACTCAGGGCATGATCAAAAGAACGCCACCTTCCATCTTAAATCTGCATCTACTTATCGCCCTTCCCCCTCATGCCTCTTTCCCTGCTGGCTAAGAGGCTGTGATGCATGGAGGTTCATATTTGTTTCCACTAGGGTGAGAAGACTCAGGTGGGCTCATCAACCCTGTGTACACTTGACCTCCACTTCACAGAATCCTCCTCTTTTGCAAGATGCCAAACTGAGTGTAGAGAGCCTTCATACTTCTTCCCCTTATTCCCCTTTTTTTATGTTTTCCTCTACTCCCCTCCACTCTACTCCCCATGTTTGCATATTGCTTTTCCAATAATTAGAGTCCCCCCCCTCCCTCTCCCAAAAGCAATCCATTAAAAGGATGGCAGGTAAAATTTAAACATCTGGTCAAGTAAACTTTTCACTCTTTCAAATGTTAATGATGGCCAAGCATTAATCAGTGGTGCAGACCGTGAATAAACACAGCGCCCTTTCAACCCACCAGCAGTCACACTCTGAGGTGGGGGGAAAAGATAATTTGTGAATCTATGATTAAACAGCTCTTGATAGTGCTGAGGATTCTGCCACCTTTGTTATTGTAATGATCTTATCTGTAAACAACCCAATTAAAGGAATTCTGTATCCACCTCTACCGATTGGAAAAAAAAATTAAATTCGTGCAAACCCCAAATGTTACTGAGATGTGAGACTAATTATAAGTGGTGATGTGACATGAAAATGCAACGTACAGATTTTTCGTGGGTGGCGGGTGATGGGAATTCTATTTCCATAACATCCTTCATGTTCTGCAGGACGCTGCAGTTGGGGTTCCTGAGAGAATGGAAGACCTATATTCACTCATAAAACATGAAAACATGGACGTGGTAGTCTAATGTCTGTGGAGATCAGGACAAGGAAAGCAATTAATTATTGTCTCCTTACCATAAATGCATGTTAGCGTTCAGCTTGCTCCTCAGGGGGGTTACCACTGCAAAATAATAACACTGACTTGCACCGTACAGCTTTAGAGTTCTAAATTAATATAGAATATTTGTAAATTACACAGAAGTGAGTTTGAGACGATAAAGAGTCCCACCCACAGAGGACAGAGCAGCAAAACAAGCCCGATGGAAATGTTATATATGAAATGGCTCGCTTTGTTGTATACCAGAGCACTTTTAATTAACTGCACCTCATCTTTCATTCAGTGCCCGTCAACCTGATTGTAGAGTACCGACAGACAATGTACCGCCGTGCCATTTCTTACCGTTAATCTCGTCTCTCTCTCAGAAATGCCACAGTAGAGCTGGGCACTTCCTACTGTGACAAACATTCTGACAGGGAGGGAAATATTCAAATAATTCACATAAAACGTGCTCATCATGGCCGCTCCACCCTGTGAGATCAATCTGCGAGGAATGTAAGTCGCTCGCTCGGTTTGTCATTTGTAAATGCAAAAAGCAATATTTCTGTCTGACCCCTCGCTCGCAGGGTCCGCGTCTGCCACTGTCTTGACTATCGAAGTGTGGATTTAATATCAATGAATAACATTGCTAGGCAACCAACAATATGTTCTCTGCGCCTCTGTCAGCCAAGCATGACCTTGGATTTAAAGAAACAATCACAGAGGCTTAAATAGTGCAAACTGACCTCCATTCCAGCAAAATCTCTTTCTAAATCTAGAAGGACATTACATATTATGGCTTGTCAGCCGGTCCTGTTGTAGCGGTGTTAAATGTAATAAAACCTTCGTGGGATGTACAGTTATGAAGAGGTAATTGGAAAAACAATGTGATAAATGAAATTGATGGATACAGACTTTTCATATGTGAAATGCCATTCAAAAACAAAAACAGGTCATTTTAACTGTATGAGCAAATTTACGTTGGGGAGATTTGCAGATATTAAAAATACCCACCATGCTCAGCTCCAAGCAGGCAGCATTCTGGTAACATCTTCGGGTGCCTGGGGTCGATCTCAACCTTTATTGAGACATTGTTTCCTAGGCACATTAAGGGCAAAGTCAGTTGCCGTAATATGATACAAGTTTATTAAACCACATACAATGAGGGCGGCAAGAGTTTACCTATAGCGATCCTTCTCATCGTGTCTGCTCTGCTAGGTTTTTCAGGTTCCAGCACCCAGGTGTGCTCATCAATCTCATCCATCATTGCCCAGAATTCAGCCAAAGCTTCCACAATCAACAGGAACTGGCTATGCATATGGGCTAAATTGCTCTGTGTGTAACAGAGGGTGGGATATTTATGTTTATTATGTAATTAAATACACAGCTCCATATGTTAAACTGACAGTCATGCTTATATGCACTACAGCCTTCATCACAAAAACAGCCTGAATGCTGAAAACTAGATCAGAATTTGAGACTTTACTGGCATACAGTACATGACACAGCTACAGCTCAAACCTCAATTTACTGGGTACATACAATTGGAAAGTCAAAGTTATTAAAGCCTGTCCGTGTCCTATATGAAATCTGAAACTCAAAAATGTGTCAAGAAAGCTTTATTCGTGAGCACAAAATCCTCTCGGCTGGAACTCGGCATCATTTGCAATAAATGAATAAACAGACACAATCATGTTCACAAGCACAAAGGAATTAAAATCTTACATAACAGAACAAGGAAACACTTTTCCCTTACACAGATGCCAACAGAGTGGGAGAGAGTGGAGGTGGAGGATCAGTCTGTCCATCTGTCTGTAGTTATAGGTTATCAGATTCTCTACTTGCTCTTCAGTATGTTCGCTGGATAAATACTGTTAATCCTTTGTTATTTGAGGTGTACAATTTTTGCCTATGATTTATTGCTTTTGCTGCATGTGCCACTAAGGTATTCATTCAAATGGAAAAGAGCTGTCATTCACTAACTGTCTTTTAATATGACCGTTTTTTTAATTAAAATACTGTAACTTGCAAAATTGGTCAAATAAATTTTTTTTTATATTTCTTATTTGTTTAGCGTACTGTAACCACTAAAGCAGTAATATGAAAAGTGTTATACAGTCTGTCTGTGCTGACTCAAAGACAAAGAAAAAAGGTTAAACATCCACATGACAGCACTGAATGTAATACCAACCAGACACCAATCCTTATTACACTCTCTGGAGAAACAAATGTGCAGCCTAGAGCTTCTATTTAAAAGAAGCAAGCTAAAACAGAAATAGAATTGAGATCAAACTTAAATCATGACAAATACTGGAATACAGCTACACGTATACAGTACTATCTAGCATGTGAACTCTTGAATTTACAAACCCGTACAGATTTTTGCATCACTGTACCTTTAATTGCACCTTTTAAAAGTGAGTAACTTAAGTTAAAGTAGTAATACAAAAGGATTGTGGTGCTAACCAGGTAAAATACTGTAGTTATTTGATAGCTACTAAAATTATAGCAAACCATACAGTCCACGATGTAAAACTATCAGCTAAACACAATTTTGATGTAATGTTAAATAGCCCACACAGGCTACATACATCTCAATGTTGTAGAGACCTGAACATCACTCTTAAGGTTTAGTTTCTCTTTACTGTTATAATAACTTACACTCTTCTGGGAAAGCTTTCTACCAGATTAAATAATTATGCCGGTCCATATTGTGATTTTTTTTTTAATTGTGCAGCACTTTACAGCATACAAAGACATTCTTGACAATTGTAGGCAAAAGTTATAGGAAAACCCACATATGGGACAGGCAGGTGGAAAGTGTCCACATACTTTTGGCCATAGTGCTACCAACTACACTGTAGTTAACTGCCTTGTCACTTTACAAGTTGAACTAAAATAAGCTAAATCTGTCAGGCAGTACTTAAAACTGTATTTTCCAATAGCACATTGTAAAACTGAGTAGATTATACAGTGAGAGCAGCTAATTACCTCCTCAAAAGCCTGGTCACTTATAACAGTCAGACATCCTCCAATGTTTTCTTTAGCAAGTTGCTTTTAAGAAGAATTATAAACCATCATGAACAATGATTTTTTTTTTTTTGCAAATACATTTACAGTAGTGAAATTTCAAGTATAAATAAAAATTTGGGACTGGGTTTGGATATAAGCTTTCGAAGAACACTCAAGCCAAGAACAGCTATCAAATTTAAAGAGAAAGTGGAAAAAAACAAAAATACGTCTCTGAAGTCACTGGTTTTCCATCAAGCCATCATGGAGAGAACAAAATGAGAAAGCCACTAATAAAAATACTGACTGAGAAGGGAAGAACATATCCCATGCTTTAGCAAACAATTGAAACTGAGCAATAGCTTTTGATCACTGCACAGCACAGACAGCTCATTTAAGGTTCTACATTACAGTTTTCTGCATTCTAACATACACAAACACACTAGGGGCTCTCGTTCCCGTGGAGCTTGCTCAGCTGTGAGGCAGAAGTTACAGTTTAAGGACGGCAGCTCATAAATCATACGCTGCTGATTGATAGCTGATGGTGGTTGGCTGTGCTTCACTCTGTGCTGTCAGTGTGAGTAAACGCAGGTTGAGCGTGGCGATCTGCTCTAAGAATGATAATTCCAGTGCACAGTCTTTAATCTTAACCCACAGAGAGCTTTGGTCTGGACACCAGATCCTCCATGCAAAAAGGATAGATGGCGGGAGGAAAAAAACAAAAACAAAAAAAAAAAAGAAGTAAAAAAGGCCACTGGTTTATCTTTGTAATAGGCTACACTTCATTTCAGCCACACAAACCCTTTAAGAGGAAAGTTTTAGTAGTATTACTACACAAAGTTCCAAGATAAACTGTACCTTTCTCTCTGTGTACTCGACACATGCATTTGCCCTCTTGACAAGAATATGGGGAAGTAGGACTCGTCTGATCAGATCACAATCACTTTTTTCCCCAAATCTCTCTACACCAGTTTTTATAGTTTTTGCTCCGCTGAACTCTCAGGTGTGTGTTTGTCTTTGCAATGAGGTTCAGGCACAGCAAGACTGCTATATTTTTCTTCTACATTTTGTCGTTGAATTCTGTATAAATTGCACGAATGCACACACGTCATGGTCCTAAATGCAGATGTCTCTTGACTGTTCTTACTGAGCAGTGTATGTGACTCAAGCTGCTGTCATCCATGACTCACTTATCAGTTTGTTGATTTAATTAATATACTTTGTGTATGCATGCACTTCAGGTTTACACAAATAATATCTTGCTTTTGTTTATGTGCATGAATACATATACTCCTGTTTAGATGCAAACATCTGTTCTAAAACAAAATGAACAGGTAACAGGTAGCAAATACACTAGAGGAAAGTCACTTGCAGGATGACCAGAAAGCAGTGGGAAGATCTTGTCAGTTATAGACAGAACAACAAGCAGTCACCATTCCTATACCACAAAAAGAAGCAAATCTTGCACAGAAGAAATTCTGAGCCCTTTTGGAACAAAACAAAAATAGAACTCTTGGGCAATAATTTAGAACTATTCATGTTATATATATAAAAAAAGGGTTGGGTGCATGATCCTAAGAACATTGTCCTTACAGTGAAGTATAAGGATCATGAGCATCATTTCTCTGCAAGCAGGTCTAAAGTGTTACACATCATGCAAGGTAAAATGAATGGAGTAAAGTACCAGGACGTCCTAGAGGAGATTTTAAAAATCTCACTGTCAAGAGACAACCGCTCAAACATATATCCAAAATAACTTTAGACTGGTTTCCATAAAACAACAGTGAATGTGATTTAACAGGAACGGGACAAACACAATTCTGCAAAAACCTGCCACTGTGTAACCATTCGTACCAAGTGCAAAGTACTAATGCTGGTCACTTGTGGTGTCTGAGTATTTTTGTTAAATTATTGTTCAGCTTTTTGAGAATAAAAATGTATGCAGATGTACATTTGTTACACTTTAAGAAAATTTAAAGATTCAAGAACTCTCCCTAAATGCAGTACAGCTCCCACATACAAATACCACTCAATGAAAGAGTTACATCCAAGCATGTTAGACTCGGACTTCTAGTCAGGGTAGCCGTGATGACGTTTTATTCAATTCAATTTTATTTATATACCGCTTTTAACAATGGTCATTGTCTCAAAGCAGCTTCATAAAATGAAAAGAAAATTTATGGAAGTGTGTATGAGTGAGAAAAAAAAGGAGAAAAAACTCAGGGATGGATCACTGGGTGCTCAGGAGCAGCATGTGTAGATCCAAACCATCAAGAAGTTTTAAAAACTAAATTTCACAAGGAAATATGTACCGGGGATTTTATAAACAAAAACATATAACCACCCAGCACAAAAGCATACTGACTTCAGTATAAACCTAGTCAGAAGGGTAAATGTTAAATCACCCTCGTCATCAGTAGCCTCATTTTGCGCTATTGTAGTACCTCTGACCACATAAAGCAGCCAATTCGGAAAGATTTTAAGGAAAATTACAGCCAGAGTAAGATAGACATGTACACATACATACACACACATACACAAAATATTAGATAATATTTCCTCATCGTGTGTGTTCGGAGATGGGGTGTTTATCTTTCTAAACACTAATTTTAACAAAAAATCTCACATTGCAATTATTGTGTTCTATTGAAACTTAAACTGCGATATATAACTATTAAAAATGTACCATTTTGTATTCAAAAGTATTCATTCAGCCTAACAGAAGATAATGGCACAAACAACCTCATTAAGAGGATGTTTGCCAAAATTTACTTATCAAAACAAATATATATTTATAAAAATATTATATTCAAAAAATACAATATTCAATTATTGACAAACTCATCATAAATTCCAGACTATGCCTATATTATACGCACCGTAATAAATTGCAGCCTTTTGAGATTAAATAATTGCAAAGGTCCATATTTATTAGGTCTCAAATTTGATATTTATGAGATTAACTGTGCAGCACTATCTACAGTATCTATCTATCTATCACACAAATAAGGGCACTGAATAAGGCAGGACAAAAGAATACAGACCTTGTGCAGAAACAGAAAAGGATAACGTGTGGTCTGGGTTCAGGTAAGGAAGACACCATAGGGTGGAATGCATTAATGTGAGTGAGCCACATAAGGAAAGAAAAGCATCCTGACACAGGGAGAAAATGAACCAGAAATGATAGGTCACTGTGCCAGCAGAGTGCACACAATTTAACATTGCACAGGTGCAAAAACTCTGCAATTACTTCCCAATTAATGCCAGTTGTACAATTACAGTTATGCTTTTATATCAATATATGGTCCAAATGAAACGTCTTTGTAATTGAATTCAGAATGGAAATAAGCGTAAAATGCAGAGTGGCACAAAGATCCATGCTTCATAGGTTGAGCCTGTTCTCCACACCGTTAACTATTCTAATTAAGTCTCTCTTCATAATGGTCAACAATGCATATTCATAAAATCGCTTAGAGACTGAGTATGAGGAGAATAAATAAATATAAGACAGTTACTACATTATGTTTCTTAAAACCTTTAATGAGTTTTCTTAAACAAGTTAATGATAGAGAATAATGTATGGTGCAAAACCAAGCTTACACTAAAAATCTCAATGATGCACTGAGCTACAATTGCCCTGGACTCCTTTCTGCCTCATCACAGACTAGATAAATGGAGCAGAGTACCAAAAGCATAGGTTCTGGCAAAAACATGTCTTCTTTTAATTGGCTTAAATAAGTTTACAAAAGGTCACTACTATTCACCCCAAAGTTTATGTATTTAATATAACCAGCTCGTCTGATCTTTAGCTTGTACTCTACTCTGCAAACTTGTGTGGTATGTGAATAACAAGCATTATGGCCAAATGACAAAATGGCAAAAATTTATGTCACTGTACAACAATGTTATCTCAAAAGTAAGCTTGTTCATTCATCAGCCATAAGTAGATACAAATGGGCAGCATTAAAGAACATTAAAAGAAAGAAAAGTTTAAAGTAAAATATGCTATTCATACGCTATTAAAACAAGAAGTACTTACTTCATACAAACAGATTTTGAACAACATAATGTTAAACTGTAGAGGCTGTATTGCACATCAATTGTGATGTACACCATGCGGTAAAATGGTTATTGGTTCTGCAAAGCTTCTGAAACAGCTCTCAACACTGTTAAGTAAAGATTATCTGGTGACCAGAATTGCGCAGTGATGCAAACGAATCAAACCATCATACAGACATACAGATATCTGTAGCCGGGAAACTAGAGAGCAGACCGGTCATGGTCACAGGAGTGGAATACGAGCACCTTGACATAAAGTGACTATCAACCCTGGGCCCATAGACCTTCACACAGCAAGTAGTGACTCGGCATGACTACATGGCTGCCATAGCACTGTAACTTTTAACCAACATGTCAGTTGATTAATATAAAACTTGTTTTCCAACACTTTGATGATGATATGTGATTTGTGTGGATACTCACATGAAATTATGGGGGTTAATAAAATTGTGTGCATATGCAACTTTTCTGTCTTTCTTCCTGTTATATTTACCCTGTTGTGTGATGAAATGATGGATGGAATAACCACCCGATGGCAATGCCTAATGACAGAAAAGGGTTGGTGGACCGTATGACCTGTGTGGGCCATAATAACCCATCCTAAACTAATTTTCCTGACTTTTACCCACAGGTAGCTAATTCCGCTATTGGTGTAAGTTGAATGGGTTTATCTGACATTGTGTTCTTTGATCATCTTTACTTCAAAATAATAATGATAATGACATTGGTTTACCAAATTAACTTGTGTTCACCAACAAGTAAAAAACAAACAAAAACCCAATATATTCAATTAGATCACCTTGTGAAAAGTACTGTATTTGGCTACTTCAAATTAAAAGATGTCAACATGTTACAAATATCTGCCATTTGGCACCTTTCCCAGTAGGAGTGAGTATGGTCGTTAAAAATAAATGCAAGGTGCTGTGAATTGTCTGTAGACAAAAAAAAAAGCATGGAACAGTGAAGTAAGCTTGCAGAAAAGCTGTCTCATATGTTTTAGTTCTACGCACTGAGACAAAAAAATTTGAAAATGTGCCCGCACACCCACTGACATCACCTGCCATGCCCCAACCTGGTTTAAATGTTCACAGGGAGTTCCCACATGGACACAAGAATAAGATAGACAGTGTTACCAGCAATGCCAAGTCAAGAGTGAAAGATAGAAACTCATATAAAAAGACAATGTATGCGTGAATGAACCAAAGTGGTGAATAATGGAAAACACAGACATTTAATTATGCCATAGCGATCCTAATGGTATTTTTTTTTTAAAGGCAGTCAGCAGTGTGTGATGATTAAGCTTTATGGATAGAAGCAAATCCACATAGTAATTATGTAATCTTGTCAATCTCCATGTTCTTAGCAGTAGCCAATTAAGCTCTTTTATGTGTCATGCCTTGGGTATATTTTCTTTCCTTATTAGTTGTAGCTCAGTGCATCGTTTAACTTATGTGCTTGGTGTGACCACTTAGAATTAAACCCTCTAAGTGATAAACACAGGTTTTACATAACCATACCCCTTTAATATTTGCCATCTATAGTTGTGTTAACTCAAGAGTGTACTAGATTAATCACTTCTAGAGGAAAGAAAAGGAAAAGTGAATATGCATGGCCACAGATTTGAAGCAATATCACAAGCTTCACTTTTAATATCAGTCTTTATTGCCATATGCACAATTATGGCACATTTCGTGTGCACTCAGGCTTGATGAGTTTGATGAACGAGTCCCCAGGACGCTGGCTGGGTGACTGACTGAGCTGTGTTCCTGCAGAGCCACACCTGCACTGTTGCGTGAGCCGTTGAACACAGAGCCCAGAAGAGCAAAAGCCTCTCATCAGGACTGTATATTTATCACAGGCAAGCATGCATTATGGCCTTGCAATGACATGCAGTATAATTATTCATTTAAATCAGCTGGAAAGGTAGGGGGCAGATTTTTCTCGGAACAGAGAAGATACATCAAGACATCAGCATCGCAGCAGGGCAGCAGGAAGCAGAAGGTGCTGAGCTGGCCTTCGCTGTCAGAAAGCCGTGTACTACCGCGATGCTACACACCGAACAGAACAATACAGCAAAAGTAAACTCTCACCTTCAACGCTACTGTATAGTATACCGCTGTAGAACAGCCTCATAAGCTGCCCGATTATGAAATATGACTGTGGTCTAATTCTTCCTTAGTTTTATGCACAGGGTTACAAAGTTCTCAACTTTTAGAATCTTAATAGTGTTTTTCCCCTTCATCCCACTGTCTCATCACTGTTCTCCGAGTTCAGCTGGAAAACCTAAAACCTCTGAGAGCTGCAAACTCTCACACAAAAACAAGCAACACTTACACACAAAAACACCTTTCATCATCAACACAAACATGTCTTCAACTGCCAACCTTGAAATAATTAGCACCATTGTGCTTGCATTGTTGACTAAAAAGAGGCCAATTAAAAAAAATCTTAGCTGAATTCAAAGGGGTGTGGATACGCTGCAGTGCCAGTCCCTCACACATCAAACGAAAAAATATGCATTTTAAGGATCTGTTGTATGACCAAACATTGTACCTGTGGAGTCCAGGAAATGACGAGAGGGACAGGCAGGTCTGCAGAGCATTCTGGGGCTTCTGCTGGATACTGAGAAGACCAGAAAGAAGGAAAACAAAATTATTCCAACATTCTTCTTTTATAGCTAATTAATGGTCACCAAAAATATAAATTAGAGGTACATGTGGGGTACTAAAAGTTTGACCAACATTGGCCATATATTACTTCAGTTATTATTTTTGTTTTGTTTGTGTTCCTGCAATATTTTCAGCCCAAAAAAATAAATACATAAAAATAATTAATACAAAATATAAAGTAAAAATAAGACAAATTAACCTGCACTTTACCTTTAAAAAAAGTAAAAATAAATCCTGACAGATAAGTATTTCCGTTTATGCGCACAGGCGCTGTCTGTGTGTGTGTGTGTGTGTGTGTGTGTGTGTGTGTGTGTGTGTGTGTGTGTATGAAGTAAGAGGAGGAATCAGCCCCTGCAGTCTCCCCCTTCTCATCTTACACAGTAAAACTTTCTCCTCTCTCATTAACGGAAAGACTGTTTTTCTCGGACAAATTAGCAAGGAACATCGTTATGTGAGCGCAAACTAACAGAATCACTGCTGTAAAGTAAAACAAACAAACAAATGAACCAGCACTTTAACTTTGAAAAGAATCGCGACAGAGCAGTGTTTCTGTGTAGTGTAGAGAGTGAGTATGTATGTATGTGTGTGTGTGCGCGAAGCTGAGAGGGGGTGGGGGGTGGGGCGTTGTAAAGGCGAGAGTGTGTGTGTGAGACGGGGCACGTTGTCAAATTGCGCGCACACATAACAGAGAGGGATAGAGAAAATGGATCTTTAACCTCTCTAATGAGACTTTCTTTTGCTTTACATGCGCGGACACACGTGTTATAAGAAACATTATACGTGCGCTGTACACACACAAAATAAAATATGTTTTACACACACGTGGTCACAGGGTTATAGTAAACAGTACACGCGTGCACGGATGTTGATTATAGCAGTAATCAAAGACCTTTAGTTTTGATTAAGGCATACATTCGCTGTGGCACCACTTTGAAAACATTATGCAAAGCCACAACATTTATTTCCATCCAGTGTTGAATAAATCTTTTCGATGATGGGAGAATCCAATCACTTCGAAGTCTTGTCCAGCACATCCCAAAGACTTTCAATGGGGTAAGCTCTAGACTCTGTGGTAGCCAATTCACATGTGAAAATTATTCCTCATGCTCCCAGAACCAACCATAAACAATCTGATCCCCTGAAGAATCTTGACATTTTCATCCTGGAATATGCCCATGCCATCAGAAGAGTAAAAATCCATTGATTGTACAACACGTCCCCTACATACAAACATTTGAGTTACGAACTTTTAAAGATACGAACATGCATTTGCGCACTGTCACATGCGTACAGCGTAAAAGCAACGGCAAAGAAGCTGGTACTGATAAAAAGCACCAAGCAATAACAATGGAGACAAGTGAAAATAATTAAGCGAATAAAGAAAAGATGGCATTGGAGGATGACATTCTTTTAACATGGATCGTTCAACCATCTGCACGAAGAACAAGGACAAGATCATGGAACATGTTAGTTTTATACTGTGTATAGCCAATTGTAAAAATATCCTAGTACCTAGACAGTGTTTGTTGGACAAACAAATTAGACAAGCTCTTGTTCACATGTTGGGGACTTACTGTATAATCTGGTTATTCTGTACATTCAGATCATCAGTTGATTTCATTATATTTCTAGATAAATGAAGAACCCCCAGATCATAACACTGTTACCAGAGGCTTGTAAGGTGGGCAATATTGGGTGCATCTCTTCATGTGCTTCCCTTCTTACCCTGACATACCCATCACTCTGGAATAGGGTCAATTCTTATAACATTTTCCATTGCTCCACAGTCCAATCTTTATGCTCCCTAGCAAATTGAAGCCATATCCAATACACTCTCAGATTAATGGCTTTCCTTGTCTCTTTAGCTTTATATCTGATTGCCTGTTCCTGAATATAAAAACCCACCCACTCCCGTAACTTTTTTGTAGGGTCACACATGATCCGAGTCCCAATGCCACTTTTATAAATAGAGGTTCTCTTTGGAAGAGATTATAACGCAGAAAGGGATACAGGAAAGAAAAAAAAAGAAAAAAAAAAACATATTTGGCACTAAAATTCTCTTACAGTCACAGAGAAGAGAAGCAGCCTAAATAGCTAAGAGTACATGTACTTGAAATGTTTGAAGTTACACACTCAAGAATGGAAAAACTGAGCTACTTGTTGAAAGTCTTGGAAAGCACGACTTTTATATAAGTTCCTTGGCATTAAACCCAAGGTTAACTAACTGTATCTAAAAGGGTCTCTAACAGTATCCATTTCAGCAGCATAGATGCATGGGGATGTACAACTTCTAGAGGTCCTGAAAGAGAGACACATTCCCCTGGGAGGAAGAGCATATGTGAAGCAGAGGCATCGCTGCTATTTTTAACCCTCAGCAGGCAGGTGGGCATGGCGCATTCCTCATGCCCTGCTGAATCTCATCAGGACCCTGCACGGTACCAGCGACGCACCACTGGCATTTCTGACTCACTATCACTCCAAATCTGGAGCTGCCCTGTCAATGCGCTACTCCTCTCACTGAAATGCTATGCTGTAGCATCTGTATCTGTTGCATAGCTCAATTTTCTGCCTCTGATGTAGCCCTTGTAATCATTTTATGGAGATCATTTATGGCCTTATCTCTCACTCTGCACATCTCACCTTCCCCTAATTCCTGCAGGGCTACTTCTCATCTAAAATTTCAGATATTTGTGAAAAGTGTTAGTCACAAATTATATACAGTGGGGAAAATAAGTATTTGATCCCCTACAGATTTTCTAAGTTTGCCCACTTACAAAGAAATGAAGGGTCTATAATTTTTAT
>JAQMYJ010000039.1:14383780-14403693 GCA_030014305.1 Clarias laeviceps | reverse complement strand
GTGATGTAAACTTTAAAGCACTTTTGTAAGTCGCTCTGGATAAGAGCGTCTGCCAAATGCCTAAATGTAAATGTAGATGGATTTTATGCTCTAATGAGTCACAGATCACTGTGTGGCTTAACAAACAAAAACATTCAACTGAAACTGGTCAGGTACAGCAACTGGACTAAAAACGAGAGCCAAAAGCAAAAAAAAAAAAAAAAAGAAAAGAAAGAGCGATCAAAAAAAGTGCAGAAAGCCTGGATAACTATTCCTCAAGAGTACATTAAAAATACAAGAAAGTCTTTGCAACATATGAGGAAATGGGGAGTTGCTCAAGATTTCACAGTAGCCTATCTATAACTTTATACAATGGATTCTTAGATCTCAAACATTTTATTCTTAAACAAGCCAGTTTAAACCAAGATTGAGGAAATACAATTAAAGCAGAAATGCTAGAATGCTAAGAATTTAATCTAGGTTTTGTATAATAAGCTTGCTCTGTAGCCTCACCTTTGATTTAAGTTTTACTGTAAAGACATGCTGACGATGAGACGAATCCTCTGCTTTCAACTTAAGAGTGTGGAAGTCTGTGTCGATAAAGATTAGCCTGCAATACAAGACAATATCAGTAAGTAAGATAAGAGATACATATACAGAATGCCTACCTTTGTCATTTATCAATATATAAAACAGAAGCTTAATTCACCTTGGAGTCAAATAATTACTACATTACATGTGTTGGAACATGTGTTGAAAGGAAATGGTGTAATAAAGTTACATTTATAAAGATAGCAGAAATAATGCAGTTACATTTTCTATTGAATTTAAACCTAAAAAGTCCATATTTGATGACAACATTTTCTCTTTTAAAAATGCACCAGAATGTTTTGTTTTAGTTTTAAGTGCATGCATGAGGTTTTCTAGGCATGCTGGGAAACTTCCCACCGTTCATCTGAAGACCTGACAGCGTACCTGAATACTTGACAGCATTAAGGGTTTTGTCTGAAAAATGGTCTATTATGCAATATGTCACCCGGTTGTTTCCAGGATGATTCCACCCCCCCCCATCCACAGAGCAGGAGGGCTCACTGAATGATTAATAAGTATGAAAATGAAGTAAATCATATGGTATGGCCTACACAGTCACCAGACCATAACCTAGTTGAACACCTTCAAGAGATTTTGTAATTAAATATTAAACAGTGCTCGTAATTATGACTTAATTTGTTAACTAACCAACTAATCAAAATATCTTATCTTGTAATGCTATGTAATCAGAACTCTTCCATTTTCTGAAGTCTTGTTTCTCATTCTTAGCCACCTTCCTTTACACTCCATCAACCAATGGGATAAATATCACATTCAGCTACATGAACTGAAGCCTCAAAACATAGGGCTCATTCATTTCCTCCAAACAGAAAACCTTTTTCCAAGTCAGTGTGCCATTCTGCATTCCAGTGAGATCAACGAGCGAAGTATCGGGGCTTGCTGGCATTCACTTCAGATGATTGAAACAGCTTGACAGCTTGATGTCTTGCTGGGAGGATTGATGAGAACATTACATTTGCAACTACAAAATCAGCGGCGCTCATAAACGTTGGAGGGAACATTTGGTGTGTATGCATACAAACAGTCCAGGGACAAAGAAACAATAGTACAAAACGTTTGGCTGAAAGAAATATAACAAAAATATAAGCTGTAATATTGGAGTCCAGTGCTAAAAATAGCGAATAGCATTCCGTTCTTAGAGGTGCCGCCAGAGATCATGTGTTTTAAAATACAAAGTGCCAGCTTGATACAGATGGTGAGAGAGACAGCCAATAGGAAGCATTTTCAGGTGTCATTATCCTGGTGGGGTGTTAAAAGACTATAGAGAGAGGCTCAGATTCTATCCTTGTATATGTGCAAGATGTGGCAACCTCCCACCAAGGCCCTGGTGCCAAGACTGTCTCACCCAAGAGAAGGGAAAAAGAAAAGTAAAAAGTCTTATTGCAGACCCACGACTGCATCTTTTAATAAATCAAGCCGAGTAGTGATCGAGGGAGTTATCATTTCTCTTAAAGTCTGACACTTTTGAGGATAAGACCAGGGTAAAAAAATGACCTCATCTTTACAGCAATTAACAATAAATGTACCTTCTTCAAGGCAACTAAAACTCATTAAAATGACCAGGTTCTGCAGCATACCCTCCTTGCCTAAACCAATCAGAGTTCACTACCATGTCAGACTCCAGGCTATAACCACTAATACAAATTAAGGATCTTAATTAATCTCCAGTACATTTACAGATAGAGCTGCTGTATAATACTTTGGACCACAAATCGGCAATGAAAAATGGAGATGTGCACCTTGTCTCATCTGTCTCTCTCTTATAACTTCTACAATTTCCCATTAAGCTTAAATGTGGGCTCCAAAATAGACCAATTTACATGTACTAATATCATAATTATATCTCTGACCATTAATAGAAAAGAAAAAAATTGAAATAAAAAATCTCAAAGCATGACACTTGGTCCACAAGCTACACATGGCCTCCATGCTGGGTGAAATACAACTGAAATGTACAATATACACGGCTGCGTCACCTCATGTAGATAAAGATCTCAGATGGCATCAATGTCTATGCTCTAAAGATTCTGATAAATGAAATCAATTTTTTTTTTTTTTAAAGATTAGGGCGGTTGCAAACAGTATAAGCCTGTTTAAACACAGCTGTTTCATGCATCTTGTGATTCAGTATTCTATCCCATTTAGGGTTTATCCACAGTTCAGGAGTTCAAAGATACTGTATATTTTAGCATCTAGGGTAACAGGTAAACATTTAAAAGGTAAGGTAAACAAAAAAAAAGCCATAACATGAAAGAATAAGGTTTTCAATTAAAAGCCAAAGTATACATAATCTATGTTTAGATTTAGGCATTTAAGTTTTAAAGTTTTTAAGCTTACCAAGCTAATGCAAGTATAATTACTGTCTGCATGCGCCCATCAGATGGTTTCACTGCCCGAGTTCTGCTTTTAAGTCGAAATGCGTAAATAACACGGACATTTGCGTTACTACAAAGATTAGTTGGATTTTATTATTACAGTTTTATTTTTTTTATTACAGTGAACTCTCGTGTTCACATGCATTCTCGGGAAATTATTTTTTTTACGTGTGGCGAGGGTGATGATGCTCCTTACATCTGTTCCAGAGAACCAGAGAACAAATATTTAAATTGATTGCTCAGGCATTTAAATGGCACCAAAGTGAGGCACCAAAATCTGCATTCTGATTCGGTTTTAGTACATACTGGTTACATAGGTACCCATAGGTTTTGGTACCCAACCTTTTGGGTTATGAATTATGCAAACGTGCACGGTTCATTGAAGCATGAATCATGTTTTGTACAAACAAAAAACAGCACAAGAATCCAATGGTCAAATATAATGAGCTAATTTGCATATTATAGTTTTATCATGTCAACATTTGACTACAATTGTAAAGAAATGTGGTTAAAATACAGACGTCAAATTCAATCTGAGCCAAACAGATTGAATAAAAACAACCATGAATCTTTTTGGAATTCAGTCCTCCTCAACCAATTGTACACAGGAGCATTACTGCCTAGAATTCACTCACATGCATATACTGTACAGTATCAACCATAAGTCTAACTTGCATCACACATGTCCAGTCTGACAGTGCGTTTCAGTTTTATAAAGCACAAATAATTTCCAAGTGTAAAACTATGATTTAGGAAAAAAAACATGAGGAATTGAAACAAAAAAAAAAAAAAAAACTAGCCATCTTTAGCTTTTAGATGAGTTTTAACCTTTGCAATCACTAAACAATGAGGTTGTCATTACAAATAAAATTAGTTTAATATAACCACAATAATTCGATTGATGGAAAAGCCGAGTCAGAAGAGGCTTATAAGGTCCCAAACATGAGTGGGTTAAAGAGGGGTATTTTCCCCCAGCCGTTTGTGGTCTTGGTAAGGGTGTTCCGGGGCAGTTCATTTAAAGCTACAGACAGTGGAACAACACGCTTAAAAAAAATATTGAAAAAAAAATAGGAAATTCCAGAAGATGAGTTGTATTTCAGCTGAAAAATTATCAGACAACTTTTATAGACCTCTACAACTTATATTAACTTGTTTAAAGAGGAGTGTAATATGCGAGCTTTGAATAAAGTTCATTCGTATGAACGGTTTAACTGTAAGGTTTCAATTTATTTTAAGGCCTCTTAGAATAAATATAAATGTAAAACAAACAACTGGGTGCATCGGCATGCTTTTTATACGTTTCTCTTAAATACTGTAATGCTGGTCTAAAAAAGATTTCAGAAAAATGTCTGCTGTTATTTGCCCTTTGTTATAATGATTGAACTCCGAATGTTCAAATGCATGCAGTGTAGTAACCTACGGAAAAAAAAACGTTGAACAAAAGATAGTAGACTGGCAGAAGATGAAGGACATGCATGTTCTACTTAACAATGAGCCTGGCTGATTTCTTTTTTTACTGCTACAGTAAAAAAAGCATAGAGAATAGATGCACACATAATGACCTTAGTTTACAGCCCTGCAAGGGCTTACAAAAATGACCAATGTGTCCTAAACAGAAATTGAGTTCGACACTCCATGGGGTAGAATCTAACCAACACAAGATTCATGAAACATCCAGATGTACACAGGGTCTAAAACAATAAGGAGCAAGTGTGACATACTTATCCCATCCTAAACTCTCTATCTCTGTGATGAGCTGGGAATAGTACTGAGGTGGTGGGATGGACTGCCATCCTGGCTGACTCTTTAGTGCTACTTCCTAATAAAAAAAATAATAGGAAAAGAGAAGCATTCAGAATAGCATTCAGTTATTCAGGAAGTCACACATGTACAATTAGATACATGAATATGTAGCAAAGACCTTACACAAGTGAACAGCGAAACATGACAAAATTAAATACAAACTATAAATTACCAAGACGGTTCTCAGCTCCAGAAGAAATGTGACCAAATCTGAAGAATGTTGTAACCTCTGTATAAACAGAATAAACTTAAATCATTATTTTGTATTATTATTATTATTACCTTAACACAACAGCAAGTCCAATGCTGGCCTATGATTAACATAGTACTCAGTGTCATTTGTAAAGTCTTGCTAAGAATAAAATGAGCATAAATGCAGCTCATAAATGGGCTTAGAAGAAACAGATATAATAACTGAATAATACAGAATGATTCTCTCAAAAGAGGCCCAAAATATTCTGTAATACTCTCGCTATGATAAAGGTTTTTTTAATATTATTAAAAAAATAATAATAATATTATTATTTTTTTAATAAAAAATTTAAAAAATGCTACGTACTTTGACGCAAAGTGTAATCAATTGCATCGCCGAGATTGCAAGAAGTCGAGGGTACAGTGTTGAACGGTGTAATGGCTGCCTGGCGCCTACCTTGTCGGTCCGTCTCAGGGGCATCACGGGGTGTTCTAAGCTCCATATACCGCGCAGCACATTGTACATTATTTTGTTCTGATTGTTTCGTCCTAGCAATAGTTATTACAGAAAATTCGGGGCATCTTTCGAGTGAAACATCCTGTAGTTTTAACTTGTCTTCTAACCATGGTGTCAAGCCTTGCGAATGACCTGTTTTAGGATGTGCTGGTGGTTTCTCAGCAGTTGTTTCAGTTCCCAGCAGCAGTATAGTCTAGAAAGTAGCAAACATGGTTAATTTTCACAGTGCAGCATTAACACCCAGGTATTACACAAAAACTATAATGTTAAATCTACCGCTTAAAGTGTCCATGAAATGGCTTGAGAGTTGATTTGGTTCTGTACATTGACGCATTTGCTTTTAAAAAAAAGGAGGAAGTCAGTCATGGAGTGTTTAAGTGCTCAGTCACTGTATCTGTGATGAGGAGATGTTGTGCATGCACCTTCAGGGGCACCACCAGTAATGGAGAGTCATAGGGTCATTATATTGCTTACTATTATTGATGGTGAATCCCTGACAATGCCTAAAGATGGAACTACATTCTTGATCAGGCTAAGGTGGCAAGGCATTCCACTATCACCGACACTCTTACACTCTTAACAAAATACCTCAGAAACAGATAGGTCCTTACACATCACTAAATCATTAAAGATTGCCAGTGACTCAGATGTATGGACATCTATAGAAGAGAAGTTCATCCTACCCCTTAGGTGGCAGAACAGAAAACAGTCTAGCTGCATGTCTTCCACAATTTCTGAGAGATGGTGGGACCAGTCAAGCAGTGCTGAAGGACTGGTACAGTGAGGGGTGTGATAAGTACAGTACGTTGAGGTAAATGGGTGCCGAGTCATTTTTGGCTTTGTAGATAAGCATTAGTGTTTTAAATTTGATGAAGGAGCTACAGAAAGGCAGTGGGGGGGATCAGAGAATTGCGGTGGTCTTTCTTACATATCCATAACAGAGACAAAAGTATGTGTACACCTGACCATCACAACCATATGTGTTTTTGAACATCTCATTCCAGATTGAGTCACCCCCTTTATCATTATAACCACTTTCACTCTCTTGGGAAGGGTTTAGAGTTTGGAGTACAGATGTGGGGATTCACTTATTCATCCACAAAAGCATTAGATGAGGAGGCCTGAATTGCAGCCTGCATGTCAATACATCCCATGTGTTGAATGGTGTTTAGTTCAGGGCAGGTTCTAGGTTTAGTTCTTTCACTCTAACCGTGCCACACTACTGTACACTGTCTTCTTCATGGCTCTCGTGTTGTGCACCGGTGCACTGGCATGCTGGAGCATGGTTGTGCCACTTAATTCAGCAGAAAGCTGGAGTGTTACAGCATACAAAGATATTCTACACTGCCTGGCCAAAATAAAAAAATTCAATTAAAAAAAGGCTTATTTCATTCAATCAAGAAAAACTCAATTGATGTGATAATCTGTTCATTCCATACATTCAGATCATCGGCTGATTTAATTGTATTGCTAAATCACGTTGCTGAGTTATGACCTGAACAACTGAAGCAACCAAAGATCATAACATTGCCTTCAGAGGCTTGTACAGTGGCCACTATGCATTGCTTCATGTGCTTCCCTTTTTACCCTGATGCACCCATCATCCTGGAATAAGGTCAATCTGCAATTATCATACCACATGATCATTTTCCATTGCTCCAAAGTCCAGTCTTTTGAAGTGTCTCACCAAGAAGTGGTTTTCCTATGGCCACACAGCTGTTTAATCACAATGCAGTGAGTTCTCATCACATGGTTTGTATATGCAGTTTTTTGCGCAAGTCTGAAATCTTACATAACATACAGATATAATATAATATACGGTTGTAGCCCTCGGACCAGGCAACATTACCTGCCAGCAAAAGAAAGTGGTCTACTGTATACAACAAACAACAAATTACTATGTAGGGGTCAGAATTGTCCAGTATAGAGTGACACATTCGTTTTTTTCAGCACAACCTAAGCCTTATGATGAACTGAATTTTATTTCATTTTAACCAATTACACACATCTTAATTTAAAAAATGGGTCATAGGCAAAGAAATACCCCATGAATTCACATGTTATGGTTGTTTTTGGTTGTTTCTGTGACCGATTAACAAGAATAATAATAATAATAATAATAATAACCAGCTAATTTTGAAAGTTCTGCATTTTTGCACCAACATCATTCCAGTAGCAGTAAAAATTTACACATTTTAAAAATAATGATCTTTGGTTCTACATGACATGTAAGGAAAAACCAAAATGCACAGTGTGATGTCTGAAGCCTCCCCATTGACACACACCGACAGGACGTCCGTATAAGCGTTTTTTCGCGGATGGCAGATGGACATATTTTTAAAAAGGGTCAGCAAAAATACGTGGATGGTCTGCCTGCTCTTACTTTCACTATTAAATATAGCTATGGTTTTTATTGTTGCTTTTATAATATACAACTTCACCAAGTGTTTAAGTGATCTCCATTCATGATTTCTTTTCTGACCACATTTCTTTCACAAGGATGCCACAGTCCTTTCCGGTTGTGATAATGTGTTGAAGCGTTCTTAACCCAGTTCCAATAACTCCATTTTTTTTGCTTGATGTAGTACAATAATTTGACGCTTCTGAAATGGCGAGTTAGTTTTGGCCAGGCAGTTTATACAATGGTGGGCTTCAAAGTTTGTGCTAAGGGTTTGCGGAAGGCAAACAATATGACGTTGATGGTCAGGTGTTCACCTGTTTTTGGACATACTGTAGACTGTATGTTCCTCAAGGTGACACAAACAGAACTGGACAAAAAAATCTATTATAGGGAATGGGTGTAAGGTTTTGTAATATGATGTGAACGATTTCATGCCTCTATGCCCATAAAGCAGCCTTTTCATTGTGCTTATTGGTAACACTTCCTATAGCCCATATCCAAAATAATATACATCCAAACAGCTTGTGTGTGCTGGAACTATTTTGTTTAACCAGAAAATGCAAATGTATTTCCTATCGTCTGTCTCCGAGTCTTTATATTTGACTCCGAATCATTATGCTATTTTTTTTTTGACACAGACCTCAAACTTTGAGGTCAAACGTATTCGAAAACGATCCCGGGGCTCTAATGTGGGGTGGGGCGGACACAACAAGCAATAATTACTCTTTTTTTCATCCATCTTAAAACTTAAAACAATTTGGGCACGCTTTTTATACGTAACTATTATTTACATATTTTAAACAGGAATCACATATAGAGATAAATAAAGACTTCCAGAACTGTGCTTTTTTTAATATTCGTTTTCTTGACACACTCTTACTTATTCTGATGCTCAAAAATAATACTAAAAACAGGGACAAAAAGAAAAATGACTTTGTATTTACGGTATTCTAAAATATACATTAATTAAAGGCAAGGTAATTTTTTGTATACTTTGCCTGTTTCAGCTGATGGTCTGGAGGCAGCGTTATTCTTAACCTGAAGTCTCTCTCCTGTCAAAACAGTTATACAGAACTCAACACATGAACCTGTCAAATTTATTTTATTTTTCTTTCTTTCTTGTATTTACCTGTACAGAGATAAAGCCATCGTAAACAGTCTTCTCTTTATTCAGCGCCACTAATAAAGGACACTCTTTAATCAAGCGTTCAGTCATGGTGTAAGAACCCGCACAGGAGAATCAGTCTCTCATTCAGAGTCAGGCTGCTGTGAGAAAGCTAGCAAGCTAACCGCTAACCTAGCCTGCTAGCTAATGCAGTCATTTCCACTTTATACGCACAAACAGTCATATATGTACAGCTCAGAAACGGAAATACAGACCAAAGCACTTATAAACACCGTTCTGCTCCGATATTCTCCAGGTTTAGAGTTTATTTCTCTGGTGTCCGTTAAACCGAAACTTCCCGCAGCTGCAGTTTTCCCGCACAACGGAATTGAATGGGCGTGACGTCATCACGACTCACCTTAAAAACTTTATGTGAAAAGCGGCTCAGTGAAACAATTACTTACACGGTCAGGCAAAAGAAAAAGAAACGATATCTTTAAAGATTTGCATTTGTAGTAGTCTGAAAAAATATGCTGAGCAGTGCTGTAGGCATGATAACTTTTTACTACTTTAAAATATTATTATTATTATTATAATAAAATTTGGGCATCATCATGACTTGTTTTTTGTGCAGCAATGTTTCTTAAATTACATGATGTACATGTGTGTGTATGGGTAGATTAATAGTTTATGTTCATTTATTTTTTTAAACTAGGGTCTTTAAGTTTGAGGGACGTTCAAGTCAAAACTTTTGATTGTGCAGAATAACACAGTTATGAGAGTAAAAATCTATCTTTATTTCTCTATATAATCCCCTGCTACACTAATGCACTTATCCCAGTGTTTTACTGGTGCTTAGATAACATCAGGGTAGAATGGGGCCGTGATCACAATGCTTGCTTCATGTCTGAAACACTGGCCTCCCTGCAACTCATGTGGAAATGGCTTGGAGTGAGTTCAGGACTATACGGAGGATGTGGCAATAACTCCCAGCCGAGTTCTTATTGTGCAAATGGTGACGTACAAACTTCTTTAAAATGTTTGCAGTGTTCAAATGTTTCACTGCGGCTTAGAGTCTCAACACTGTACAGTGCTCGAAGTCTTCTGTAAATGCCAATCAGTTTTACGGCTTCATCATGAGTAGAAATGTCATCATAAATCCTGGTTTGACTTGAACGCCCCTCATATGTTGACTTGCAATAATTGAAATAATTTTGCTGATAGGATCTACTACTTGGTCAGACCGATACACATAAAATCTGATTCAGATCATTAGAATAATTAGCAATATTTTTAAACACATAGGCATCTCCAAGCACATGACCAGAGCAGCCTACATATAGGATATAGGGTCTAATATCTGTCTTCTTCTTCTTCTTCTGCTTTACAGTATTTATGATTTAGACATCATACTTACATTGTTATTATATGGAAAAATGGCTGTATGTTTTAAGCAGTTAAATTTGATGTGTCTGTGTATTACCTGTGTAGTTTGAGTATATTGATTTCAAATACTTATAACAACAGTATACCTGATACACAGATCAGACCACACAGATAAGCATAAGAACATGCAATTTAATTAAAATGCCATTTAATAGTTTTTTCATAAATAACAATTTATTGTGTATGTGTGTACGAGTGGATTTTTTTTTCTTTTCTTTTTCTTTTTTTTTAACAAATCATTTTAAATTATAGTGGTTTATGACAGTTCACCAGCTGCTCAGAACAGACTACATGATCAATGTGGACATTACAGCATACATCATTATAACATACAATGTGCTCTTCTTCAATTTCTGATTTCCATTCTATTTTTTTTTTTACTTGCTAGGAACCTCAAACTCATTTGTCCTTTATTTGCAGCTAATTAACTTTGCAGCAATGCATTTAAATCTCATGACAGTATTAAAGCTATACCATGTATAATTAGCCTTAAAAAACAAGCAGTGAAGAGTGTGTCGTTATATAGGCTATTGCTTGCGAGGAGTGTGTCAGCCGTGCGTGCTACACATTGTGCCTGGAGAGATTGATGTTTTGTCATCCACCTGCTTCAAAGCTGTAAAAGCAGCTGCAGCAAAGGCAAACCTACCCGGCTTCCAAATCCAAACAAAGAAATCTTAGTGGGCTGTTTACATATCAGTGGAGGGATATGTGGGCTTGTGCTGATGTAGTGCCAGAATGGTTGAGAGCTTTCGGTCCCTGCGTGACGGGTAAGTGGTAAATGCCTTTTTTGTTTGCTACAGCGAGGAACAATTTAAGGCGACTTGGGCTCTGGTTTTGTGAGGGTAAGCCTGGATCTCAAAGCAATGCTTTTTTTTTCAGCCTGGCATGCAGATTGTTCCAGCCGTGCACTCTGTAAGTCTAATGGCATTGTGGAGTTAAAGGTTTATGCAGTTCTGCTTTTTTTGAATCGCATGCACTATTCCTGTTCTCCGTGCTCTTCCTCTGTCCTGACGTCTAGTGTTCTTTTATAGCGTTTGAGCAGAGTGATCTATTGTGTCTTGTTTATCGCCAGCCATGGTCACTTCTCTGGAATGCAATTGGCTGGAACTACATCGTGTGGGTCTTGCTCCCTGCTTTTTTTCCTCCTCCTCTCTCTCTCTCTCTCTCTCCCTCTCTTTCTCTCTCTAAGAGATTCCTTTGAAGCGAGACAAGAGCAAGGGTGCCTGGTTTATCGTGCCTCTCTTTTTCTCTCTCTCCTTCTCTTCTCTCCATGCGTGCGTGTGAATAAGAATAGGGGACCATTGTTCACGTCAGAGTGGACTAAACATATAAAGCTAGTTTAGTCTAGCTTATTTCCTAATAATAATAATATAAATAATAATCTTATATATTTGCAAATGTTTTATATTGATGGAACTCTTTTTAGTTATTACTGATTATTTCTGGGTTTTATAAACAGATCAGTGGTTCCCCTGTTTGACTCACGTAAGAGAAAGACGCAGCACTATTATTATGTTTGAAGTTCTGTATTATACTATGTTGAAATTCTGTTATATCTCTATATATTACACGACACTGTCATTGGCTGTGTGCGCCTTCTCGTACAGTGCGCCATGCCTCACACACTCTGCATTAAATCTGCATTATTCCACCTTTTTGCTTCATGTGGTTTGAACGCCTGGTGTAATGAAATATATCAAGCCTAGTTCAGGGCTGACCAGGGATGCCATGCGTGTCAGAAATTTGGCCTCTGTCCTGGACCAGGCCCTTTTTATGAAGCCATTGGCAGTGAACATGTGAAGCACAATATGTCCGAGGAAGTTAATGTGTCCCAGGCCATTCTCTTCGTTCCCCATCATTGGCAGCACGTGCTGGGACTCCACTGGCCAGCAGATTGTGGCTCAAATTCTCCATTTGTATGACAGTATTATGTGCATGACTCTGATATAATTATGATATTATAATGCCCTAATCTTTTGCAGTAAAATAAAGAAAGCAAAAGAAAAAAAGAAAGAGAATGTCTCATATTTGACATTGAATCCTGAACAAGTATAAAATCATGTGCTTCTTATAATTTTTTTTTTTTTGTCCTTCTCAAGGGTAACTTCTGTATAACAATTTTCCTAGTTCGCTAATTTATATTATTCATTGTGTTTTTAGACATTTTAAAGTCCAGCAGATGGCCTGGATCAGTCGGGTGTCCACTGATAAGTAGAGAACAGCTTCTGTGTCGCTTTTAGTCAGTTAGATTACTAGTTTGTTTTCTGGTTGCTTTGTTTGTAAGTCTGATCCTTCGATGCATAACAATGATGATGATATGTGTCTATGTGTGTGTATGAGATGAAGGAGGACTTCTTTCAGTGGTGCTTTTGTCAAAATTAACGAAGTTTGTTCTGCTCCTTTTGAGGACTGCATTTGTTGTAGAATTGTGCATTGTATGTACAATAATAATAATAATAATTAATAATAATAATTATTATTATTATTAGGGCAAAACAGCAGTTATTATTGCTGCCTCACATCTTCTGCTCTCAGCAACTGTCTGCTCTATTCCTCGACATGCTAGCCATGGGTTTCTCTCTATGTTTTCAAAGTATGCCAATAGGTAACAGAGATTGGCATTTGGAATCTTTGTGTGTGTGTGTGTGTGTGTGCGTACACATGCATGTGTGTGAAATGGATTGGTGTATTCTCACCTCATGGCTAGAGTTTCCATAAGAGGCTCTGGATGCACCTCAATCCAGATCCAGGTAAAGCGATTACTGAAAATGGATTTAAGCTGGGGGTGAATTGTCCGATGCTTCCAAGAAATCCCTCCCAGCAGGTTTCACTTCAAATGTATTTATATACCACTTTAAACAATAGACATTGTCACACAGCAGCTTTACAGGACCATGTGTCATAGGAGACAAGTAACTGCATTTCATCGTGTTACTTTCAGCAGTTTCTGCATTAGCACACATACAGTACCAGTGAGTGTGACAGAAGAAACGTGACGCATTTTCGGTGTCATGCAATAGACCATACCATTTCCTCCTAACTAAAGCAGGTGGTGTGAAGACTTAGCCTGGATTACAGGACCTCAGAGATAGCACCGAACCAGCCTCCTGTCTAACATGAATTGATCGGATTAGAGCATGTGGATTCCATCCCTGAGGGAAAAGCATGCAAGTTGTATATAATTGACTTTTTTTTACCCCCTACATTTTGTGGGCAGGTAGAACACCTTGTAGGGTAAACACCAGAAAGGGCAGAGGTTTGGTCAGTTTGGAAAAGGCTTAAGGATCAATACCGCAATGTGTGTGTGTGTGTGTGTGTGTGTGTGTTCGTGTTTCTCAACACTGTCGTGCCTGCCACTAACATCTGGTGGTTGTACAAGGCTTTGTGCCAGCTTTCCTTTTTTTCCACTTTCAGCTCCCAATCCCTCAACTATTTAGTCTACTGTATATTTTTTTAAACTAACTCCGGAAAACTCTCTGGTTAATTTTTGTCCGTAACATCGGTACATGTTGTATATACAGTATGTAAGTCACATCTCACTTGACCAGTAAATCTGATTGTGTTTCGGCTCCTTTTGCTTATCTGAAGAAGGGCCGTGTGCCTCTCTTGAGTGGAGATGCAACAAACACTCCAAGAGCAGCTCATCAGAGTGACACGGACTCTGGCTCATTTTATTTTCCCAAGCTTTCTCCTTGCCACGTTGTACTGTGCGTGTAATCTTTAGTCTGGCTAGGTGGATATGGGGATACAATGTTCATATTCATATTCATAATTATATGATACTAAAGCACGCACACACACACACACACACACACACAATTTCCACCGGCTATATATACTTTTGTTGACTTTTTTTTTTTCAGGTTTTAGGTTTCATTAATTTATTTACTTGTTTGTTTGTTTATTTATCTTTTGTAATCAGTTTATCCTGATCAGGGTTGCAGTACAAGCAGAGCCTTGGTGTGAAACTTGGGATGCAATTTGAATGGAACATCAATCCATCACATGAACCCACATACACACACATTCAGACCTAGGGGCCAATCAGAGTTGCCCGCTTTGCCTCTTTTCAGGAGTTGGAAGACCTGAGAGGAAACCCACATCACGGACAAATTTCAATTTAATATGAATTCCTGGCAAACACACTTATGATATTCCATTCTATAAGCTAGATTGAAGAAAGGTTGTAAATGCTGCATCACTCTAACGCTGCTTCAGATGTTGATGATGTTCAGAATTTGTGACATGAGCTGAGTTGAAAATGAGTTTGTTTAATATGAATCTTATCCTATATCATATTATATCATCACAGATCAGATACCACAAACGCACATGTAATTGCAAACACACTTGTATCTGTTGGATACAAAATTCCAACAAAGATGTGTTGATTTTATTAATTATATTAAGTATATTTTCTAATTGATTTATTAATGGTAGATGAGAATGAGAGCTGATTAAAGACTGTACAGAGCAGCCTCTACACGCACTTCATCTAATTATATTGTGAAGTGTGAGTTCTTGTTATATATCAGCTCTTGTTTTTGATTAGGATTTTATACCTTTCTTTGTGTGTGTGTGTATGCATTCACAGCACCTGGTTGTGTGTGTGTGTGTGTGTGTGTGTGTGTGTGTGTGCATGGACGCATGAAAACACACAACCTGGTCTCATATGACATACTGTATATAATAGGACTATATGTAGTACTATAGTATATATGGCATGTTTTACTTAATTACAACAACAACACCATAATAATAATAATAATAATAATAATAATAATAATAATAATTATTATTATTATTATTATTAAATTTAATTTAAGCAACCAGTCTGCTTCTGTCTTTTGCTAGCACACACACACACACACTCTCATATGCAAGCAGTAACCCTCTGCTTAGAGTAAAATAGCGACCGTAAGACAGCATGAAGTAAAGCAGCGATAAAGAAATGTTTATTGATTTAATGAAGCCATTTCATCTTCAATATAGTCTTTATACGAGCGGCAGGGAGACATATTGCTATTCGTCACATAACCACATGTAGAAACACAGCGCCTCTGTCATTTTGTCAAAGAATTAGGTTCAACTTAATGGATCAATTTTTTTATTATTAAAGCTAAGCCTCTGTGGTGCAGAGTAATGCGTTCTGCATTGATCTCCCTCCAACCTTTTATTGTCATTACTCCAGTGGCTCTCACATTTAAAAGATATGTTCACAGGAATAAAGATTTTACAAAGTGACAAAGAGATAAATAACCTTATTTCTCATAAATGACCTCGCGTGTTCACTATGAGAGTCAGATCAGTGATTCTTTAGTCACACTTGCGATCATACTGTATCTTAAATCTCTGATTAGCTTTACCACACTGTATTCCAGTACACAGAACACAAAACATCCTCCGCCTAACAAACCTAGTGACCTTGACCGAAGTCCAGTGTACTGTAGTGGGTAGTGTTGCGAGCAGCGAGCAGTCGAACCTGCTACACTTCTTGATGATGAAGTTTGATTTTTTTTGGGCAGGGAAGAAGGAAAAAACAGTGTAGTGATGCAGTAAAAAGGCCTGAAGCGCATGCAGCGTGTATTGACCAACAGTGCGAAAAGGAATGCTAGAGTTCAGGACATAATGATCGCAGTGCACTGGGTCTATGAGCTATGAGCAATGCCCGTGGGCTAACCAATCAATAGCCCATCAATACCTTTTTATTAAAATTGTTTGCAAGGAAATAAAAATCCATATTGTTCTGTAGAAAGGGAAAAAAAAAGCATGAGACGCCATTTATGTATTTATATGCCGGTCAGATGAGTGGAGTAGAATATTGGTTGTTGGTTGCTTTGTAAATTTATACAGAAATTGGAATCTACTCGTCTCTCTGAATAGATTTTTCTGAGAAATGCAGTTGTGATTATATTATTTTCGCTTGTTTTCAGAATACCCATCACATTATGCTCATATTAAGATGAGATTAATAACAAGAGTAATTATTACACTTTGCAGATTAAGAATATGCTGCATAGGCAGTATCGATTCCATTCCAAGGTCCAATGAAGATGAAGATTCGCTTAATACGGTTTGCTGTAGAGATGATATTTGTTGTAATTTGTTGTTGCCTGTAATACAGAACAGGCCTTTTTAGAGAGTTTTTTTTTTTTTTTTCAAACAGCATGAAATATGAGAGTATAATTCTCACCAGTGAAACCTGTCACCCAAGAAAGCTTTGTCTTTCTCTCCCCTCCTTTCCTTTCCACATTGTTCCCAGCCTAAATCAGATCTCTAGTACTCCCTCAGTGATAGACTATTAGACATATAATGGAATTTGAAGAGCATCTTTATTTAGAACAGCCATTCTGGAGATTACTGTATAAACTACCCACCTCTTCTCTTCGCCGAGCTCCGAGAGGAGAAAAAAGGGAGAAAAAAGAGAAAGCAAAGCAGATAGGTGTGGAGGCTGAAAAAGGGATGTACAGTGCGAGTTACATTGCCAGGCTTTGTGTGTTCTCATTGCAGAAGAAGGGGGAAATCAAAGCAGCGAGGGCTCCGAGAGGGACCGATGGAGAGGTGAGCTTGGCAGTGGAGGACGGCTACTTCCTGTTCCTGCTGGAGTGACCCACAGGTCTGAGGAGGAGCGAGAGACAGAGCGAGGGAGAGGGAGAGAGCGCGAGAGCGAAAGAGAGGGAGAGAGAAAGAGAGAGAGAGAGAGAAAGGGAGAGAGTGAGTATGAAATAACAAAGGGAAAGTGCGGGTACAGGGGGAGTGAGAGGGAGAGGGGAATATTCCACACAATGTGATTGCTTTATGAAGGAGCTCAGGCCAGTCGAGAAGCAGCTGTCAAAAGGTTCAGGTCATCTTGATGAACCAGCTGTAATTGTACTGCTTGTGGACCTGATGCTCTCTTTCACTGATGTGTACTTTTAGCAGTGTTGATTCTGCACTCTCTCTCCGTGCATGTCAGATTCGACTGCATTTTTCAATATATTTCATTTATTTATTTTGCTGATTTAAATGCTTAGCTTAATTTTTAGGGCATCCGTCATTTGTGCCGCTGAATTTATTTCCCTGGGATGCATTTGCACACTACCCTTGAGGATTGTGGTGTAAAAAGCAATCATGTATTTGTAGTGTATATTACAGGGATATTCTATTTTTTCATACATTTTAAAGCTTTTTTGTAATTAATGCTAGAAATAAAATGCCCTCCTAACCGGCTGCAGTCTCACATACCAGCCAAAAGAGGGCAACATGATAGCAGAATTCCTCCGCTCGCCCGAGCGCTCTTGTGCATGGCGGGTTAAACGTGTAAGTAACATTAATTTACATTTGCACTCGGAACAGCTCTCCTGCGCCGCCAGTCAGAGGTTCAAAGCAGGTCCGCGCGCCTGGCAACAAAGCAGGCTATTGTCACACGTGTGAGATCTCGCGTGCTGGAATAAAGTTCTCCGCAGTCAAGGTGTCCATGAAAGGACCTTGCCCCGGTGGCAGCCAAATAAAAACAACGGAGACATTAAATGCGCCTGTCTCCTGGAAAACAGACATCTTCACTCATCATGCTACTGCCAGAGATGCTGCTGATAAGATTATAAGATGCGTTTGTAATAATAATAATAATAATAATAATAATAAAAAAACAGGAGATTTTTTTAGGGAGTTAATTGAATTTAAATCGCTTCAGTGAGTGTCAAAAATCGAGTGGCATGAAAGAGTCTTAATAATTTGAATTGTAAACCGTCTTTATAAATGAGAATCTTCACAGCTGAGGAGTATTAGCTCAATGTCAGAAAAGTGCACAATTTCTCTATTGCTTAAATTACTGTGTGTAAATGATTTTGATGGATATGATCACAAAAAAACGTGCTGACATTCTCAGGTGGATTTTTACAAGGTGTTTGTACACGTTTGTATGTCTTAATATGGAGACCGAATGTGCACATTTTTCCATGAGGAAAAATGCATTTTAATTTTTCCAAAAAACTTCCAAAAGGTTTATTTTTGGTTACTGAGGAAAGAAGGTTCTAGTGAGAAACCCTCATATATGCGTTGTATATGGCAGTAAGATGCATCAGTAATTATGTGAGTGGAGGGTCCTCACAAGCATAGTACAGTATGTGTGTGTGTGTATGTGTGTGTGCGCGCGCGCTGTATGTGTGTAAAAGTAAACCTACCTGTTACCTAGATGATGGTGTGATTTGGCAGAAGCTGGTGCAGGATCAGTGAGCATTACTGGATCTAGTGCGTTTCTGCAACTAGCCAATAGAGGGAGGCCTCCTCAGACACTCAACCATCCAGCCCTAACTGAACACCAGTGCTGTTTCTACCAGTAAATCTATTACTGCTATTAGTCTATTATTGTTATATTAGTATTATTAATGATAATATAATTTAAAATAAAACAAATATATATAGTTTTTGTTGATGATATTAACAATTATTTGACAATATTATTACACATTTGTTTTGATTTCTCTATATTTTAGAATATGTGTAGCATTTTGGGTAAGCATGTGTTCTAGCAATATTTTTAAAAAATGTGTGTGTGTCTGTGTGTTCATATATATATATATATATATTGTTATATTACTGTCGATTGCTTTTGAAATTCCCTTGATGACTCTTAATCGCGTATCATTCCTGTCAGTTTTACTTCCGTAACAGCAGCGCACAATGTAGCACAATTCAATTAAGCTGGACATGCTGTACAATTAGGCTTTCCTGTTACAGAATTTAACGGTAAATTACTTGCATATTTGCCAGTCATTTGTGAGTCTGGTCTGATTCATTTGATTCTCGGCTCTCGATGTTGGAGAGAGGGTGATGTGTGTGCACATATAATTATGTATCTATCTATCTATCTATCTATCTATCTATCTATCTATCTAGACATAGATGCATATAGAGGCACACACACACACACACACACACAAACACACACACACACACACATATATATAAATAACATTTTTTATATATATATTTATATATAAAATGTTATTTATATATATGTGTGTGTTTGTTTGTTTGTGTGTGTGTGTGTGTGCCTCTATATGCATCTATGTCTACATAGATAGATAGATAGATAGATAGATAGATAGATAGATATATGCACACAGACATTTTATTTACAGTATACAGTGGGGCAAAAAAGAATTTAATCAGCCAACAATTGTGCAAGTTCTCCCACTTAAAAAGATGAGAGAGGCCTGTAATTTTCATCATAGGTATAACTCAACTATGAGAGACAAAATAAGAAAAAAAAAATCCAGAAAATCACATTGTAGGATTTTTAAAGAACTAATTGGTAAATTCCTCAGTGAAATAAGCAAGATTTCTGGCTCTCACAGACCTGTAACTTCTTCTTTAAGAGGCTCCTCTGTCCTCTACTCGTTACCTGTATTAATGGCATCTGTTCTCAGTATAAAAGACACCTGTCCACAACCTCAAACAGTCACACTCCAAACTCCACTATGGCCAAGACCAAAGAGCTGT
>JAQMYJ010000039.1:14350431-14376771 GCA_030014305.1 Clarias laeviceps | reverse complement strand
TTTCATTTTCTGCAATGGAAAAGTACTCGAACTAGTTACTTTTATCAGAAAGTAACGCAGTAATGTAACTGATTACTAATTTTGTAATGTAATTAGTTACTTTAAAAAGTAACATCCCCCAACACTGCACATAAAAAGTTATTGAAGAAGCTATTTCTTTCATTTAACTGTGAAAGATGCTACTGTATGTGGTGTCTTATCCCTGATATCAGAATGCATAAATAAATGTGCATCAGTTATGCCTGATGTAAAAGCAAAAGGACACTTTATTGCTCTAAGGATTTATTCAATTTAACTCTGTAATTGCCTGCAATTCACATGCTCATTATATTACAATTTAGTGCATTTAACACCAGCTGTTATAGAGTTAATGACAGGAGCTATAGGGAGTCGCTCACATGATCCCAAGTGACTCTGCACAAGGTGTAATTCCACAAATTAACTATGAGGCCTAATTCAGGAAATGTCAAAGGACTCGATGTCTACTGTAAAATGGTATGCATAGTAAGACATACAGAAGATGAGGGGGGGACAAAGCTCAAGCTTTCTTCATTCAGTGCCTAAAGCTGATTATGGACATCACTTTGAATGCCTTTTTGGGTTAAGTAAATGTATTTCTTTGCAGTGAGCCTGGTGCAGGCGAGTGGAGGTGAACTGTAACAGTTTTAAAACTGTGCACAGTGGTGACAAAAAATATGTTTTAAATAACACTTAAAAGGAAGCACTTACATTTATTTTTTATCACGTATTAATTTCTTTGGTTTGCGCACACTCAATGCAGTCTATTTTATGTAATTTGCTGGATATTTTTCATCTCTCCCTCCCTCTCTCTCTCTCTCTCTCTCTCTCTCTGTCTGTGTGTCTTTGCTCTTGAGACATGTAGAATGAGTGGTCTAATTGTAAAGATGGCTCTGAGCAGTGGCCATGTTTGTGTGTTGATTGTTTACCGCTCCTTAAGCCCCCTCCCCACTTTCTCTCTCTCTCTCTCTCTCTCTCTCTCTCGGCTGTAAGTCTAAAATTTTAATTACGATGCCTGACAGGCGCAGTGCGTGATGCACGGCCCTGCATTCATCACGGCGAGAGGGCCGGTGGCGCCGGCCGCCATGCCTCGTTCCCGAACGCCGGAGCACGGGCTGAGCAGCAGGTGCCATATTACTGTGTACAGAAAAGCAATTAGGAAGCATATTGGATGAATGAGGAACGCATTAATATTAGCAAGTACATTTGTCAGTGGGTTTGATGCGAGTCTTTTTCTTTTCTTTATGCAACATTAAGATTGTGGCGCTCATAAATTCTCCGCTTAAATTGCCATCTGTTCCCCTGTCAGGCCACTCTGAAATAGGGAGGAGGGGGAGGAAAGTTTTTCTCTTTCTCTCTCTCTCTCTCTCTCCTTCTGATCATACATATTTTTTCTGTTTTTTTTCATAGGGAGGATGTGATTTTTTAAAATTTATGTAGAGGGGACACAGCTAGTTTCTCCACATGCTTAAATCGTTCTGGCTTGTCCAAGCTCGTTCCACTTCTTGGTGCCAGATCAAAAAAAAAAAGGAAAAAAAAAGAAAAAGAAATCCAGTAAGAGATATATTTAACTCAGTTTTATATTTAATTAAATCCAACGTGCAGACGGTAGAATATCCCTTGGCAACGTTGCATTTCAAGGCACAGCATCAGAGCTGTGTGTGGATGGTGTGGCTTACAGGAAGGGGTGCACTCTGTCTTCTTCTCCTTTACTCTTTCTATCTCATTGTCTTTGGGAGAGGAAGAGCTCAAAGCTTCAGTATCTTTGGCACAGTGGCCATGTTCTCAGGGCTATCATCTCAATACCATGGGCGGCTTAATGACGGCACGTCCACGCGCTGTCACTAGGAGATTACTGTCAGCATGTCCTGTGGCCGTGGGGAAGGTGTATGTGTGTGTGTGTGGGGGGGGAGGGGGGGTTGGTTGTGTGAGCTCAGACAGAGAGTTTTAGGTGTTGTGTTTTGGGGTTGGAGGGGTACACAGAGCCCCATGGTAATTAGTCTGTCAGCAGTGTGTGTTAAGTGGACTATGAAGGCAGCACAGTGTCAGAGGCATCACGTTTACTGTTCATCTATACCTTGACTTGTCTATAGACATAATTCACCAGTCATTATAAGTAAGTGGACACATGGATAATAAAAGACTATTTAATTCATAATTAATAGGAATTCATTTCAGAATTAGGCCTCAGTGTTAAACTTAACAGGAGTTAGTACTTTTATAATACAAGTACACATTAGTACAGTAAGTCTTATTACTGTACCTATGTAGGGTTTGGTGTTTGAGCAGAAAAAGCAGGTTGCAGTTCTATAGATGCTCACTGATATGGTGATATACTGTACTTTGCAATCGATTAAAGCATACCCATAAACCTGTGATGAGTCATGATTTTAAACAATCTTTAAAAAAAAAAATTTTTTTTTGTAATTTCTGCCATGTAATGTTAGAAGCTGATTATATTTATCCCAGATTCGCAGTCTTGTGCTTCACATGAAATACAAGCAATAGACAAGAGGAGAAATAAACAGTGGTGACAAGACTACAAAGTCTGAAAATAATAAGTACAGATTATATCAATAAGTAGCCATTAATTTTATGTCAATGATTGTGTTATTTAAATCATTCACAGAGCGCATGTCTAGAAGGTATAGAATGGTCAGAATTAGTGCTGCACAATTAATCGCACAAAGATTGAAATCTCAATATGGACCTGTGCAATTATTTCATCAGGAAAGGCTAAAATTTTTTGTGGTTATTAGATGCATAGTCAGGAATTAAAGTTTTTTTTAAATAAATATGGACAATTTCCTCCTAATGACATAATTTGTGCCATTATTTATTGTTAGCATAGATAAATACATTTAAATTAAAATGATACATTTAATAAAAAATAAAAAAATTGTGATAACCGCAATGTGATTTTTTTTCGGAACGAATCGTGCAGCCACAGCACGTTTGTTGTGGCAATTTGCATATTTCCCCCTTCACTGTTACAAAAGCACAATATTGCGAAATTAAAAAAAAAAAAAATTAAATATAAATTTTTTTTTTAAATGTTACGTTTTAGCTTGATTGGTAATGAAATTAAATTGTTAAGATGAACATGCTTATCCAAGTCATGCCCTCTCAGAAACAAAACAAAACAAACAAACAAGCAAACAAACAAACAGAAAAAATTAGGGACGGGGAAAAATTTATTAACTTACATATCACAATTGTGGCAATACACTTATCGGAGCAATGACTTTAAAAATGATTTTTAAAACAATTGCTTATTATATGTATATATGTGTTTGCATTAGAAGTCGGAAAATTACACTGTTCTTTTATAATCTCAGATTTATTGCGCTCTAAACTATTTAAAAAAGTGTATATATAGATAAGGTTAGTCCAGTGAAAGGAACGGCAGAATTATATATACAAATTGCAATACAAATTGAATCAGCACTCAGGTATCATAACAATATTGTATCAGGATTTTTCTTACTAGTGTGTTACCCTCAAGCCTACAATTATGTAGCTTTAATTTGAATCATTCACATGGCAACCTAGTTATAGTGTACATAAAAAAAAAAACAAAACATACATTATCACCCCAGTGATAAGCAAGGCAACACGTTGGTACCCTTTTTTCTGAAAAGCAGTTTTTTCTGAATAGTTTCTGTGCACTGATGATGAAGAATAAAGTTTTTCTTAAAGGATTTAATGTGGGAGATGGCTATAAAAAGTCTTGGAAGGTTTCAGTGGCTGTTAGTTAAGGCTTTAGTAAGACGATTGCACTGTTTCTGCATTAATGGAGTGGAACATTTTGAGTTGATTTCTTTGGTGTCACCAGGCCAGAAAGAAGCTTTCCTTACAGCATCTGTTATAAATATCAAATATTATATTTGTTACAAAATAGTATGTGTAATAGCTGTTACAAAATATTTTCCCTTTGCAGGATAATTTCTTTTGCTAACTTTATTGGCGATCCAGAATGTAGTAAAGTTGTCTGTAGCTGTTGTGATAATTTGTATAGCAGACGATAGGAGATTAAGGATCAAAGGAGAAATAAAAAATTTTGGCCAATGAAGGGCAGACTTCTTCTCAAAGCTATCATGTTTATTACAGTTTGTGGTTTAACAGACCTCCCTGTTTGGTATTTCTGGCTAGAAATGTGTGCACTTTAAAAAATCCTGGGTGGTACATGATAATTAGTGCCTTTGCAAACATTGCTTCAAATCTTATTCCACAAAGGAAAGAACTGAAAAAAGCTAAAAAGTAGCTTCTGCTGAAGATTTGCATTTTTCTGCTATTGGTTTGTGTGTGTGTGTGTGTGTGTGTGTGTGTGGAGGCATAGCATCAAACCGTATATACCTGCGGGTCCTTTTGCTTTCACATTTTGCATTCTTCTCATCAGTAACAAGCCAGAAGTTTATCTTTGTACTATTGTAGCTGAAGCTCTCAACAGGTCTCTATGTGATCCCATGCTGTTATCCTGGCTGATACCATACCATTGTTATTCATGCCGTGTTTTTTTTTTTCCGCTCATCTTGTCATGTTTTTTTTCCCACTCATAACTTGATTTATGAATTGCTGTGTAACCTCTTTTAAGAGTGTTGTCTAATTGATATAATTCATTCCTAAGGGATGTTCTCTCTTTTTAAAGAATATCTTAAAGGCAAAGTTGGTTAAAGCATTAATGATCTGCCTGTTGTGTTGTGGCGACGCATGGCTGAACATGCAGGGACAGAAATCACACGGTCCATAGGGGGCGCATGAAGCCATTATTAATATTAAAGATGATCGTCCTGGACACAGTCACTCGTAGTGTAAATGAGATACTGTTGGTGGGTTCTACACTGATGCTTCTACATTCTCCATGTGATGATATACATGATTCACTCATTTGATTCATCCATTCAATGCCACTTTATTTGACTATGGTGCCCAGTTTGTGAGAGCCAGGATGGCTCCTGTTTCATCTGGAGTTTGGTGAGCCGTCCCTTCAGGGGGCACTTATTTGCCACCTCTCTGAAGGTTGTTTGTTATTTTGCTCCCTGTCTTTCTCTCCGTCTCCTTTCCCCATCGCACTTTCTCTCTCACCTCCTAATTCGTAGTATGATGACAATAACATGCACGACAGCCTCAGTGAGACCTTTCCAAATGCTGCTGGCCACCCACTCCCTTGCCAAGGTCAGCACTAAAAGGCGTCTCACTCCTCTCCCGGTGTCTACCTCCCTGCTTCGGCATGCTGCCTAGCTCTGAAAGATACAATTTTCTTCAAATGCACCTCTTGGACTAGTTTGTCTATTTCTGAGCTGCCCTTTTCCAATGAGGCAGAGACTCTCTGTGTCACGCTGTCTAGCGCAAATCACACGCCAGGGCCAGGATCTGAGGGGGACAATTTGCCAGTGGTATGCATGAGTAAGCTGGGAATTTCTCCATTTAGAGTGACCAGACTGCTCCTTGACAAGCTGATGAGAAGCTGAAGAGAGAGAGAAACAATATAGAATCACTTCAACTCACCGTTGACATTTGCCAGTGCTGAATGTTGCGCTGTGGCTGTGGTTCTGAATAGAGGGGACAAGTTTCAGATGGCTTTTGCCACATTTGATCATTCTCTAAAGCAGGTGCTGTCCAGAGCTTGTGCTGCTACTAGGTGCTTCCTTGTGTGTTGTTTATGGTTGTCATGCTTTTTGTTTGCAGCAAAGCTGGAAAATCAAAAAAAAAAAAAGAAAAAACTGACAAAGCGGAGTATAATTTTACAGAATAGAATATAATAAAATAAACTAGAAGACTATAGGATTCAATAGATAATAGAACAGACTGGGAGTCTATAGGATTAACCAGAGAACTGGTAATTAATACATAGAATAGAACATGATAGAATAGTTGTTGTTGCCCCCCTGAAATGGTCAGCCAAAAGGCAGAATATACGATGATGTCAGATGCCCTTCCTGATGCAACTGTCCCATTATACCAAGGCACGGAATTGAACGCAGGCCTTCTGCATGGGTGGCAAGAAACCTACCACTGGGCCAACAATGCCAAGGCATATCATTGGATTTAATAGAATAGAATAGAAGGTATATTATAAAACTGAAAATTACAGCATTATAACATTTGATTTATGAGGACAGAGTGGAATAAAAAGAATAGAATAGACTTAAACCTGGAAAATCAGGAACAAAAAAAAAAACAGGATATACTGTCACAAAACATAATAAACTATAGGTCTATAGGATTAAATAGGTAAACTTGAATAGGATTTAATGAAACATACTGTATTTAATAGCAAGGGCTGGAGATTTATGAATGGAATGGAATGGAATTTAACTGAATTACAAGGTAGGGAATAGAATAGAATTCTGGGAAACTATAGTTATAGGATTAAATACATAAACTTAAATACAATATTACAGAATAGGACACGATAGAGTAAAATGAAATGTATTATAGTGTAATAGAATAGAATGGGAAAATGGAATAAGATTTAAAATTTATAACAGACTGAAAATAATAATAGGATTATAAGAATAAGAAAATTAAATGAAATGTATTGTGACAAAATAGAATAAACAGACCAGAATAGAATAGAATAAATGCTGAAAATTTAGGATAAAACTGGACAAAATGGAATAGGATAGCATGCGATAGGATAAAACTGGATTAATGGAATGGGATACAATATAATGGACTGTGAGTCTGTAGGATTAAATAGATGAACTGAGATTTAATATCATGGCATAGAATAGTGAAAAAGATGAAATGGGATTAGAGGAATGGAATTGAATAAAATGCAATAAAATAGAATCTGACATAAAAGCGTATAAAGTTAAATAGGCAGAGTGGAATGTAATATTATAGATAATAATATCTATAGAATAGAATAATAGGATATAATGAAATACAAAATAATATGTAGGAATTCAATGGAATGGAATAGGATTAAATAGATAGACTCAGGTTTAATATAACAGATTAGAATAGGACATGATAGAATAAATATATATGGCATATAATAGAATACGACATAATGAAGGGTAAGTGATAGAACATGATGAATTGGGATTTACTATCATAGACTAGAATATAATAGAATCATAAGATTTAATAAAAAGTATATAATTCAAGAGGCTGGAAAACAAATGATAAATGTGATAGGATAGGATATGGTAGGTTAGGGTCGGATAGAATGAAGACTAAATAAATAAACTAAGATTCAGTGTCATAGAATAGAAAATAATATTATTTATTATAATAGAAGATGTAACAAAAAATGGAATTGTGTAGTATAGAGTAATATAGAATGTAGTGAAAAGTATGTAATGAAACAATATAATTAAATAGGATTTTAATAGCACAGAATAGAATTAAATGAAATAGAATAGAATAGAATATATTTTGGATAAACTATAGGATTAAATAGAATATGATAAAGCAGTGACAGCATATAATTATATATAGTCTATATACAGTAGCATGTCTGATGTTACTGTACTCTGGTTTAAATCTAAACAAACATATGGGATCTCCATGGAAAACATGTGCTTACACAAAGGATTCATTTATATTATGTCACTAAAACTTTATGACAGAGCGGGAGTTAGTACAAGTACAAGTCAACACCCCTCCCCCCTTTACAGAGATGTTGAAAAGAATAACGTTCATTTACTTGAAGAAGGCTAGCAACTACCTTATTACAAAGATCACTTTCTGACAGTTATCTTTTTCATTTCTAAACGCATATGAGTACTTGTCCTTGTTTCACACAGGTGCATATGTGGTATATATGCTCGTAACCTATTCAGAGAGAGCACTCAAACATCACCTTTATTTTCATAAGCATTTTTCTTTTTTCAGGTTAGCTGAAAAAAAAAATAAACAAAAAAGTACTTCTCTCTTTTCTTTCATCAGAGAGCACTTGCTCGAGGTGCCGTTATGCTTTCCTCATACAGCAGCATGTGTTCAGTCCTGTTTTAGCCCACGCTGAGTAAAGCTGCAGACATGTTTTAAAAGGCAGCACATGAAAACTCGAGTAGTCCCACATTGTCTATGAAAGAGCTTATAAATCCTCCATGTTCCCTTAAAACTTCACTTTCCACACCGGAGCTTCCTGTAGTACGAGGTGGAGATTCATGTCTGTCACAGTCAGCATGCCTCTTCACCAGCATAAACAAGCAAATTGAGTGAAGATGAGAGTTCTCCTATAGGCCTGATTTTATTTTTTTTTCCTCTCTTTTTTTTTTTTTTCTCTAGAAAGAGCTTGCTGGTGTTTTGAGCACATGCTGAGTTGGTTAGTGTCGCTATCTTGAGAGAAAGAAAGAAAGAAAGAAAGAAAGGAAGAAAGAAAGAAAGAAAGAAAGAAAGAACAGTAATTTTTTTTGTTCTCCTTAGAGCCTCAAAGAGCCCCCTGAGATGTTCTTGTTAGCTCAGATGTGGAATCCCATTTTTAGAACACACACCTATTTGTAAGTTTGTGTGTATGTGTGTGTGTGTGTGTGTGTGTGTGTATGTGTGTGTGAGTGAGAGAGAAAGAGAGAGAGAGAGAAAGAGATGCCCTCCAGCCAGCATCATGATCAGGATGAGCCCTAACCTTGATCAATACCTCACTATGGATCGCTCCAAACCCCAACGCTTCTGCACACTTTTTATTTTAATATCATGGTTGTTTGAACACTGTAGCCAGGGGCCCTTGCAGAAATGGGCTCTAACTGTGCTACACACATACCCACACAGTCATGGTCTCTCCTTCCCTGCTTTAGTCTCCTACTCACTTTCTCACTCTCATTTTCCCCTCTCTTTCTCTATTTCTTCCTTTGTAAGGGGTCATTTTACAGAAAAAAAAGAATACACAAGGCCCTGGGCAGAAGAGCATAGGACAACTGTGTCATTTACCTGTGTTCTCTCCATTCCACTTGGGGCAGGGGGGAGAGAAATAAAATAAAACAACAACAATAACAACAACGGTCTTGCCCTCAACACAAACACACATCAAAGCGAACTTATTTTTGGAAGCGGCTAAAACTGCTGAAGGTTTTTAATCATTTCCCCCGTGCTCTGCTAAGCCTCTGAGTGTGTTTAAGGGCTGAGCTGAATTCGAGCACTCTAACAGCACGGACTCTCACGCTAGGACACCACGGCGCAACAACAACAGCCTTTGTTTTTAAATACCTTCTGTGGTGCTCTTCTAATCTCTTCTTTGATCGCATTTAAAGACCTCTTGGGCAAATGGAGCCCAAAGGCAGTTTGAAAAAAAAAAGAAAAAAAAAAAGGCAAGTGCAAGGAAAACGATGTTCAGGTTATAAAAGTGCTGGCATGCAGCGTACCGCAGTGTACTGTATGATATAAAAAGGCATGGTGATAACATATATAGGAGGCGTATATACATGTGAGATACACCAGAGATGACCGAAATGTGTGTAAGGGGGGTCGGGAGTGCGTCAGGGCCCAGACATGAGGCAGGAGGAAGATGAAGATAAGGGCGACTGCAGGATGATGAGAAACGGGCGTAGGATGCAGAATATGGGACCGAATAACTTGTACCCATCACATCACACACACACACACACACACACACACACACACACACACACATACACGCACTACGTCTTTACACACTTATTAATACACGCAGATGGATATTAAGCGTCTTTGTTCTCAACATCCCAAACCGTCGCATGCTTCAAACCGGGTGTGTGTGCATCTCATTCGTACACCTGCCATCATAATTGCCCATAAACAATGGGCCATAAAATACACTTTACAAGGTGATTGCACAGCCCACCATCCAAATGGTGCTACTGTTTACCTTTTTCTTTCCGTTTTTTATGTGTCTGTATTTAGCGATGTGCAAATATATCCCACTCAGGTTGTTATGCCTGCTTTTTTTGGTATTCAGCAAGGTAACGGAAAGACACTACTATTAAATCAATCCAATCCAATCCAGCCATCCCAGTGTGACCTCATAGCCCATGTCAGCTCATCTCCCATCATGCAATGCTGTAAATGAGTGCAGATCGTGCAGCAGCTGGCTCCTGGCACTGTCATCCTCCCTCCTGTCTCTCCTCATCTGCTGCTTTCCTCTCTTCCCCTCTGTCTCTTATCACTCTCCTACCTGCTCTCTTTCTCTCTCTCTCTCTCTCTCTCTCTTTTCCTGGCTGATCTCGCTGGTGGGCTGCGGTATATCTGACAGTCCCTGTGAGCGTTGCCTCTACTCATTATAAAATGACCCTAAGCCCAAACCTTCTCTGTGCCAGAAAACAGGTGCGACAGCTACCTCTCCTGCCATGTTGCGAAGGAGACGAATCAAGTTCCTTCCAGGATGTGACAAAACAAGGAACAAAGAAAGATGCTTAAAAGTATAATTTGCTCCCGCTCGCTGAGCCGTATTCTCTCAGGCTGGAATTACTGGTGTAGATTTGTGGTTTGCATGCCCTTCAAGCTTTGCATCTCTTGCCAGAAAGAATGGCGCTTGATGCAGTAGGAGTTCAGTAGCTGTACTTACCCAGAGCTTGTGTTTTCTCTTTCTAACTCTCATGTGGATGTGTGTCTGTGTGTGTCCCCCAGGATTGACAGTTGAGGCCAGGCAGTCGCTGGAACCACAGGCTGATGGACGGTTAAGCAGTTGGAGGGCTGCCAGTCAGACTCAGATAGGTAGGAGCTACGCCAAGGCCGTTCCTCGACCGTCCATCCTGCTCCCTTTGACACACTAGTGCCTTTAAGCTTCTATTATGGCTCCTTCTCTTCCTCTTTCAAATAGAGCAAATTTGATTTGGCCTCTGCAAAAGCACTTTTCACTGCATAAAACTCTGATGGAAAAGTGGCATTCAAGGTAAAGCTGGTTGGGTAAAGGGAGGACAGCGTGATCATGGTGAAAACACAGGGCTCACACTTGTTCAGTCAGTATGAGTGCATTCTGTGTGTGTTTTTTTTTCTCTCTTCTTGTCCATGAACTTTTGTCTTGCCTGATTTATAGTGCAATAACAGGTTCTTGTACTTCTCTTGTACACTATCAAGGACTTAAAGGAACACTTCAGTGTTTTCAACGTAATCTTTATCCACTGCATCTGTATTCAACTCAAATTATATGGATGAATACAAATTTCAACATATTTCTCTGTATTGATGAATGAAAAGAAAACCTGTTTACTTGAAGCTCACTTATAAAGGAGGTCTAAGCACAGTTGTTCAAAAAGTGAATAAACCTTTATGTGAAGCACTTTCATGAATTCTTCAGTCAAAGCTATTCATAAATTCAGCTTTAAATGTCTATAATTAATCATTTCAGAGATCAAATTTTTTTTCTGTGAGAAGTACATTAGTTTCTACCTGTCAGCTCACAAAACAACACAAGGTACAGTAAGTAACTGAAATATTTTTTTTTGTTGCTTCAGCTATAGTAGGATCCCTGGATTAATCCTGAGCTTGGGATACTTTTGGCTACACCAAACTTCCCCTATGCTGTGCTTCCTGCCAAAGGTGTAAATATATTATAGAGATTATAGAGGAACAATAATGTTACAACCTACTGTAAAATGCAAACACATATGAATATATGTCTTCTATACACGTCTTCTATACACATGTTTACTTGCTCCTACATCTGTCTGTGGGATCTGTACACGTAATCATTCACAAACACCACTTGCACATTACAGGAAATTAGTCCTGACAGTGTTCAAAGTGATTTCTACATGTTTTTGTAAAGGAGTTCCTGGGAGGCCAGCATTTCATGCATGAAGCAGGCAGTCCGATCATGACTCCGGTGTGCTGAGAAAACTTTCCACTTTGATGAATGGTATCCAAGAGATAGTGTAATGCTGGAATAAGTGCATTAATGTAGCAGGGGATTATATAGAGAAATCATCACAGAGTTCTTACACTCATAACTGTTTTCTGTTATTCTGCACAATCAAAAGTCCCGGTTTGACCGTTTTGAACACCCCTCATATATTTATTTCACCTTCAGTTAGAGGTTACTGCCCTTAAATCCTGAAAATTTAAATAGTATTACAAACCCCTTCTCTTTCTCTTATCAGAGTTTACATTTATATATTTATAATTAAGCTTTAAATGGCCTTTGAACAACTCTCAAAGGTTTCTTTTAGTTCTTTATTAACATGTTATTTTTTAAATTTTTTTTATTTGGGTTAACAGTTTTCTTCCCATAATGCTTTTCAAAAATGTTGTAGTTGGATTCAGGCTTTGCTTCATCTTTATGTGTAAGACTGATACAGCAGCACTTTAATCTTTTAGTCTGTGTAGCTCTCTCCCTTCCTCATCTCTTACTTCTTCTCAAACATGATCTTCAACTTTCATATTAATACTGCTATCAATGCTGTCATGCATGTCATATCATGGATCAGTAATTAGCTGAATCGAGTCTCTGCTGTAATCGAGCGGAACTGCTTCATATGAACTTCATTGCTTTTTAGAACTTTGCTCTCGCTTTTATGTTTTTGTTTTTTTCTGTTCAAACTTGACCTTTGTCAGGTGCATATATTTGCGTTTGCTGAAATTATTTCCTTTTATTACTGTATATAGTACATCAACTTGACTGCCGACAAAGTCCCCTGTGATGTCAGAATACCAGTCGTACAACATTACCTAAATGTTATCATCACAATTGCTAAGGACATTAGGGTAAAGTTTCATTAAATCTTTCTGCTATAGTAAAACAGTGCACCTGTATAAACAATTATAGACACCATATCACAACTCTGGTATGTATTTTGTCTGAAAGGACCTTTGGGTTTTAGCAGCAGGATAGCAAAGCCGTTCTTGCTTTGGTAATATTGGAGTGAAATATGGTATTTTAGGCAATGGCTTGTGTCCGGCACAATGCCCAGATGAGTCCGGTGAGACTGGCTCGGGCCAGACAGACCATGTCATTCTGGGCATGGCCATGTGGCCAGCTGAGCCAAGATATTCCCATGGTTCACTATTGCCTGCTTACCAAACAATGCCAAAGCAGCACAGGCCAAGCTTAATACAGAATGTGTATAAGTGCAAGCAGCTGTAGGGGAGCTGGCAGTGAGGTGAGGTCCTGCCTCATGTGAAGGGATCACTGAACAACTCCACGAACAGTCAGAGAGAAAGAGCAAGAGGAAGGAAAAGTTAGAAAACACAGAGGATCTGGGCCTGGCTGTGCTGGCAGGTTAAATATCTCCAGGCTAGGAGTGCAGTGAGGGCATGTGGCCTGTGGTGAAAAAAGAGAAGCCTAGCTCACATGTGGCTTTCACATCACTGCTCTTTAACTCGCTCTAGCTCTCTCGTGACCATTATCTGCTTGGTATTTAAACCTCCTGCCACCTGCACTGGCATGCTGATTTGCTTCCAGGCTCCAGTGTGGATGGGCAGTATCTTTAGTCTGCATTTTCATTATTTTATTTTATTTATTTTTTGCCCCTTACTTGTTCCATGCTGTAAGGGTGTGTGAGCTGAATGGTTGCCCCTTTCCAAACACAAAGGCTGCAAAAAAAACAAAAAAAACAACACCCTCTGTGTAAGGTTCACCACTGTTTGGCCACAATATCCCCTTCCCTTGTGTAGCCTACTGTACTCAAGCAAGAACACCACATGAAAGGATCCACCTCTAACTCTTGTAATTACTAGTATAATGACGAATGTAAATACCAATTAACACAGCCAACCATTCTAAGGTAATCTGGAACGCTCTCATTGTGAAATGAGATGTAGGTTATGAAGTACCAGGCCAAAGTGGAGCATCCTGTAGAAGTAGCTTATTAAATAATGCCCAGCTAATTGCTTTGTCTTCCTTTTGTCCTGCTGTTGTACATGGTATTAAGCATGTTTCATATATCTTAGAATAATGAGGAAGACAAGCCTGGCACCTGCACACTGTAATTAAACATATAAATTCTCTCCTTGCAGAATTATTTGTGGTCACGGACTGATTTATACAGCTTACTAAATTGCAATGTTGAGCTTATTTTCTTTCCCTGAAAGAGCTGAAGAACGGAACCTCATTCATCAGGCACTTTAGCCAGAATAAGCTCCTCTAAAAATTGACTATATATAAGGAGTACATGTATTTTTCCCCCCGTTTCTTTCTTTTCCAAGCCATGCTACACCACCCTGACATTCGTCCTTGGGGAAGGCAGGGGAATATTTATCTCTCAAACATAAATTAGATTAATGTTCCACTAATTGTACCGGTCTCTCTGGTAATTCCTCAATAATTATTTCGCATCAAATTGAAGGTATAGAAGAGGACTACTGCATGACGAGGGTCGTTCCTGACATGCCAATCTCGCGCATGAAGGCAAGTTTGGATTTTGGCCATCTTCTGTATCATTGTTGTTGAGTGACAAATAGTTGGGTACATGATTGATATCGCGCAAATAAATAATTCAGCAGGTTTTCAGACCAATCGCAACAAGTTGCATGTGTGAGTGCAATAGACAAGTTTTTCCACATATTCTGCTGTACTGAGAGAAAAAAAAAGGTTTACTGAAGATTCACTCATAATTAACAGATTTGTTTAGGTGGTCAGCAGATATTTTCTCTGTTTCAGTAACCTCATATAGCTGATCTTAAGATCGTGTCCTGGGTTCCGCTAGGTGTCTGAGCTTTGTGAGATGTGTAGTCCAGTTGCACATTCCAGGTGCCTTGCAAGTGCTAGTGAGTAGCTCTTTAAGTTCTCAGGTTTAGACATGTTGAGGGTTTATCTTTTTACCACCCACCACAATGCTCAGTCCCTGACAATGATTAGCTTTCCTTTGAAGTTCAAAGTACTTCCAGGAGGAACCTCGTCTCATCTTGTGTGGTGATCTGGAAAAACCCTTCACATCGTCGAATTATGATGTGTTCAAGGCTTTGCTGAGCTTGATCATGTTTCTCTTTTGCATTTGTCTCAACCACAAGTATTGTTAACTCGTTTTCTTCAAAAGTGAAATGGGGAAAAATTGCATTTTAATATTGTCCAATGCGATATCCCAGCTGCTTATTTTAGGAAAAATATTGAGTTTCTTATATTTCTATTTTATTTTTTTTGTATTTACATTCACAGTTTTATACAAGGGCTATTTGTTAAGTGCCATATTTAGCTGATTTTAATACTTGCACACAGTTTAATACTTGTACTCTTATAAAATATTTAAAGTATATATTATACTTTTAAAATTAATTTCTATCTATCTATCTATCTATCTATCTATCTATCTATCTATCTATCTATCTATCTATCTATCTGTCTGTCTGTCTGTCTGTCTGTCTGATGTGTGTTTGGATGATTTTGACTGCTTGATTGGAATCCATACAACATGCATAAACTGATCATAACTCATTCTAAATCAATTATAACTGAATAAATAAATTATTACTAAGGATTAGGACTAAGGATAGTCAACTCATATAAAAAAATCATTTATATTTTTATGAATAATGAAATCATAACGAATCATTCATATTTTTATACCTAATCAGTAAACTGTTTAATAGCTTACAAAATAGATTTGCTTGTAACTCTTTAATTCTTTTTGCTTTTAAAATATTTCTTCACACCATCATTTACAAGTATCATCTGCAAATAAATGACAGGTATTGAACAAAACTGGTCACACACAGTATGGATGAAGGGCTTCTAAATAAAATCTCAATTATTTTTTCCTTCTTTTTTTCATTTCATGTTATTGTAGCAGATTCAGTGGTTGTCAAATATTATCATCAAATATGAAATAATTGTCTTTGACCTGAAATTTATTATAGTGTGTAGAAGCCTGAGGTTTATACTTCTATTACAAATGGAATTGATTATTATAGCATATAGCTACTTCAATAAGGCATGCAACTTTCCAGGGTGTCTAGGGTTATGTATGCAGACTGACTGTTTTTACATTTCTATGCATTTCTAAAAAAAAAAAAAAGACTTGATAATGGAATAGATACTGTTTGTAAGACTCCACTTATCTGTATTTACTAAATAAATATTAATAATATTTGCATTGTCAGCAATAGTTCTTTATGTTGAAACTGTTACTAGTCTAAATTCAGACTGTCAGTCACACAGTGCTCTGTCCAGCTGTGGTGTGTTTGAGAAGTATTTTAATTTATAAAAATAAAACAAAACATTTGGTCATAATGTCTGAAATGTCAGCTACTCATTGCTAATTTCCTGTTTATAGATATCTTATATAAAAGCAATATTACACTGACAGTCATACTGTTGTAGTGAATATCAGCACAGCTGATTTGACCTGAGGACTTGCTTGTATAATCAAAACCATGTTAATATTTACCACATTAACAGTTTTTTTTTGCATTAGATATTTCTTAATTATAGATGTAAGATCTAGCCAAACCCTGGCCAAACCCTGATATTTTTTTTTTTGCAGAATCCAGCCTCAGTGACATTTGTTTTATCAAATTATCACACATGTACAGTAAATATATCTGTGCTGAATGCTTTTAAATATGTCTGAAAATTTGTATCATTTGTGCTTTTAGAGACTCTACTTTTTTCAGAAGGATGAATTCGTGGTTGTTTGTCACCGGTATATACAGTACACACACATACAGTATATAATTATGCCGTGTGTGCATGATTACGCATGTTAAGCACGAAAGTGTACATAAATACATGCACATTTTATTTTCTCGCTTATTTTCTTAAGACAGTCTGTCTTATGTTTGTTGAAGTGCTTGTTGGAGTGTTTGTAGACTTCCATGCAAAGTGAATTTGCAGTTTTGTTCTCAGTTCAGAAAAAACATGTTGGTTATCTTGACCACGATAATGATAATTACACTACAGATGCAGCACATAGAGATTAATTCCGTAAAAGACTAAGTGTTCTGTTAAGAATATGAGGGTTGCTACTGTTTTTTTTATGTATATTTGAATGTGAGCCCTGAAAGTGGACACTGTCCAAAAACACAACAGAATGTTACTGTACACACAGTATGACGCACTCCATCATGCCAGTGTCTGTGCAATACCAACTGTTGTAAAGAATTGCAGACGGTTGTATGTGGTTGCCAGATCCTCCATTATTATTGTTATTACCCAAATCTCCCCAATTGGTAATCAAACTGCTTTCATAATTTGCTAAAGCAGCCTGCGTACACAACAGGTGCTGTCCTCTAACTAGTTTACTTTCTGTGCAATCTAGTGTTTGTTATGTCAGCTGAAATATTGATGAAATCTCGGTGAAGTAGGGGCCTCTCTCACTTTGTGAGTTTAACTATTCTTTGGCAACTCTTGACTAGGGTCATATTTTCTTTTCTATAGTATAGTTATCTCTTTCTTTTGGCTTCTCAAAATAATCCTTTTGCATAGAGTTGACTCAGTAATTCTTGCTACTGTGAGGGGGGAAAAGGGAGCTTTGAAAATATATCATCAAGAAGTTGAAGTTGAGGAAAATGCCGGAGATCTTTGTGAGCACATGCAATCTTTAGGACTGAAGAGGAGAATAATGCAGAGTTGATGATTTTCAGTGTGGTCTTGCCATCATCATGTCAGGAATAGCGCTGTTGTGCTTTTGCAACTTTGAGTAAGAAAAATATGGACTGTGTATAAGGAAAAAAAAATAAAAATCTGCCCCACCAACAGAAACAGCAGACAAGCCACATGATAAGTGGAAGTAACTGTCAACAAGGCCTGTATAGGCTCCTGTTTCCTCACACAAGGCATGAGTTTATATCATGCAATACACTGGCATGTGTATGTGTGTACATGTCAGGGTGTGTGCATGTATGTCATGGCTAATACAGGCCTGGCTGATGATGGTATTGCTTCCTCTGTCTGACTTTCGCTGCAGGGTAATTACACTGAAATGAAATGTTTCTGTATTAATTGCAGAGTTTGTTACTACCATGTCAGAGATGGAGTTGTTCACCTGATGATGCCAGATAAACTCCACATCACTTCTCTGTGTTTTATTTCTTTTTCCTTATTTGCCCTCTTCTTCTGATTTTCATTGCATTCTTTTTGTTTTATGTTGTTTAATTCTTTCTATTTTCCTGTTTCAGTATTTTGCCAAGTCCTGCTGCTTTTATTACATTCCTGACACTTTTGTTAATAAATCATTGCAATGTTAATGAAAATAGCATTCAGGCATATCCAAAATGATTGTGTCTTTTGTCATGCTAATAAATTGAAAGCTGTTGGTCCAATGGGTGAATGCCTGCGCATTACGGACAAGTTTTTTGATATGTGTCTGCTGAACCTCTCATATTCTTGTCTTCTCCTCGTTCTCCATGTTATTCAGAACAAATCTATAATTTGCTTTTTATTAAAAATATGGCTTGTATTTATTTACTTTCTGATCACAGGACTGTTGTTCATAGGATGTTTGTCACTGTTTTCATCTGGGAAGAAAAAAAAATTTAATAGTTAATTCATTAATTACATTTCAATTTATGTGATAATTTATTTCTCATACAAACACTGCTATTAGCTGCAATTTGTTTAGATTGTAAGGTTTTTTTTAAGCACATTGTTTCCAAGACTGGTATTAGCAGCCGTTTTTAAAAAAGCTATTTTTTAAAACCCAGAAAACACCAATAACTTCAAACCCAGGTACACCCTCGTCCTGATACATTTGTGCCAGCACTGTACACATACTACCATGCAACTCCTGTACTATGCAAGTATTATTGCCGTGCTGCCATAGATCTAGTTATGTATGGTGGTCTCTTACATTACCTATATGATGGATATTTTTTTCAATTTCCAATATGGTCTTTATTTCAGATTCTAGGTTCTGGATGTTGGATGCTGTTTTGCATTTGTTTACTTCAAATGCTGACCTTTAGATTGGTGAGTGCGAGTTAGCAAACTCAAAAGTCTCAGTCATACGTATGTTTCATTTTCATAAGCACGTTCTTATTTCTTTGTCACAGCCTCAGCTGGTACCAGGCAGTCTTATCTTTCTCTGTGTTGTGCAGATACCGAGCAGTGGCAGCCTCTCTGCGGATGTTTTACAAATCTGAATGTGAAAAAAAAAAAGAATGGAATATTTGATAGCCGTCTATAATGGCTCTGAAATCTCTGTCATTATCTACTATCAGATGTGGCTTTTAAAAGCATCGGGAGTTGCGGGCGTTTTACATGAATTTCAACTTGGACCGGTTATTGAGAGCAGAATACACTTAGCAGGTCAGTCTAGCAGGTTCCAGCGTGCTTGCTTCGCTCGCACAACTACCGTGGCATGACAGCAACACCAAAAAAAAAAAAAGAACACACCTGTCACACTGCCACTTGTGGTCACGGTATCACGAATGCATGTGGAATATCTAAGACTCTGAACCTCATTTGGGAAAAAGAAGAAGAAAAAAGATAAGTAGAGTTGCTTGTAAGAGAATTTTAATGTAAGATCTGTGAAAAAGCTGAGACTTGGGTTTGTTGTGTTTGTATAATGACTCATCGAGGCAGAAGCCATAAAAAGTATGAAATGTCTATCAAGCATAGCCAGATGGTTTATATTTAAAATGACTGATGGTTTTAATCTAGTTTCTGCTCATGTCTGAAAACGAGCTGTTTGTTGATTCTTGCCTCTAATTCATCTGATGGCTGATGGGGTATGGCTATTTGGACAATCTGCAAGTTTGCGTGTCGTGTTGTCGGGTTTCAATATGTCATCATGTGGAGAAAGGACTGCACTGGAAGTACGGGTCATCTGCATCCGATTCGATTAGCCGACTTAATGTTTTATTATGGAGGCGAGAGAGGGATAATTAAAGAGGCCTTATGGGGGCCTGAGGGGACATCTGTTTGCATGCGAGCCTTAGGGTCAGACGCCGAGACTCTGGGCCGATGCTGAAGGCAGCGTGAGAGTGGATTTCCTCTCTGCACCATGCTGAACCAGAAAACAGCAGGCTTCGCTCACACACCGACACACAGCAAATTAAACGACTATCTCAATTTCATTAGCGGAATAATAATGGGCTCAGCCTGAGCGCTGCTTTATTGCCCATCCACAAACGCATTCTCGACCAACATGTATCCTCATAAGAGCACGCCAACAAGAAAATATTTTTCTTGCCATATCCGTATAAACATAACGAACGAAACAATAGTGCATGGTGTTCATGTATATCCAAAAAAAGTACCCTGCTTCCCCGTGCAAGTTTTCCTGCGTGCACCTTGGATCACTCACGGAGATGTGATGCCAAGTTTTGTGCCTGTGTAACGGGCATGGCGTGACTCGTGGGGTGTGTGGGTTACCCAGATCAGGCTGCGCTTTAGTCTATGGGTCAGTTCTTCCCACAAAATCGCACCTCCATAGTCTAAGCCCACAGCCTAAAATAACTTTAAAGCCTATGCGCCTTGTGGGAAATGTCTCTGAACCGAAGACTAGTCCTATTAAAAATCGCCTAAAACTGAGCATGAGGATGAAAAGGAATGAACTATGGGGTTGTGTTATTGATGTGTGTGTGGAAAATGAACAGATTTCTGCAGTAGAAGAAGCCCCACTCACCTATTGATTCGAAAAAGGAACATGTAGAAATAGACTCAGTAAATCTGGAACTACTTAACAGGTTAACAGCAACCATCTTTTTTACGCAAAGTTGTCCAATATTGCAGCATTGATGTTGAGAAGAGGAGCAGTAAACCAAACGGAGGCTATGGGCTGCATCTGTCTGTGCCGTACTGCCTGAATTATAGTGTTTGTCCAGATCAATACACAAAGGCAATAGTCCTTATTATTATCTTATAATAAATGGTAATCGTCGTGCCACATGTATTTGTAATTTTCTGAGGAAACGGTGGATAATATCTTTTGAGGAATGATATGTTGCGCAGATGTAACACACAGTATTGTTGTTCAGTTACTAGCGTAGTTTGTTGCTGCCTAGCTGTCGTGTGTCATTGTAGAATGAGAAAGGCAGAGAGGCGAGGGTTAGGGAGCACTGCACCAGCAGTGTGAGCGTGTGTGTCACACACCTCAGCATGCTAAACAACCTCTCACAGCTTTCTACTCTCCCAAGTGCATACTAGGTGCACTAGCGACATTATCATAACAAAAAGAATGAGTGGGCTTTGTTCCGCTCTCATTCTTCTATACGCTATGAAGTGTGGACACCTAACCTACTGCCCAGTACAATATTAGCATTAGCATCTTAAGCTTCTTTCTCCATCTCTCTCCCTTGCTCTCAAAAGCTGCGCTGTATATTAATTCTAGTCTTCAAAGTGCCAAGGCTTGACACCTTGGCAGAGAGCATCTGCATTCTGCAAGGAGAAAAAGAATGACACTAACCAAAAAGTCTGTTCAGCTATTCCTCCCAGACAGGAAGTATAAGGAGATATTAAGAAAATAAAAACTGAGATGCAGTGTCTCAATATGAATGCAGCACAAACAATCATCAAGCAGACCTTGATGCACATTGTTATTTTACCAGGACACTCCTGTCCAATGGTTGTTCATTTCTAGAGCCTGTTCTCATCTGTTCCATTCTCTGTGCCCGGAAAGCAGGAGCACTGTATTTAAAGGACAGATGGAGGGGTGGAGCGAGGACGAATGTGCCGAGGACGAGTGGAGTGCTAGAGGTTGGATTGATGGACCCTCAGTCTGTACCGAGAGACTGTGTAGGAGGAAGAGGAGCGTGGAGGCTACACGTTGATTGACAAGCCACTGTGACAATCAATACCGAGGGCAGTGCACGAAGAGCGTGCGAAGGTTTCCCAGCCAGGTGGAATTCGCCGTCCAGTGATCAAACAGCACTCAGAAAAGACAAGAATCGAGACGGTGTAACAATTATTCCTGTGGCAGAATCAGGTGAAGAAAGGATATCTCTCCTGTTGAGGAGGGAAGGGAGAAGGTGATGAGAAATATGATTGTAATTAATGAGTCGCCAGAATGGGGAGTCCCAGATGGAAAGGCTTAGTCGCTCGGCATGATCGTGCATCCGTGGCTTAGCTGTAAGATATACCTGGCCACACGCTCGACTCTCTGAAGTGGCTAGTTAGCATAACGCATCTCCTGTTGTTTGTGTTCTCGGGGAGCAGGCCTGCTCCGCTGGCGCTCACCAGAGACTTGTTTTGTAAGATTAATGAAGGTCACCGATATCCTCAGAAGTATTCTGATAATTAAGGCTTTGTTTATCAAAAACAAGTTATATTAAGAGCAAAAAAGATTCATGGTAATTATTCATAATCTTAACAATTCAAGTGTAGCCACCTCATTTGTGCATTTAATTCTTCTTGTTAATGTTTTGCATAAATCTGCATAATTACTTGAGATGCCTGTTGTAATTTTGACAGCTACTCGGCTCCTGTGCACTAAAGTATGGCGAACGCTTCATGCGCTGCATACTTATAAACGGATGTATGGTCCTGGCATAATGCTGCTCGGGCCGCTTTTTCTTCGTCTTTTCCCCTGATGTGGCTGTTTATAGCAAATGTGAGAAATGAATGGTTTGGGCCACGGTGGGAGAAACAGAACAGAATGATTAGGTTTTATGACTGAGGCGTTGCTGCAATCACGCCGACAAAAACAACAAATGATGGCATAATTCTATAAATCCCCGCCACAAATGGCCAGTTTCTCTACTGCATGCCCAGATCTGTCAGTGAAGAGAAAAGGCTACTGCGCTTTCTAATCACACACTAATTTCTGCCAAAATAATGGACATGTAAATGAAGGCAGAATGGTAATGCAAGTCTAGAGTTTACATAATCTTGTAATGACCTCTTGTATTACACTGTCTGTGATATTGCCTTTAATTTGTTAGCTGCTGATCTTAAAAAGGGGGGGAAAAAATCAAGAACAGCAGCTTACGAAATTAAATTTGGAGTGAGGCCGGGCCTATTAGCACTCTGACATGAGTGATATAATTTCTCACTCTTTTTGTATGCACCCACACACACACACACACACACACACACACACACAGAGTTCGGCCAGCTGTTTAGTATTCATAAAACTGCAGAAATAATGCTCTCATCACTGGCCTGGACCTTGATGATACTTTTAAACACATGCACACTGTGAGTTCACAAGTTACCTCTGTTAGAATTCATCTCCACTACCTGAGCTGCTTCAGTGGCAGAATGCAAAATATCTTGCGCGTCCTCTTGGGAATAACGATTGATGATTACTTCCTTATGAGCTGCATCACTATCCAGTGACCATGCATTACGTCTCTCAGTTAGTTTTAGACAGGTCATGCTTAACAAGTCCTGCAGAGCGAGGCTTAGGAATGCTTGCGTTTTACATGACTGCAAACATGGCAGTGGTGTGCTACGCATCACACACTTCATACCAAATCTACTTCCTTGGCCTTGGTCTTACCTTCACCCCTGCCTGTCTAGCACTTCCTGTTGTGCCAGTGTTTGGTGTGCGCTGATGTGCGTAAGGCTCCTTCACGGCACCCTGAGCCGAGCACAGATCTGTGGAGGCCTATGCGATACAGGAGGACCATGTGGCATCTCATGTTAATTGAAAGTTGTCTAATGAAGTAAACTTGCGAGTGGGGGAGGGGTTTGTGCTGAGAGACAAAGAGAGGGCAAGAAAAAAAAATCTTAACTTTCTTTAATTATGTTTACCCAACAGGCCTTGCCTTCTAATTTAAATAGCATAAACATCTGGACTGGCGCAGCATTAGAATCGTGGCAGTAGTCAAGCAAATCTTGTGGAAAATAATGAAATTAGATCCCTGGTGTTGTGACAGAGGAAGGGCAGGATACATCAGCTCCATGTTAATAAAATTTCCATGAATGACTGAATACAATTAAGAAATTGTCAGTTGTGGCTGTGAACTTTTGTAACTCGTAGATGTTTGCATCATCTGATTATGGTGGCAATTTGGAATTGTTTATTAGTGCCTGTATTGGGGTATTAATTATGACCTCTCTTATTGGCTATTAAAGCTGCCCCAGGAGCATGGCGAGAGGGATGAGCTAAGTGCTGCGCTGCATGACTCCACTGGGATCGTAGCTTTTACACTCTCACTTATTCGCTTATTCCTGGTTGTGCTGCAAAGACCTACGCTCACATAATATCTCGCAGAGCATTATTATTCATAAAAAATCATGACGGCACGATTATCAAGTTCAACAGTTATGTAGTAAATTTAATATTCTTAAGTGAATCAGCCTAGACAGACTATACAGTGGTTTATTAGGGAAATATACTTACTCGATTTTTTAGACTGTAGCAGACAATTTATTATATTTCCTTAAAAAATTATTGTATGAAATGATAATGCAGTATGTACTTAAGTACAATGTACTTTTTTGTTCATGTTAACTGATGCCATTTATATCTGAGACCAAGAATTTTTTTTTTCCAAGCACACTTATACCAATTTGACAGCAATTATAGTTATTAATTAAGACCAGAACACTGCTCCTTTTGTCCAGTTTTTAGTTACACTGAAGGTTGTTTAATGTCCGCAAAGCAAGTTAGGTCCTATTTAAGTTACGGCATGTAGGAATAGAAAACCCCTCACCTACCTCACTTTTTTGCTCTCTCTTCTAGAAGATGAATAAAAAAATAGAAAAAGATGAATAAAAAAAAAAGTGCTAGTATTAGGTATTAGAGTATTAGGTAGCTGACTAAATAGTCAAAATTGAATTATTTATTTCCTTTTATTTTAGACATTAAATCTAATAAATCATATTAATAGATCTAAAGTGAGAAGTTTAACTATATATAACCATAGGCGAATACTATCCTACTTCCATGTTTATCCTACTTAAATGTTTGGACACGCCTTCTAATTCCATGGTCTTTCCTGGTTTTTATTTTTTCTACATTGTAAAATGATGCTGAAGGCATCCAAAATACATGATATTGTGCTTTGAACAGTTGATATTGAGATGTGGTGCTACTTTTGCTCTGTAAAGCCTTCATAACAGCTCCAATCTGAGGTGCTGTTAATTGGTGATTTCTGAGGCTGGTAACTCTAAATGAACTTCTCTTCTGCAGCAGAGGTACAGTATGTTTAATCTTGCTTTCCTGAGAAGGTCTTTATGAGAGCCCGTTTCATCATGGTACTTGATGGGTTTTGCAAATGCACTTGACAATACTGTTCTTGGAAGAACTATCCCAGAACAGCTGACCTCTGTAACTTAAATATCATAACATCATAATAACAACTAAATATTGTTAATTAACTTAATTATTTAATGCCATATGTGCCATTTCATAGTTTTGAAAAATCTCGTGAGAATATAATGCGTAACCAAAACACCAAACGTGTGTATATTTGTGTATATTCAAAGGTGTATAGGACTCATTTTGTCGGACTTCCGAATGAATCCGACTTCCAAAGGAATCCGACTTACGAACATGGTCCCGGAACGAAACTCATTCATAAGTCACCTGGACATTACCCACCCCCAGTTAGGGGTTATGACTAAACAATTTTACCTTGGTGTGTAATAGAAAAGCAATCGTACATGCGTGCCGTGCTGCCCCCAGCAAGATGCCACCCTGAGCGGCTACATGTTGCCCGTATCTAAATCTCTGTAACCTCTCGTTACATGATCTGATCTGCTCGAACATTGTTGGCATCGGCCTTATACCAGTCCTGCGTTTTGGATTGCTGCCATCTCTAGTGCTATTTTTATTTCTAGTCTTTTTAAATGGACATTCATACAGAGATGCTTTGCATATTGAAATGTGAACGTCTTACCTCCGTATTTGTCCTCAGTCGACTTCACTATTTATCTTATCAGCGGAGCATGAGGGGAAGTGTGTATTTGTGGAAATGATTCGTCAGTTTAGGAAGTAATAATAGATTTCGGCTGAGAGTTGTACAAACAAGACCTTCAGCAGGCAGACAGAGAGAAAGAGAGAGAGAGAGAAAGAGTGTGTGTGTGTGTGTGTGTGTGTGTGTGTGTGTGATGAGAGAGATAACTTTTAGTGCATTGTAATATATTCCACATCATCTGTGCTCAGATAGAGGGTTATAATCAGAGGTTCAGTCTCAACTGAAGATTTGGTGTGCATTTGTTGTTTACACTTTGGGATGCTGATAAGATAAAAAGCAGATGATGCCACTGCCTGTATGAACTTGGTAAATTAGATTATGGCTTATCCTTATCATAAACTGAATAAAAGGATAAAATAGTAGATATTGAATGCATGTGTTAGTAATACTGCTATGTTAGCTGTTGATTTCAAATAACAGGCTACAGCATGTGACAGTTTGCATTATAAATATAAGGTGGTAATAGTGACAGTGATGCTATGTATTTTTATTTGTTCTCGGCTCTTTTTTTTGCTCTTGAATAAATGAGCAGCCAGTTCAATGCTCAGTGTTGTTATTCTATGTAAAGTCAACTGTACAGTGAGGCAAAAAAGTATTTAGTCAGCCACCAATTGTGCAAGTTCTCCCACTTAAAAAGATGAGAGAGGCCTGTAATTTTCA
>JAQMYJ010000039.1:14316740-14344803 GCA_030014305.1 Clarias laeviceps | reverse complement strand
AAAATCAGGAACGATCATGGAGTTAGAAAGTGACCACAAACTTTTGAACGGTAGTGTATATATATATATATATATATATATATATATATATACACACACACTGTACATACGTAAGATTCATGAGCCTGGGAAATCTTTTATTCCATGCCACTTGGGAACCCCAGGCTAGGTAGTGTTTTAACCACATCTTAAATTGAGACCGTGATCATGGTTGCACACCTTACATTTCGTGTCTGAATAAGATTTTGACATGTTTGATATTGTCCCAGCTCAGTGTTCACATGTCTCCTTGTGCCCTGTGGCTCTAAACGTACACATAGACGAGCTGGGTGGGAACCTTCTCCCTACCAGGAGATTTGCCCGACTTTCATTGCTTCATGTCATCTATTAAAAGAGTCTTTTTGCATAATCTTTAAGTACCTTTATGGCCTACTTAGCATAACATGATTCCTCTGCTGGTAAGATGGTATTTAGGTCAGCTACTTTCTAATTCTCTTTCATTGGGAATCTCCTCCGACGTCCTGCACGTTATCCAGCGACATCATTATTTCTAATGTAGGTCACTCGAGATTTTATGAAGTAGGGTGGTATTTACATTTTTAATTAAGACATAACAGTTAGGTGCAGATTAGAATAGGTCTTAAGCCGTGTTAGGCATTCCTGCTTTATTTCTCTGAGTTTTTTACAACGGTGATGTGAGTAGCAGAATAAAGCATTACTTCAATACTGGATTTTTTTTTTTCTAGTGTAACAGTGTTTATAAATGAGATAAAAATAAATAGCTGTTCCTTTTTCTATAACATTATTTTCCTAGTCTTTCACATTTTATTATTTCCTGTTAGACCGTGGGTGTATACATATGTACACGCTAGTTAAACATCATCATAATGATTGATTCTTGGACATAAATGTAAACAATGTAAACCAGAGATGTTTACTTTGTTTGCATACAACCAGAACCAACAAACATAAATAAAAATTAATCAAATCCATAAACTACAATGTCACATTTCATATCACAACAGTGAATAGTGCTTGATGTGATGTGGCATTTCGGTAACAGTTAACCATTATACCTGTGTATATTGTGTACTACGCATATTGCTGCCTACTACTGGAAGTCAGCAGGAGAACCACTGAGAAGTGTCACCTGAGAGGGACTGTCAGCAGCCAGAGAGAAAGGATGAATAATGGAACATGTACGTGGTGCCCTCCTGTGCAACTGTCTGTGTGTATGTATGTGAGTATGTGTGTTTGTGTTGCTTTTGGTTGAAAAGGGAAAGGTGTCTGTGGACCAACATGAAAGCCTGGGCAATGACCCACTGAATCAATCCCCATAGTGATCTTCAACCACTGTTGAAGTTGCAGTAATTGTAATCTTATTTGCTGTCTAGAGGTGTTCATGCAGAGAGACAATGATCTCCCAAACCTACCCAAAGTCTACTGACCTTATAAACCCTTTCCACTGATCTCACAAACCCTATTCACTGATCTCACGATCCCTTATCCTCTGATCTCCTAAACCATATCCACTGATACCCAAAACCCTACCTACTAATCTCTCAAACCCCATCTACTGATCTCCCAAACCCTGTCCAATGATCTCACAAACCCTGTCCTGATCTTTCAAACTTCACTTACCTCCCAAACCATATCGACTGATCTTCCAGACCCTGTCCAGAATGAAAGGATGAAGAACACTTATAAGAGGACACCAAGGCCACGATCACATTACAAGCCATTTTGTTCAGTCCAGATTTGTGGACAGATTGAATTTGCATGTCATGACAGTTCACATTCAGAACTACAAGTGACTTTTATCTGACTGTCTGTCCTCTGAAACAGCAAGCATGCGCTCATCGATATGTCTTTGGCTGCAGCATCTGTGTTACAACACATGATATTTGTGCACTAATTAATTTCAAACAATGGATGCAATTTTTGCAAAAATATGCTTGTGTGGAGGATAGCAAGCAGTTAGTTGGCTGTATTTGTCAAGGTACAAAAGATGAAAGAAAGCTAGATGCCTCAGTTTAGCAGGTTTGCAAGGACTGTTATGAAATCCCCATCCTGCCGGTGCTGACTAATGATGTCACAGGCCTACACTTTTTTTGCAGAGGCAAAAAGTCGCATGAATTCCATTCTGACAATTTTTTTAATTTATTTTAGTTGCATGATCCTGTATCAGATATCTGATCTTGAACCATCTACAAAAGTGACTCGGGTTCAGGTTGAAAGACATAATATTTGTGTGTTCAGCTCCAAAAATCAGACATGTGTCACATTATGGGGAAAAAAAATCAGATTTGAGTCACTTCTTACAGGCTGGTAATGTGAACATAACCCAACAATAATACTGAAAAAATGCTGAAAAGTTTAGGGTGTGCTTGTAAACATCGAGAGCTCAGATTTTATATAAGTAAATTTCATTTGAATATGGATTTTTATGGCCTTGAAGTGATTTTACTCCCTTATACTGTAGGATATAATTCATGAAATACTATAAATAATTCAGCAACTGCAGTGAAACTAATGGAAAGGCCTCTGTTTAAGAATATACAGTATGTGTGAACCCACCACTGTGTCCAGGGAACTTAAGAGCTTAAAAGGGAGATATTATTAATCTTGTCTATGCACAATATGCAACTACAATCTGAAGACAAAAACAAGGACGTTATAACAGTCATTTTAATCTAGCTTGATTTAGTGATAAAATCATATACCTAGCATGCCGATAAACATCTATACACAAAAACCGAGGGTGTTGTGTTTTTCTTCTAATACATGCAGCTGGTTTTGTGGGACTCCTTAAGTACATGAGTTATATCTGGGGTCCCATTGTTTATTATTTGTGCTGCACAAAAAAACAAAACAAAAAAAGAACAGAAAAAAAGGTGACTTGTTCATTTAGTATTCCGAGGCAGTAATAGGTATTGACCACCTTTTTTCTTCTTCAGCAATTTGCGTGTTTCCGGCTTAATTGTTATTGGAGATTTTATCTTGAATTTGATGCATCGGAGCTTGAACCTGTTAAGCGGTGACAGGGATGAGGAAGCATGAGAGGATGCTATGCAGAATAATCTCTCTCTGAGTAATTAATGACCCTTAAAATGGAGGCAGCGTTTGCACCACTTTCTGGGCTGGACAGCTGGTGCCCTCGTGTCTTCCTGACCTCCACCGTTTCCTTCATTAAACACTGATGCTGTATAGCAGACTCAAGGGAGAAAAGGGAACACACAACCGCATAACCACCCACCCACATACTGTACACACACACACACACATATTCTAAACAGTGCATTTGTTTTAGTTTTAAAAATCTGTTTACACCTGCTTCATCTTTTAGTTCCATATAACGAAATGACCTCGGCTAGGAACCGTGCCAAAAAGCGGATGATGGTGAAGTTGTTAAAACTCTCATGGCCCTTTGCTTCCTCTAGAGGAGGCTTATCTTCTTTCCACCTTGGACATTGATGGGAAATCTCTAATCAGCCCGCTCCAAAGACGCATGCGTTCTGACATCAGGCAATCTGATGGATTGAAATCATTATATCTCTTTTGACATTAATATGGCATTTTTTTGGTGCAGGATCTTTTTAGATTCATCATTCTGGCAGGATGAAAATAGTTTATTCATATGACTGAGGAATTATGAGCTCTTTTGATGTGGAAGAAATCCAGTGGCCACCGACTGAGGCATAGGAGTCTCAGGTCTGCCTTATCAACTCTGTTTATGAGCAATATGTCACAGTGTTCATGCGCATTCTGAATGACAGTTATCTTAGTAGGGTTTTTTTTTCTTTCATTTCTTTTTTGTGTGTGTGTTTAAAATAAGTCTCCAAACAAAGTGCTGCAACATTGAGACAATATCTGTCAATTAATGACTTTACATGACTGTTTACTGTTTTTAGAATAGTGGTAATCTGAGGTACATCGTGTGTACGAGCAGATGCTTTAAACTCAGAGTAACTGCTGTTTCATCTCATTGTGAGGATGTTGCTTTATATGCAAATGCTTTGTTTGGTTAGTAAACATTGTAGTGACCAGTAGTTCCATAAATCAGCATTTGCTTATTTAATAGATTATTTATCTGATGTAAAACTGTTTGTGCTCATTGATTAAATACTTTAGGCAAAAACGACTTCACTGATGATGTTGGACAAAGTCAAATCTGCAAAGAATGAAAAAAAAGAGAAGAAAAAAAGCCAATATTTATTCTCGCACATATCAAAGTGTGACAGGACAAGAGAGACAGTATCCACAAGCGATGGGGTCATCGCGCAAGGATAAAAGCTGTGCATTAGGGGAACAATAAGTGCGGACCTAAATTAAGGCAGGAGATAAACCTGAGGAGCAAAGTTGGGCCTCACTTTAGCTCCCCTATCCTGAAGGAAGCGGTCTCTCTTTGTTCCTGACAGTCTTTTTCAGATTAGACCTGGATTCCCCAGGTAAAAAGGCCAGCCAGGCCTTATCTTGGCTGATAAGTCCCTTGCACCTTGCATGTGTGACCGTCTGTGACTGCGTGTGCGACCGTGTGTGCATGCAAATATCCTCAGCTGTCAACCCACCACATCTTTCCTCTCTCTCTTTAACACACACACACACACACACACACACACACACACACACACACACACACACACACACACACACACACATACACTTCTAACCTTCCGTCTGAATCATACAGACATAACATAGACAAACTTTAAGTCTGTTTTGCTTCCTGCTGGTTCGTCTTTAGATTTTTTTCTGTTTTGCAGCACAAGACTTAAAAATTGTTAATAATTATGGCAATTTGTTGGGTTTAATTTGTGTGTGAGTGTGTATGTTATTTGTATGTCATTATATTTTATTGGCTCAGTGACACAGTCTCCTTACTGACTCCCTAATAGCATGTTTTCTCAAGGGATCTACACAGATAGTAATCCTGAAATATGACGTGGTAGTATTAAAATCTGTTCATATCATAACGAAAAAGGCAAATGGAGAGACATTGCATGGAAAACCCAGCAATGCTTTCACTGGCCTGTTCTCACCATAGTGCAATTAACTCTTGGGGGGGAAGTACTGTATGTTGTATTGTTATGATTACTCAAGCAAATAATGGAAAAGCCTCATGGTGACATGTCATCTACTCCATGTCTTGTACATTTTTTTTTCTTTTTCACCACTGTCTTCCAGGGAATTAAGCATTTGTCATGTTTGCTAGTAAGCTTAGTTAAAATTGCAATACCTAATACTGGACAGGTAGTCAAAATCATGTTGGGTCACTTCAGTGCGATTTGACAAATTCTGTCCTATGCGTAGTTTTAAAGCTGATGTTTGGGTTTTGTGTGTGTGTGTGTGTGTGTGTGGTCAATGGCGAGGTTATTTCCCTTGGATGTTTTTGCTCCGCTTTGCCTGAGGTTGTTGATTGTACTGAAGGGATCCATTTATTATCTTTTGCATTGTTTAAATATGCATGCCGACTTTCTCCCCCCCTTAATCATCCAGATCGCTTGAAAAACTGTAATCGATGTAGTGTAAATATTCATTGATGCTGAATTCTGGCTACGTCTAAGGCTTTTCCTCCTTTTAAAATCCAGTATTATATGCTCTGTATATTTGCTTATATGAACTTTGACATGTACTGTATTTCCATGTTGGGTGTTTTGCATATTTGTGTGAGCGCGAAAGCATACACACTGTGTGCGTGTAATGCATGTACATGGAACGCATATCTCGTCATTCCTATGTTCTTTCTCTGCGCCCGCACCGTAGCATATTTTCAATCATTATTAGATTCAGGCAGCTGAAGGCGCTGCCTTAACCTCCGCTATGTTTGTCATGTGATAAAATGAGAAAGCGCTATCAATCTTTATTGTCTGTCTCGCTTACTGTAATTGCATTCAATAGTCCACTGATTCTCTTGTCTGTGCTAATGTCAGGAGCAGTGAAGAGCCAGATGCTGCGACTAGATCACACGCCGCTCACAGACCACTCTGATAACTTGGCAGAGCCACTCTGCATCCCTTGATAAATTGTTGACAGTATAGATTGTGAACAGCCGAACATTGGAAGTGTATATAGAATAAGAGTCATACCTTGTCGGAGCTCTGGCACTGTGATGTCAGCGAAAGGGCATGTCATGTATTATTCAAATGCATCTAACACTGGAGAAGTGCCAACCGCCGATTGTATCTCAATGAATAGTAAAAAGGGAGAGGTGGGGGGAAGCAGAGAGGACATCAGTGTAGCCAGACCTGAAAGCAAAAAAAAAAGAAAAAAGAAAAAGAATAAAAGACACAGGAAAAGGACAGATTTGAAGAGGTGTTTTAATACCAAGGACACACATCTTTCCATTAAAATACACACATTACATAGTGCTCATAATTATGACGCTGTGTCCGGAGCTGCTCCCCTGTCAGCACCTATTCACAGATGCCTGGTGTGTTCTGGGAGCTTTCCTTTCTTTCTTTTTTTTTTTTCTCCCCTCTACCATGAGGCAAGCATGCAAAGGCATTTGCATGTATTATGCGTTATTCCCTGGCTCTGATGGCTGTTGAAAAATGTTTGAAAAATGTTTATGCATTGTTTGCTTTCCTAGGCCTCATTACAATGTTTCGCAATAACCGTTAGCCAGAGTTCTCTTTGCCACTATTTTCTAGGTCGGTAATGGTATTATTCCGATAGAAATATAGCGCACTTTTTGTAATGCATTGATTATGGGTCCAAAAGACAATGGAACAAAAGCACAGATATGATTATTATTGCCACTGGAAGGGTTATTGTTTTTCATATTGTGCATGTTCATCAGCCACCCTCACATGCTTATGTAGATGTGTCCAGCCAGTCAATCTGCAGAAATAAATAAAGAAGTGAGGCTGAGGGAAATTGCCCTTCACCTCTGCGTCGGGGAGATTTGCATGTGTGGAACGGCTGGAATTGCTTTGTGGGAAGTATCCCCGGGGGCAGCTGGCCTTCCTCTCCACACCACACTGGGTAAAGGCTATAATTTACACTTTTAGGATTCCATTAATCTCCTTGTTGCACAGATCCTGACACACGGGACAGGGCTGCTTTGCATATCACCTTCCTGAGATGCAGACCTATTTACATGATGGCCTCCAGATTTAATCTGATAATAAAGCTACCCCAATGCTTTTTTCCTACTCCATAAAAGTGAGACCGACAGTGTCGCTGGATTTTTTTTTCACCCTTATGTTTTTGTGTCAGACAAAACAGAAACTATTTACCACCAGCATGCATCATTTCACACTGTTTTATTGTGTTTTTGGTTGTATATGAATAATGGTCATATTGTGTTGGCTGAAATTGACAACCATGAAAATGAATCATTTTGTTGTTGACCATTTGACCAAAACAAGACAGCTTTCAGACTTATTCACACTATGAATGAGATTTTATTCTTAAAAAAAAAACCAACAAAAAAAAACCAAGGTAGAATCTGAACTTCATGTAAATGTATTTGTAATGAGGAAAGAGATAGATCTTCTTCTTTCTGGTACATTTATTTCTTCCATTTTAAATGTAAGTGATTGATGTGTTTAGGGTGGATGAAAGAAAAAAGAGGCCTGTCGAATCTGCTCTTATGGAGCTTGTTTTATTGAGTTATTCAGTGAAGATTTGAGACATTAACAAAAAGTTTCTGAGGAATCTCTGCTTATAGAAACTGAGAAGTAAATTTCATTTAGTAAGGTGCCCAAAGTGCTGTATGTAAAAATAAAATAATAAACGATATGCCAACCAATTCATCAATAATAATGCTAGGCAACATCAAAATATCATTAATCACATATCATATGAGATATAATTATATAGAAAACAATATGTTGGCAGGGAAGTTGCACAAACTACTAAATTCAGAGGTGTTAATAATTTGTGATATGCTTTGGTTCTTATATTTACCCATTATGACCCATTTTAACTGACCGTGAGCAGACCAAGAGGCAAACTCCAGTTCTGGAAAACGAGTCCATAGCGGGAAACATGCCCAAACATCACAACATGCAGTTTTTCAAATGACCACTATTGGCTCCAAAAGTGAGTCCCCTGTGTTAAAATGCCCATCTTTCAAACAGAAATAACTGTTTTCAGACTGGTACAACAAAAAACAAACATTTTGGGATAGATTTTCCATCCATGAGATCTGTATGGGGTGAATTTTTATGTAACTCATCAGTTGAAATTATTTTAAGCCATAAAATGATGCATGATTAGGGGCGTGGCCGATTTGAGTGACAGCTGCGTTGCACAGAGGGTTTGTCCAGTTCTTATACAGTCTATGGACCAAATGGATATTAAGCTCTATCAACAAGTAATCAGATATAAAGATATAAATATAGCATAGCGTATAAGTGCATAGCATTTATTCATTCATCCTTAGTAACCTCCTGGTCATGGCCACAGTGCTTTAAATTAAAGCGTAGTTTGTTTGTCTGCATTTGTACGAATGCAGCCAACTTAATTGGTTAAAAAATATTGCAAGCAGGGCCTATTTTTTGCAAGGTAGTTCTACCATCAAGTCATTTTTCACTTTTAGTGAGGGCATCATGGTATGATTGAACTTTAATAGAAACAACAACAAAAAACAATGCTTTCTGGCAGACCATAGTTGCTTAGAGTTTATATTTGAATATATACACACAAAGGAAGAAGAAGGAGTAATACTCTGACAAAAAAAGGAGTACTTTGCAGAAGACACAAATGGGTTGTGTTTTCTGCAAAATCTGTGGTATATTTTTAAGGAATTTAGCATTTGAAAGTTTACTTAAATCATTTTAAAAGTGTGAAACTGACCCATCGTTTAACCAAGTTATAATTCTAGGCCACACAAAAATCAATCAATCAATCAATCAATCAATCAATCAATCTATCAATCTATCTATCTATCTATCTTGACATACACATCATATAGTGTATTGATGTAGATATTGTACTAAATGTGTTGGCATAGCATCTTGTTTATCCGTCTGCATTGTTCGACGTGGTGATCATATTAATCAGCTCCAGGAAGCAGATGTTTAATTGCACCTATAGAAATTAGTGCGGCTACAGCTGCTAAAGCTAGCCCATGAAAAGGAGAATGAACACGTCTCGTAATGAACCACCGCCGATGGAAATGGAACTGTTTACTCAGTGTGCAGCGCTTGTCCATATGGCAAATGGCAGGAAGAAATGAACAGGTGAAGAGAGAGAGTGAGGGCTGAGGAGAATGGTGCTTCAGCTAGGAAAAAATATAGGGCTAGCTGTATGTATCTCTTTCTCTCTCTCTCTCTCTCTTGCTCTCTCTGTTTTTCCCAGTAACGATAAACAGTTGAAAGACCGGTAGTGAAGGACTCAATATAGTGTCCATTTGAAAGACATTATTCATGCACAAAAGAAATACGTCATCTACCTTCTGATTCCAAGCATGGTAACATATTTAACATCTAGCTTTAACTAACTCTTTAAGGCTTTTCTAGTTGGTTATTCATTGACAAGATTTGCATGTTGTTTTTTCTCAATACAAGCACTTTTCTATATTCAAGTTGAGCAGGATTGTATGTATTTGCTTTTCAAATTTGTAACTGTATGCTTTAGTCTGTATCTTATAATTGTAAGCGATGCTATGATACTTCAGATCTTGCATCTGGTTCCTCACTCCTGCATGTCCTCAGTAGCTCAGACATGAACCAGAGGGAAGCTGTAGGAAGGAAGATGCCACCTTGTGGCAACAGGAACTCTAGACCCTAGATGCTCTCTCTCTTGCGCTCTCTCTCTCACTCTCTCTCTCTCTCACACACACACACACACACACTCATTCCTACCTTTTTTCAGTTTTATGTGAGGGGTGGTTTTATATCCCACCATAATCTCCAGCTCTCCTAATCAGTATATTAAATGTTCCATCATAACAAGATGGAGCTGGCTGATAGACAATATCCATAATATAATCATACCTTCTAATCATTTTTCATTACTTTTTATGTACTTTAACAATGTGTTATTGTTGCATTATTATCTCTGTAGAAACGAGGGAAAATTGTAACACGAGTAAACATTATTAATGTAAAATATATCGCACTGTCGGCTTTAATCGTTTTAATAAGAAATTTGAATTCTCGTGGATTCTCTGTATTTATTACTAGCTTAAATATTCAGACACTGTGTGTGTGTGTGTGTGTGTGTGTGTGTGTGTGCTTGTGTATGTCTGTGCCTGTGCATGCATTGCGTACAAGGACAACTTGCATTCAAGGCCTGCTGAGTTTCTCTTTGTTCAGGTGTCATCTTAACGTTCACATTAATATAATAATAACTGTACTGACGAATACATTTGCCTACGAAACAGTGAGAGTGTGTTTGAAGTGACAGCTTGTTAGATAGCTCTAGACTGAGCGACGGTGCGTAAGTATTCATGAAAGGAATGCGTGCAATTATACACCTTTTTTGTACTGTACATTTTCTGATTTTATTTATTTGTTAATCTAGATTGTTCCTTCTTGTGTATATACAGTACGATGAAGCTGTTTTCCTTGAAAGTCTGTTCCTGCAGTGTAACACCTTGTCTTTATTGCAGTCTTTGGTATTTGACTTTCTATTTACAAATTATGCATGGATATGTTTGGATATGTCCCCTTGTCTTATCTCTCTTTTTCCCCCCGTATCTCCTCAGTCACTTATTCTATCACCTCATCATTATACCTCATTTTAATCAATGGGGGTGTATATGTTTGTGTGTGTCCTTCACTGACGCTCGTGTATCACACATACACTGCTTGCACAGCCTGCAGGCTTTGCGGAGGAGAATAGAAACGAGTTCATTTAGTTAATTAAAATGTATTTGCATATGGAAATTGTCTAAAAATGGTATTAATTTTTAATAGGCAAAGGAGAATGACTTTCTTATATTAAAACCAAATAAAATGAGCGGGAAAGAGCGGCAGGTGTACTGAAGGTACTGAACTTTGCTCTCTCAAATTGAAGACTTTTGGTGTTTAGCTAGCAGATGAATGAAATGTTGTTTTATTTCACAAGGGCACATCTGAGTAAGGCATATAAGCAGACATGTGATTTGTACTTGTTGGTTATAATTCATGTCTTTAATAAGTCAACTTCTACGAGAGAGTGAGAGAGGAGGGGGAGAGGGAGGGGAAAAAAGTGGTGGCTGAGAGAATGACAGGCTGAAAGAGAGAGAGAGAGAGAGAGAGAGAGAGACAAAGAACAGCACAAACTGAACCAGTCTTCTTGTGTCCGCTAACTTACACATCAGGCAAAAAGAGGCCTAATTAATTAAGTACAGTATTAGAAGTAATGGGCTATTATAATATAAATTGCTACATTCTGGAACCAATTTAATCCAATTACTGAAACCCCACATGAATATAATACCTCAAAAATCACTCTGTAATGGTCTTTGGGGAGAGAGCTGTCAGACAGTTTAGCCAAAAAAAAAAGGAAAAAAGGGGGAGTAAAGAAAAGATCTAATTCTCTTTAAAGGCAATGATAATTTGCTAATTGACATTTTGTGTCAATTCCACCTGAATGCCTTCTTAGTTCATCTATTTGTCTGTTCCACTCAGCGAAAGCTGGCCTCATTTAGGACTCCAGATGAACGCTGATGATTGTTTTCACTTTACAGTAGACAAAGCCCCGGGTCACATTTGGGCACATTATATCTGACCTTGACTTGATTTAAAAAAACAAACAAAAAAACAATTGTTTCTTAAATTGTTGTGTTTATAACAAGCAATTTGTGCGCACAATCCCATGGATGGAGTGCAAAAATGTTAAGGTGTTTTACTATTTTTAGTTAGATAACATCACTGCACACTGTTTAATTCCTCAGTATGTAAGAAGGAGGTGTTGATTGCCGATCTAAATTACTAAAAGTGATCACTTCATCAGAGTTAAGAGTCTTCTTGTGGTATAGTTGGTTGTCCTTCTAATTGGGGATTAATTCAGATTTAATTCTTGATGCATTATCACTTGGTTAATTGAAGTCAATTTGGAACGCAAGTGCTCTTAATGCACGAGGTGGGTATCGATATGAGCTGTAAAAACAGTTCTGTGTTCTGGGGTGATGTGAAAGTCATGTGTATAGGTATTGGCACTTATTCTGAAAACTCTTTCTAAGAATTGTCTGAGTCAGTATTCAATATTTTTATTTCTTGTTCATCATCGTGACATTATTGAAAGATAAGAAAAAAAACATTGTTTTTTTTTGTTGTTGTTAAATTTCCTGTTATTACATTGTTATAACACAACAGTGCACATGGATGTTGATGTCTTAATTTAAACTTAAGGTTCAGTTCTGCGAGTCTGTACCTGGCCCACAGAGGTGATTTTAAGGGATCCAGGATGCATTATGTTGTTAATGGAACCTCAGACTGCTGCACCTTAAAAGTCAGTAATGATGGGTTCAGAGGAAAATGCAAAGCTAAGTGTGGTTCATGCAAAAGGGGGCCATTATTTTCGATGTGGAAATCCGTAAAGGTAATGCCCCTCTATTCATGGTGGTCATTAACTTTCAGATAATGGCCTCTTCTCGACCTCTTGCCCTCCCTTGTACTGTCGACCCTGCTGTCAGTTTCGAGCCTGCTGTGCCAGTGGAGCCAGTGCCACTGATCGGAACTGAAAGAAAGGCCACTTAATCAGCAATCAAGATTCAATTAGTTTTCATATAGCAACGTTTGTTAGCAGGGTGTGCATGTGTTTTGTGTATGTGTGTGTGTGTGTGTGTGTGAGAGAGAGAGAGAGAGAGAGAGAGAGAGAGCACATGAGCCTGCTCTCTGCACTGCACTGATGAAGAAGGGTAGAAATCTGCAGGCATCATTAGCTCTCTTGTTTTAATTTCTTCTTTTATTTATTCATATTTTTGTGCTTGAACATTGAAGAGGCAGATGTTGCGAGGTGAGCTGATCAGAATGCAGAGTCCCCGGGGTTTGGTTACCATAGCAGTTAACATCCCTGCAACTCCCTCTGATGAAGCATTTTACAGCTCGGTGTGTGTGTGTGTGTGTGCATGTGGGTGTGCCTGCATATGCACCTTCTGTGTCTGTATATTTAATATTTTTGGAAAACAAGATCAGTGACGTGTATAAACACTTAGAAGTAACACTAAAATTTATAAAATCTACACAGTGTATTTATACATTTATATTCTGTATATTTATACATTTATATTCTGGTTATAATTGTGATAGTTTTGCACTATTGGTGAGCTTTCATTTTAAAATCTTAATTATTATGAATAAAGTATACAATACAGGATGCAGATTAGATTTCCTGAAAAAATTAATAAAATATGAATTGACTAGCACTAGCATAAGAACTGGTGCTGTACTATAACAACAAAGTGGAATGTCTGATTTCTTTGTTTGCTTTTCTTCTTCTTCTTCTTCTTCTTATTATTATTATTATTTATTTTATTTTGGTAGTTTATTTTGGAGAAGCCAAATCATGGTATTGGTGGTAAAAAATATCTCACCTATGTGATAAAAAGAATTTTCAGATAGGATTATATAAGTCCATTTTGCAAAATATTTAATGCTTCTTATCTCTCGATCCATGCCTCGTTTTTGTAAATATGCATACATATTTTTATCAGATATAAACAATATATTTGCCAAATACAATTTCAAGCCGTTTTATGTAGTGTCCATAACTTTTTTGAATTCTAATCTTTTAATGATCTTAATTGTCATACCGATGAAACTTGGCCAATTAAGATTTTACATGAAAAGACAATAACCTATGTATTATTCTAAAATGTAAAATTGTTAAGATATTGCAACATGGATTTGACATGGTTACAGACACCACAGATTTTTTGCTTTTTTTTTTTTTGCTTTTACCAAAAATCTCTCATGGAACTAAGGTTTCCCTGGAATGTTAATGGTATACATGTGTTAACAAAAATTATTAGACTGAGTACAATTTTAATTGATTTTAAACTATAGTTTTCTATGTTTTATGGCCATAAAACATTAGGTGTGTTAAAAAAAAACATTGTTAGTTGTTAGAAATTTTGGAGAAAAAAATTTGCTCAGAATGCTTTAATTTAAGCAACAATTTTTACTGGTCATATGCTTCTAGAAGCTTGCACCAATTTTAGTATCCATACTTAAAGAAATATGATTTTTTTTTCATTTTAAACTATTATTATTTGAAGAAAGACAGTATAACGTAAAATTATAAAGCATTTTTGGGGCACATTTAAAGTAATCTGTCCAAAACGGTTGAAGTTAGCAACTTGAAATTTTTAGGGAAGCAAGATTGGTCACTTTCTTGCATAAACTTTGGCACACACATTTTCTGTATTTTATGTATAGCATAAAAAAATAAAATAAAATCAGCACCTATACTGTGATTTGGCCGTCAAATGAATAATTCTTATGCAGTGAGATTGTATAAGAAAAGAAAGTCTACTCCACCACTGTGTATCTGCGTGCGTATGACACAGAAGAGAGAGACATGCCACACTCCCACCAACACACTAGCAAAGTGCCCTGGCCACACATGCACAGAACAGAGTGCAGCGACGGCCCTGGTGCCTCATACAGCCCGCTAAAGGTTAACCAGTAAACAAAATAGCTGTTTCATATTGTTCAGAAGCATCGAGATAAGGCACATGGCTGCAGGGTCAGGGAACATGCTCTCTGAAATTATGCTAAAAAGATAGATCTCCATCAGCGTTATTAATTTGTGTTGGTTTAGCCTCCCTGATTTATCTGCCCTTTGTCTCATCCACTTACCCTCCAGCCAAGCCACAGATCTCAGATTATGTGGACTAATATTTAGAAAAACAAAGCTTGCTGTGGCATGACTGAAAAAACTATCTGGATTTGTATGAGTATGGGTGTAGCTTTGCCCATGGCTAGTACATGACATGGGGTATTTGTGTATGTGTGTGTCTGTAGGCCTGCTTTTATGATGTGGTGAGGACCAAAAGTCCCTGAAATGATAGCTCTGACAATTTGATCTTGCTCAAATACATTTTAAACTATTTATTTATTTGTTTGTTTGTTTGCTGGGCATCATAGCCTGTCACCTACAGGGTCATGTCTGCGTGGATAGGGTTTTCCCTATGCTTGGCAGGTTTCCTTCCACAGTTCGAAGGCTCGCAGATTAGGTGAATTGGCACTTCCAGATTGCCTGTAGTGTATGAACTGTATGTGTGCCCTCTAATAGATTGGCACCCTGTCCAGGGTGTACCTCTCAACCATGTGCTGGAGAAGCGGTATAGAGTATGCGTGAACAAGTTAGTCACATATACATTACTGCACAGTGAAAATCTTTCTTTGGATATCACAGTGTAATCGCCCCTGGAGCAGATAGGGTTAAGATCCTAGAGCAAGGGTCCAATAATGGCATCCTGGGGGAGCTAGGACTTGAACCAACCTGATCTTCTGATGAGTAATTCAATGACTTAACCCTTAAGCTCCCATACCCCACTGATTGTTTGTTTGTTTATTTGTTTGTTTTTTTAGCCTAAAAGATATGTTACTGAGGTTAGGATTAGGCCTAGGTTTATGTATTGGCATATCATTAATTCACTGCATTAATGATTATCGTAATGGAAGGTCCTCACAAGAATAGTAAGACACGTGGTGTGTGTGTGTGTGTGTGTGGTTGTGTGTGTTGTCTGGTCTGTAGTGGGCGGAGCAATAAAGCTGTTTACCATAGTCATGTGTGTACCAGGTTGTGATAAGATGCACTGTAATGGTGTAGGTGGAGAGTATTCATGGCATTTCTTTAGTTGCTCTTTCTGTTCACACGCTGCCCGAGCCTAAGTATGATTGTGCAGCTTGCGCCTTTTGACCAGACGTTATTACGACATATTGTCAGCTTTAATGATGAATCCCTTTACCGTTATGAGTTAATGTCCGAAGCATGCTTACTTGTAGGCAGGTTATTTATAGACGAGGTCAGTGCAATAATAAACATAAAGCGCCGGTTTATGTGGTGTTAATGAAATCCGGGCAGTGGTAATTTTTACGAATTGCTATTATTCATAGCAGTGTTGCAGTGGAGAAGATGGGTGTCTCCGAGTCATAATTCAAAAAGTGCAGCAGGGCTCGGCGATTAGGGGGTAGGACTAATTCGCTACAAAATGAGTCGATGTGTTTTCAGTGTCTCGGGCCAGCATGAGCAGTACGGCTGATTGCATTAGCGCTATAGAGAGCGGGGCTCATAAATATATTTATTAAGCTTAATATTCCAGGAGCGGTTGAGACAGATGTTATCTCCGCGGAAAACGTATCATTAATCTCTTCAGATCTGCGGCGTTTGTGTGGAAAGCAGTGAGAACGTGCGCGCGCGTGTGTGTGCATGGAGAGCCGCTCACTCACGCTCTCCTCGACTCATGTCTCAGTCAATGTATCGAACTGCAAACTCACAGATAATCAAAGGTAATCGTTTCTCAGCTGGGCCTGCACTGTGAGGGACTGCAGTCAGGAGGAGTAATCAATGCGAGATGCTTATTCAAGCTGAGTTTAAAAAACAACAACAACAACAAAAAAAAACAAATACGTAAATAAATAAAAACAGATGCCTTATCGTAATATGTGTAGAGATATCGTGATACGCTAAGCTCACTTCAGAGGAAAGAAAAGTCATGGGCTGTTCAAAGGGTTTAAAGATCGCGAGGCTGATTGTACCGAGTGTTTGGCCAGATACTGAGCTCACAAACTGTCTTGATTTTCATATTTTTTGACTTGCTTATTAGAGCACAGCACTTCTATTTCCAACCCATGTCATTGTACAGCTGAGTGAAACGGATGTCGGCCAGGTGCTAACTTATGGACTGGTATTGTCTGTGAGGAGCATGCTTCCTGTTCTGCCAGTGCGTATGCCTTCATGTTCAAATCTCTCACAGCCTCAGTGCCATCTTATTGCTTTCTTGTGGTTGTGTGAGAGAAATCCTCCAGATTCCTTCCACCCAATCCCTGAGGCTACACTCTTATATAGAGCAGATGTTCTCTACAAAAGGCCATGAATGTTTAATCATTTGTGTTATTGATGCTGTTTTTTTTGTTTGTTTGTTTGAATGAGTGTGTGTGAGTAAGTGAGTGTGTGTGTGTGCGTGTGCATGTGCACAGGGTGTAAGTGTATGTAGCGCATGAGTGGTTTTTGTGTTGCATTTGTAGATAAATGTAAAGAGGATTAATCTAAGTTACTTCTTCAAAATATATAATATACAGATGGAAAACAAACACATTATCTTAATCATTAAATAAGAAATGTAAATACTGCCTATATTTCATTGCAATACATCACAGGAAAATCAAACACAGTTATAAAGTAGTTGTTTCTAAAAATATATAGTATTTACCCTGTAATTTGCTTTACAGCACAAAGAGAAAATTCTCGATATTTCATACAGTATTCATTATTCTGTTTATATCTTAATAATACATTTGAGAATTTAAATTTCTCAGGCTCTGTACTTTGTTTAAGTTCTAAGTGCCATGTCTACACAGATCTTTTTTGTTGAGGAATTATATTCGGCTGCCTCTCCGATAATAAAATAGTCAAAAGTTTTTTTTTTTTCAATAAGATAATTGTTTATATTTATTCATTTACTATAAAGGACAAAGGATTTTGTCAAAAATAAAATTTGCATAGATGACACATAAAAAACTGCATGTTGGAATTCTCGTGGTTCTCTGCTAACAAATACTGGACATAACATCTTTATAAAACAGCATATTTATGCTGAAATAACAGCATATTTATGGTATTATTGCAAAAAAATCATAATCACAAATATTTTACAAGATTATTTGATGATTTTGGAAACATCATGCTATTTAACTTAAAAAGACAAAAAATAAAAAATAAACTTTATCCATTTTTTAAACTTATATGAAGTGGATGTGCTAAATTTATAACACACAAACGTGAGAACATTGTTGAGAAAGGAACTGTGGAACAATAACTGTTTAATCTTGATTATCATGTTTTTGTGATTGTACTGAGCTACAATTGTAACCAAATATAAATTGTGATTAATTGCACAGTCATATAACATATACACAAGTACAATATTTAGATATTTTACTATTTAAAAGTACGGTGGCATTTATGACATCAAAAAAGTACCAGCACTGTTTTTATTTCCTCAGTCTTAATCTGCTTATAGTTTCACTGAACCTGTAGCTTCAGATTCTTGTTCAGTTCTGACACGAGTGACTCCTAATTTGGTCTTCTGCTCTTGTAGCTCATCTGGCTCCAGGTTGGATGTTGTGAGCATGCTGATATGCTTTTTAGATCACTACAGTTGTAAAGAGTGATTATTTGAGTTACTATAGACTATAAGACATTTAATATAAGACATTTCTCTCCACTGGACTGCTGTTACTTGATTTTCTGTTTTGTTTGTCCCACCATTCTCTGTAAATTCTAGAGTCTGTTGTGTGTGAAAATTCCTGGAGATCAGCACTTTCTGAGCTCCTCAAACCAGGCTGACACCAAGAACCATACCATGACCAAAGTCACCGAGATTCAGTATAAACCTTGGTATGAACTTTTACTCTTGACTTGTATTTGCACTGATTTGCTATTATTATTATTATTATTATTATTATTATTATTATTATTATGCATGCTTCGTTCTGTCTCATACTGAGCCTTATGAAGTGGCTACTTAATTACTTAATGGATTCTAATTACTAGCGACCCCCATGTCTATATTGACCCACAGTTGCTAAAAAGCACCATATTGGTAACAGTTTGATGTCTGAATCTAACTGATATTTTGCAGCGACTTGATGATGCATTAACATGCCCGTGTTCTGGATGAACAGAGTTGCTTGTGGCTATATTTCACAGCATGTATGTTTATTTTGATCACCTATTTGCTTAAGTGTACAATAAAACTATCAAGCCGTATGAATTCAAAATTGGAAAGAAATAGCGTTTGCCATATCTGGCTAAAAAAGATTCAGTTGCAACATCCAATTTTCACAGGAGGGAAGAGTGTTGTGCAATCTGTGTGAAAGAAATATATTAATTGTATATAATATACTCAGTTTTATTTTCGACTTTTCTAATTAGCTGATGTTTTGTATCACTGCTTCTAATTGTCGGACGGTATATCAGAGTCATGCAGGATGTGCGTGTGTAATTTTAATTCAGTGAAGTTATAAAAATCTGCTTGAACTTATTTCAGCTGTTCTGTTTCAGTGACAGAGGCAGACCTCTGCCTGGTAACACTGCGAAACCTGCCTTGCCTCCAAACCAAGTTCTTATTCAAACAAAAAGTGGTGTGCTCGAATTTGAACTCGCGGCTGAAGCTGGTAATTAGCCTGCATGGAGTCAGCTTTGATTGGCATTGTAATTGGATTGTCATTGGGCTGAAAACCTATTATCTTTGGATCATGCCCCATGAAATTTGTTGGAAAAACTTTGCTGCCAGTCATTAGAGCGGCCATCTTGGGCTTGCAAATGAGGTTTAAAGGGAGCAAGATTGGTACCGCTGGGACCTTCATTTCGCCGAGTCCCTCCACACAATTCCATTGGTATTGATTAATGATATTAGCATTGCAGGTGTCTGTTACAGCGTGCTGTGTTATTGGCCATTGCGTTGGACTGCTGCTGTTAGTGGGGGAGAGATGAGTAGAGATGGGGAGAGGGAGCAGAATAATGAGAGCGAAACCAGAGTGAAACGGAGAGAGAGAGAAAGAGAGAGAGAGAGAGAGTGTGAAACTGTGGGCGACTTTTCATTTGCACTTGTGTATAAAAAGTATTGGCTATATGTATGTGTGTGGGGTGTTCTTTCATGCTGGAGTGTATTGTAGCAATATTAAGAGAGGGAATTCAATGCAACAGGAACATATAGTATTTTGCGTTCACCTCTTAAACACTTGTTCGTCTGTGTCTGCATGCATATGTATGTGTCAAACTCTGTATGTTTAGAAGTTGCGAGCTTATTCCCATGCGCCTTACACATACCGAAGTGTGTTCTGAAACAATAGGCTGTGAGGGTGATGCTTCCTCAGGTGTGCGTGGGTGTGTGATTGGCTCCCTGCTCCAAGAGTTCTCACCTCACATGCAGATGGCACTGAAACACACTTTCACACCCGTAGCCCCCTGCTCTCGGAAACCAGAGCCGCCGAGACGGCCGCGTCCTCACGGAGACGCCATCGGCAGCGCGGCGGGTGAGCTGCGTGAAAAAACGCACCTGTGGTGAAAATGATTATTTTCTATGAACTTGAGGAGGATAGGCGTGATGGAATGTCATAAAAAGCGCAGGCAGGTTAGTGGCTATTCGTCTGAGGTTGGAGCTCAGGGAGTGTGTAGATCCCCGCACCGCTATGCTGCATTTAATGACTGCTGTGTAACAAGTGTATGCACACTAATCGCAGAGCAATCTGCACTTGCACACTTCCCAAATTTATATCAGCACTGCCCGAGGTTGGATCAGAATATACATTTGATTTGAACTGTGTACGAGCGCTGATAATGGGGAATCAGGCATCGAAGTGGAAATTCAGGAAGTGTTATTTTCCGCCTTAAGCTGTTTAACAGAAACCAATCACAGAGATCTTCTCGAGACGCCACTTAGATAATGATTGTAAGCTGTATTGCTTTAATTGTTTTGCTGAATTAATTAGATCATTGTAATGCTGTGGTAGTAAGTGTGTTTGTGTGTCTATTTCAATTCCCTTCATGTGGTCCAGCTGAGCGATGCCATAGCCACAGTGTTACTTTGTAGCTCGACACTAGTATCAGCCTCTGCTTCACTCTATGCAGCTACACAATAACAGCTGATCAGCCTGCTGTTGTCTTGATTTGCATGCTATGGACGCATCATTATTCACAACATTTGATGTCTATAAAACACATTAGAACTGTTTCCTTGAGCAAAATATTATGGGCCTGCAATAGCAGACATCATTTGTCTACCCAAATTGTAAAATGTAAATTGATATGTAGGAACATGGTCCATTAACTTTTTCATTAATGCTTATAATGCATTTGGAGGGTCGTGTGAGCAGGGAGAAAGAAGGCATGTTCGTTTTAGGAGAGAACAGGGTGGGCACAGGCATACACACACAGACTACATGCACACAGAAAAAATCACAGTCAGTATATACTGTACCCACACACAATACTTCACACAGTCTCTTATACAGAATGCATCACATACTGTAGTCTCTACACACACACACACACACACACACACAATACATCACTCAGTCTACACTCTAAAAACTACTGGGTTAAAAAAACAACCCAACCATAACCCAGTCGCTGGGTCACTATTGGACAGAACACGTGCTGGGTTGTTTTGACCCAAGTGCTGGGTTTAACAATTTAACCCAGAATTCTACAGTAGGTTGTTCATCTGACCCAACCAGTAGGTAAAATTGACACTCTTGCTGGGTTAAATGTTGAAGTGCTGGGTTATTTTATTTGACCCAACCAGTGGGACCTATTTTTTATTTGTTTTCAAAAAAGACGCAAAATGTACACAACTTTACATAATGTAAATAGATTGTCACAGAATATGAAAATGTGAATAACTTGACAAAAATGTCAGACAAAATCATATAATCCCATGGTGACCATTTGTTAAATATAAAATCTGTAAAACAATAAAAACAAGAGGCCCCCTTGAAAAATATTTTTTTAAATTTACATTAACTTACCATAAAATACTGAGTGCTCTGAGCGGGATCCAGTCAGAAGTGAAGAATCCAGAAAGTTCGCCAAAGAATAAATCACCTGCTGTGAGTAAAAATAACACAACCAGTTTAGAAACCATATAGAAACAGAAGACATATTAAGACATTGTTTAATGTCATTAAACACCCCAATTGCTTCTTCTGACAACTTTAAAATATTATAACAAATGCCAAAAGACTTTCCACACACAGCTTTAGTGAAGATTACTAGTAATTTACCTAAAATTACATTTAAGATCACATTTAGTAAATTTATTTATTTTTTATTTGTGTGTGCTACAAACGCACTTTTCTCATAAAATACAGTACAACATTGGCACAGAATATAAAAACATGAACTCCCCACAGCCCCACAGGTGGAAAAGCGAATGGACATGGAAATGAGCTTGCTCCTACCACAACTAGAAATGTATTTAAAATGTATTTAAAAATTCATATTAACTTACCATAAAATACTGCCAGCTTTAAGTGGCGTGCCCCTCGCTTCAGAAGAGAAGAATCCAAAAAGTTCGTCATGCAGTGTCTCAATTCCAAGAATGCAGACTTGACTTGGAAGTGCACACTTGATGGTTTGAGGACACCGGGTATATTGCAAATGGAACGCAGTGTACAGGATGCCGCGATTCATTATACCATAACCATATTATACCAAAGATTGCCTTTTAGAAATACACAAACTGAAATAAATCCGCTGTTTTAACCACTGCAGAGACATCACAGACAGCGGTAGTTTTCAGAAGTTCTTGCATGGGCGCAGGGCACCTGTATTGCCTGCCTGTAGCTCAAATCTCCGAAATCTTTGGAGCAATTTTTTTAATAGATGCTATTTTCAATAACCGATGGATGTTTTGAGCTGTACATACATACATTCTCGCTTAAACAACTCTTAAAACTACACTTTGTGACACAATAACAGTAACATTTAAACATTTTGCAGGCTTCCGTTTGGAGAAACCAGAGAATAAAGAATAAACCAGTTGTTGGGTCAAAATAACCCAACCAGATGACCCACTACATTTCATTTGACCCAACAATGTGTTTAAAGTACCCGAAATAACCCAGAATTTTGACCCAGCATAAATAACCCAACAATGTATTTACAAAAACAACCCAGCATTTTTTAGAGTGTATGTACATACAGAAAACATCACGCAGACTCATACATACAGAATACAGTACGTCACACAGTCTCACACACATACGCGCACAGAATACGTCACAAGGTTTATACACACACAGAATACAATACATCACACAGTCTCATACACAGAATATGTCACATAGTCTCATACATACACCCCCACACAATATATCACACAGTCTATGTACACACCGAAAACATCACACAGTCTCATGCATAAACAGAATACGTCACACAGTATCATACACACACACACAGAATAAGTCACACAGTATCATACACACAGAATATGTCACAGTCTTTATACACACACAATACATTACACAGTCTACATGCACACAGAACGCATCAAACTGTCTACACACACACACGGAATCTATCATATATTTCATACACACACAGAATACATACCACAGTTTATACACACACACACGTTACATCACATAGTCTATATACACAGAATGCATCACACAGTTTATATACACACACAATACATAACACAGTGTATATACACATGAGATACATCACAAAGAATAAATCACACAGGCTACAGACACACAGTTTGCCTGTTTTATCCCAGTTTTATCCCATTTTTTACTTTGTTCACTTTGTTCAGAAAGCTGGTGCTGGGTCGTGGATAATTAGACTGTTCAGTCGTCATAACCATGAGACACGATCCCTTCTATTGATTACTGCCTCTTCTGGTTCATCCACATTATGCCATTAAGGCAGGCTGTGACGTTCACAGCTTCTTCAGCTGCTACGAGAGCCTCGACATGGAGCTTCTCTACAGTGGGCATCTTCAACATCAGGCTGCTGCCTTTGAATGAACTTAGCATGACAAACTGCGAGCATCAGGATCGGATCAGAGTAAGATTAGTCGCTGCTAGTTCTGATCTGCCCTCTTGCCCTACACCAGAGTAGAATTCTTTGTACACCGGTGACGACACTAATTCGACTCGACAGTCTTCGTTGGTGTTGGCAGGATTCTCTTTTTTTTTGCTGTAGACCTATTTTTAATTTTATTCACAGGCACATAGAGTAAGTTATTATTATATAGATACCTGTATGATATTGTGTTTGTACATATAATTATAAGCATTGCAAAAAAAAATCCCTCTACGTTCTGCAATGCTTTTTTTTGCTCGTGTGTAATGTATTGCATGTGGCCCTGACATGCTACAGTACAAAAAAAAATATCAGAGGAAATAAAAAGATATGCCAGATGAATACAGATCAGTGTAATTAACCCCCGATAAAATAAGCAGGTGAAAAATAAAATAAATCTAAGGCTTATCAGAGAAAACTGACAAAACAGACAGCAGCGAGCGGCTGAGTAACTGTTGGCCTAGCAACCGTCAGAGCCAGTCATTGCCACCCTGCTGTACAATGATCGATTTTCTTTAATTTTCTGCCGCATCCTCCAAGAGACAGTCAGAGAGAGTGAGTGAGAGAAAGAGAGACAGAATGAGAGAGAGAGAGAGAGAGAGAGAGTGGGGAAGGTAGGAAAAAAAATGAATAAATATGGGAGGAGAGGCTATCTGTAACCCATCGCTTCATTTTACTATGTGCTGTTCTACTCCTGTCTATTAAATTTACTGGTGAGGAGCAAGACATTAACCAAAAAAAAAAAAAAAGTGCTACAGATAATGTGGACATTTTCATGCATAATCTGTAATATGAGAAATGTATTAATAGGGAAATTATTGTGCATTCAATTATTTTGGAATGGCTGGCAGAGATGTTTTGATTTGGCAGTTTGCTGATAGCGCTGTCGCAGCGGGGAGCTTCTTGAGTGATGAATAACTTAATCTGCTAATCTGCAAATGGGCAGCGATCAACAGGCCCGTTGCCGAGCGCCCAATCAAATTAAAGTACCGGAGGATGACAGACGAGAGTGGGAGAGACGCGGAAATAAGAGATAGATAAACAAATAGAATCATAAAGCAGACGGTTTTAAAACGACATAATTCCGCTGCCTTCATTAGATCCAGAGAGCAAAATAAAACAATGAGAGATAAAGTGGCAGGGACATTACCTTTAATGTGTGTGTGTCGTGTGGCGCGTTTAATGAGCTGGCAGGGCTGCTTTAAATAGGCTTTTATGCGTGACTCGGGAAGAAATCAACATTGGAGCTTTAATCAATCTCAGAAAAGCCTGTAAGATGCAGAGAACACAGTCTAGCAGGTACCTGTCAGAGGGATGGGGTACTAACAAGTGACGTTCGAGTATGTGTGTGTGTGTGTGTGTGTGTGTGTATGTGCATGTGCCTGCATTCTTGCACACATTGTTCTCTTCACATTGATAGGGAAATGTGAATATTTGCACCGCATGGCACTGCCCTGTGTTGGCCTCTGCAAATACAGCTTTTATTTAGAATCAATAAATCAATAAATTCATAAATAAATAAAAGAGCTAAAATATGACCTCTCTGTGAATAAAGTTGAGGTTAGGGTTAAATGTACATGTATTTTCTGTATGTTTATTTGTTTAATAATAATCACAACAAACGTGTGTCTGCATGTGTATGTACTGTATGTATTTAAACCAGTGTAATAATGCACAGGAATACATAATATTTTCCTTATTCAGCATGCCGACTTTCATTTCCTTTGTGATTATATTGTTCATGGAAAAAAAAAAAGAATCAGCTATTTTTTTCCCTCGTATAGCCGTGTTATATCTGTATGGCTGCATGTTAACGCTGTAAGTCGCCGAGCTTATGTGGTTTCACTGCTACCTCTCAGCCTCTCTTTATCTTACTCTGAGTGTGTTTGTGTGTATATCTTCATTTCTTCGTTAGCTGCAGCAGAAGCTGTCTTGCCCTCCTGCTGTGTCTTTTCACAACAAAGCTCTCCACAGCACACGGAGCAGTTTGTGTAATACAGCGATGAGATGCCCAGCTATGGTTACTGCAGATTTGATAGAGACGCTAAGATTAAGCTTTCTGGTTCGTTCACAATAAGAGTGACCTCTAAAATAAATACTCTAATGTGTTTTTAAGATTCTATTCAAGAACATTTTATGATACTGTATATGCACCATGCGAGACCAATGTTTACAAATTGTGCAATATACTCTTCAGCATTAGGGCATGATGAAAAAAAAGTCAGAAAAATAAAAAAAACAATCACACAGTAGTGGTAAATGTAAAGGGAAGATGTAAAGTGTCTTCAGTGCCGGACCAGTAAGTTATGTGTGCAAGATGTAGCATGTAAATAACCTCTCTCTGTCCACTTTGTCTATAGCGTACACTGATCAGCCATAACATTAACACCACCACCAGGTGACTTGCATAACATTGATGATCAATTATATACCAAGTAAACTGGGGACAGGATCATGGGCATTTAATTCGCATACATGCGCGCAGGGACCAAAGGCCAGCCTGTCTCTTCTGATCCCACTGAAAAGCCAATGCAGCATACCTCTTTGAAAAAAAAAAAATCAATGCTAGAAAGGCATCAGAACACCCAGTCCACCATGAACACATGGCCCAGCAGGCAAAGAGCCCAAGGCCGCTGACCCAGCCTTTAATTTCCTATCCAATTGAGCATCCATGGAATGCGTTAGACAAACGAGTCTGATCCACAAAGGCCCTACGCCGCAATCCACAGCACCCAAAGGATCCACTGCTGGGAACGTCCTAGTGCCAGACACCACAGGACACCACCCAAGGTCATGGGGAGTCATGTCCCGAGGGGATAGAGCTGCCCTGGCGAGAAAAGTGGAACCCAAATCCAAGGTTAATGGTTTTAATGTTAGGATTAATATTAAATTGATGTATGTGACATGAAAGAAAATGTGTTTGCCTAATCTCCCTTATAGTAGCAGTCTAAAGCCATTTAATAAATGTTTGTGTAAGATGCATTTTTGTCAAATGTTGTAAATTGAAATCTAAATGGCACTGCTTTTTTCAGAAGAAGTAATGTGTGGCTGTGTGCTACTAATGTAATCAGATTCACAGTGATGGAGTCTGGATAACGTAAAATCTCAGCTCCAGTGTTGACTAGATGTGTGGTGGTGTGGTAAACATCACTGGATGTTGCTGTGGCTGAATTATAGCAAACAGCCACGGATGTGTTGTTGGTTTTTGATCAAAATTGTGGGTTCCGTTTTTGCTTAAATACTGTATGCTTCAATATTTTATCGTTAAGAAACTAAATATTTGAGTACTGGATTTCATTAAAATGGCATGGGAATATGTCATTTACCATTTCTTGCCTAGGATGACTGCAAAGATTCTGACGAGCCAGTTAAACAACTACTGCTATAATTAGTCAGTCTTCCAAAAGCTGTCTAAAACCTTGCTAGCTAGGTGTGATTTTCTCTCACAGTGAATGTTGAGAGCAAAGCAGTCCCAGTACAGTCTAAATGCCTGTGCCTGAAGTGCAGCCTAGATTACTGTTTTTTTAATGTAATAATGTACAACGATCATGCTTTTTACATATCTATAATAACATTTAATGTTATTAGACCTCATTGAGACATGTTAGATCCTGCTGTCACTTTGCTTTACTTATAAACTACTAAAGGTTCTTTTGTTTTCCATCCATCCATTCAAGTTGTCATCTCTAAGCAGTAGTTGGCTGTTATATCTCTGAGGACCGCAACTTCTGGCAGGTACAGATGCACACGTTCACACACCCAATGAAACACTAAGGACAATTAAGAAATGTCCATCAGACAAGACTGTATGTCATCAGATTGTGGAAAAAAACATAGAATCCACTAAGTATGGGGAAAAAACACAAACTCCATGTGCATAGACCCTAAAACTCTATAGTGCGAGATGATAAAGCTGACCACCAAGCCACTGTGCCACCGTTTTTTTTTCCCTCTATGTAAAAATGCATGTTATAATATGACTAATACATTAGAAAGTGTGGAAAAACACCTCTGTCCTGTAGAATCTCTATGATGTCCCCCAATCCATAAATATTAAATTAATGTTGAATAACAGAAAGGTTTGTCACACGTTTTGCCTTAAAAGCAGCATTGTTTTTTATTAGTCTTAGATTACCCCTATGAAGTCTCTATGAATAACTTGTTACTATAGAAACAATAACATATTAGAACTAGTGTATTAATATCCACCTACTGTTTATGTTACAACAGGAATGATTCTCTGAGCTGTATGGTTATAGAAAATGGAAGCACACCTTTAGATGACTTATATTCTAAAATCCATTCTCACTGTAGTATAAAGTAAAATTCTACTTAATAAAGTATAATCGAGATGGGAAAT
>JAQMYJ010000039.1:14297849-14311210 GCA_030014305.1 Clarias laeviceps | reverse complement strand
GGGGGGGGGGTAAAAAAAAAAAAAGATATATAAACATTTTAAAGTGGCAATGGCTGTGCAAATATGCATGAAAAGTGTCATGTGCAATGGACATTCTGGACACCAAGTTGCCAAAAAGTTATCTATCGATTTTTAACGATCAGGTGGAGGTGTGAGGCCAAAGGGGGACCAATAAGCCACCATGCTGCCTCTGTATGGTCAGTAATAGTATTAGTAGCTAATAGTATTAGAATTAGTAATAGTAATAGTAATAGTATAGTAATAATATATTAATAGTATAGTAATAGTATACTTACCATACTATACACTTAATTCAGAGTATTTGAAAGGTAATAAATAACATCACGGCATAGCATAGAATAAAAGCCTAATAATTTTCCTATTAGAATGAGGGCTTCTGGTTTTTTCTCAGTGTAAGCGAGGCACCTGGAAACATTTTGGTGAAGCCTCAGTGGGCTGAGACTAATGCTTGACTGTGTACAGAAGTTACAGTTCAGTATGTAGCTGCAGATCACAAATGTAATCCAGATCTATTGTATAGAGCACTAAATCATCTCTTCTTATCTTTGTTTCATCCTGAACATGCAGGAATGGTCTGTATTATGTGCTTCTAGTGTAAAACGTACTCACAAAACAACTGGTTGTAAAGCATTCATTCAAGGAAATGTAGATATATTAATGTGGGTATGATGTTGCAAACTCAGTGCTGTTTGCACTGGATAATTAATAACTCTTGCAAACATTTCATATGATCAGTAATATTATTTATTATTCATTATGTGTTTGCGAGTTACCTTAAGGATTGAAACAGAATATCGATACAATAGCTTGGTTTCAGAGAAGACGTATAATAGTGTGGGAAGGACATACAGGCATGTTGCACAAAATATGCCATCGGGTCAGCAGTGATTTTGAGTATTTTGTATTGTGTGCCAAAATCCGTTTCCATGATCCATGATTAGCAGTAGAGATGATTCTCTACCCATCTATTCCTTTCTCTTCCCTTCTTTCTTCTCTCCTGCAGCTGGCATGAGGGAGTAGAGGGACATCTGTGGGCTAAGTCCAGCCTGAGCCTGCAGGGAGTGGGGGGTTAACACAACAGAGGCTCCAGTCCCTGGGCTTCCTTTAATAGCCCCAGTTTGACCCTGGCTCACCACACACACAGTCTCTATGATTAATGACCTGGTTTTTCCTGCTCACACATTCAGATACACACAGCACTTACACACATACATGCACTGCTATATTACTCTGGTGCTTATGCTAGCAATGCTGCACTTGAGCTTTGGAGTGTGTATGTGTGTTAGTATGGATGTATTTGCCTGTATCACTTCCCAACATCGCCTTTCTTGATTCATTAGGCAAAATGTGTGTGTGTGTGTGTGTGTGGACAGTTTGAGGAAAAGGTTGAGATAGCCATCTGAAGTGGATGGATTTCCTCCATAGAGTGTGCTTATCTGTTCCACAGTCAATAAACAAATGAGCTCTGAAAATCTGTGTGCATTTGTATATGCAGGTTTGTATGTGTATGTGTTCATGTGTATGTGCAAGTCTGTGTGTGTTGCAGACCCTAGTGCATGATCCTCAAGTCTCCAGAATGTAGTAGGCTAAATGTAGTGGCCAAAGATAGACACTCAGGATTATCACGCTCTTATTAGTAAGTGCTTGAACTGAGCACATCATCTCATTTAAAGCAGTTGTAGTTTATATCACTGTTAAAACAAAACTGTATATGATGCCGCAGTCTGTTTAAGCACTTGTTTTACAATCACCGGGTATCTACAGTATGCATTTTAATGCCTTGATTTATTTAAATTTTTTTATCAAATGGCTTACCCATTTGTACTGTATCTATGACTATAATATGTTTTGATCCCCACACCATGTGCTATTTAAGTTTTAATTATGACATAAGTGTTATACCAATTTTTTGCAGTTAAGAATATTATGTTACAAGGGGCGTTCAAGTAAAACCCGGACTTTTGGTTGTGCAAAATAACAGAAAACTTTGATGAGAGTAGAAACTAGCTTTATTTCTCTATATAGTTCCCTGTTACATTAATGAACTTATCCCAGCGTTTCACTAGTGCTTGGATACCATCAATGCAGAAAGCCATGATTGGATTGCCTGCTTCACATCTGAAACACTGGCCTCCCAAGAATTTCTTTAATGGCCCAAACATGTGGAAATGGCTTGGTACCAAGGTCAGGGCTCTACAGGGAATGTGAGTATAACTCCCACCTGTAATGTAGTTCCTGTAATGTGCAAGTGTGTGTACAGTTCCCACAGACAGATGCGTCTCTCCCGCAAGATGGTAAAGTGTTTTCTGTCAATTTTCAAATATTAGGCATTCACTGATACAACTGGTGTAGCCTTTAAGGCACCTCGGTCAAGATTCATTCATGGACATATGGCGGCCTTGTTTAAACGTTTGCACCATTGAGATGTTTTACTGGGGCTCATCACTGTACTGTGTTCAAAATCGTCTGTAAATGTCAATCGGTTTTATGCCTTCATTCATGAGAAGTTTCATCACGGTTTGACTTTAACGCCCCTCATATATATTTATGCAGGATGCCATGTTGCCATGTCTGTGACTTACATCAGTGGAGAGCCATCTGGCCAACTGTCATCTTCAGTATCAGCTTTTCTCTACTAGAGTGTTCTTACATCCAAATTTAGAAAAGCATCTGGAAGTCTGTGCTGTCCGTTTTTCTTTCCTGGCCAAAGCCTTTGTCTGAGAAATCCTTGTTCTCTTGGTTACAAGGGCCAGCCATGAGAAAGCACAATTACACATCATTAGAGCTGCTATAATTGTTGCTAGAGGTGAGGATACCCTCACATTATCTTGATACAGTATGTACTGTAGATACGTGACATGAGTTTCCAGAGCGTTTCTGTGCACAGTGAATGAGTTCTTAGCTACTGAGTGCTGGTTAAAGAAAAGAAAGTATGCGGAGCCCATCCTGTCCATTCAACCAGACCTTGGTCACTCTGGGAGGTTAAGCTGGCATAAATGTTGGGAGGTGCAACAGGTCAGCTTTAGTGCATTTTGTTGTAATTGGGTCCCAGTTGCCTTGTCAGAAATCAATTCATGTTAGGAGCTGGCTAGCAAGGGGAGGTCAAGGCTTCTGCAGCCTAAATATTTTATTTGTACTACAAGTCTTGAGCTTTTAAAGTTGGTGCTGTCCTGTTTTTCTTTTTCTTTTTTTCCCCCTCCTATTTCCCTGATGCATGGATGCAATTGGCCGAGCCTCTTTACCCGGGTCAGGGTCTTGGTTAAAATCAATTATAATCAATTATTAAGTATTGCGTGTGTCTTGTGAGATTGGGAAACAGAGCAGCTTGGAATAAACTTTGTATGTCTTAGAGGTTCAACTTTTTATTAGCATTTATCTTGATCACGATTGCTAAACCTGAAAAAAGCACAGTTACTTTTTATACAGAAAAGCCAAAATATATTTATGTCTTATTATCATTTTTGCTGAAAAGGTACTTTGTTTACAGTACAAACTTTTTGCTGTTTAAACTTTATGTATAAAAATAGGAATTTGCTGGAATAAACAGTAATGTAAGCTTTCCTTTATAGGATGACTTTTGACTGCCTGTACACTTACTCAGATCAAATCTTCTTGAACGCTCTGAGCTTTCACCTTGTTTTTTTAGACTCTTCACCTTACTGTTTAATCTAACATTTTGTTCGAGTCTACATAAACCACAAGTGCATCATTTTATTAGCTTCATTTTTTTTTCATGCCCTGTATTTGTGTATTTAGTGGGCATCATCAGTTGAGCTGTTTTCATCTCATTTGAATTAAAGACAATTATGAGGAAAAAGATTGAGAAATTGGCAAGAAAAAATGGTTAATACCAGACTAAATTTGTGCAAAACAAAGTGAAAACTCAAGAACCTAAAATATGTTACAATAGACTTGTGATTATTACATTTCTGTTTGATTATGCCTGTGTATATTCTTCATCCTGAAGATTCAAAAACAGAATCAAATTGGTTGTGACACTTCATAAAACCCCAAGGATAAACTGTTTCTAGCTTTACTAAATCAAGTCTAAGTACATTTAAATGATTTAATTAAAAATACAAAGTCAGCTTACCGTGTAGAGAGTGAAAGGCCTAGAGTGACTGGGTCCCGCTGTCTGTTTTGAGGCAGGGTATGTGTGCACACAGTGGCCCTTCCTCTCATTAGCACAAACATGAAGAGGCCCACTGTAGTGGTGAAACAATTCAGCAATATCGTCTTCACCTCTCTTCACTTTGTACTCTTGTCGCAGCTCTCCACATGCATGCAATTACACTGAATGAACAAACAGAGCTGGTGTGCGTGGCTATTCATGCTATTCAGGGCTAGATGAAATCCAAACTTTCCAATCCCACAGCTCTTTAGAGTTCATCAGGGTGCCGAATAAGTTCAATCGTTCAAGGTGGTTTGTTTTCATCCCTCTAAAAATACAAATTTGATTTCCTCCAGGCACAAACCAGGCAGCTATGGAGCTTGGATGGGGCGTGATTTGTTTTTGACAGTAGCTAAATAAGAGCTGTCCCTGATGGAGCACAACCGTCACTGCAGGAGCCAGCAGAGGAGTTCACATTCTGGCTCCATGGCATTTTTCCCCCCTTTCTAAATAATAAGGGCTAGAGAGACCAATTGACAAGCTGGCCTTAAGTGGGATGAGAGGTGAAGACGCCTCAGCCAGTCCGGTCGATCAGGTGCCGGCTGATTGAGAGGTGGTACATCAGAGGCACATGACGCTCCACTCCAATGAGCAATCTTGTCTATCAGAGGGTATTTTTTCTCAATCAATCAATAGTGTTTCCATCAAGGCAGGGCAGGTCTATGTTGCCCTGGTCCACTGTATCTGCTTCGACCACCTGCAGGACAATCTAATGCCTTCGCAGACCTTCAGCACTAAAAGCATTTAGCAGTGACACACGCGGCTGGAGTAACTCTACCAATTCATCTACTTAAATTATACCCATCACACAGCTAAGAGTCATATCCAGTCATTTTTCTCATCACTATTTGGGTGGTGGTGTTATTATCAATTAGACCTTGAAATCATGGCTGGATTAATCTGAAGTCTGAATACTCCTTTAACCACTTTTAACTTAACTGTGAGTCAAGTTCTCAGATCCCCCCCCCCCCTCCTATGAAGGCTGGTGTGGAGGCGTGGGAGTAATTGGTGGTGTGGCGCATCTTACAGGAGCAATTAATGAAGTGGTGTGGCTCAACAGCAATGTGCAGCTCTGTAGGAGGATGGCTGTAAGGGGATTACCGTTTCAGTCCTCCAGCATGCGGAGAACAGTGAATTAATCTCCAATCTCACCAATTCAACGAGTCCCCAGAGCTTGCTTAATTAACCTAATAAAAAATACTAATAGAACAATTTCCAAAGGTAAATTTAATTTACTTGTCGGCCTTGTACATCAATAGGGATAAGGACGACCGGGTACTTAGCTGTCTCTGTTAGCGTCAGCGCCGACTCCTAATAAATATGAGCTCGTTCACGTCTTCACATGATTACGCCTCCTGTCACTGGCCACAGTTAAATTGTGATGAAAATAGGGGCTGATAGCAGAATTAACATGACCAAATATTAATACAATATTTCTCTAGAAGGACGATGAGATTTTCAGTCTTTCTCATTTTGTGGCTTTCATTCTCTCTTGATATGATGATTGCTTTTGAGAGCAGAATGAACTAATGCTATAATAAATCACATTTGATTAAGAAGATTGCCACCCTTTTTTTTTTACACTAATATGGGCTTAAACAAACGCCGCTCATATGGAATAATCATAAAAACTTACTGAGGGGAACTTTTCCCTATCGTTTACAGCAATGTTCTACAAGAGCCATTAAGCCAATCTCATTACTGCCCTCCCAATGACTGTGTAATGACCTGCAATCATTTGTAAGTGAATAACTATTAAAAGCCCAGACAGCACTGAGGATGGTTTTCGAGTCAAATTAAAACGCACGGGATGTAGTCTCTCCTCTGCTTATTATGGATCTATAGATATATAACAGGCCCCCTGACCAGGATCACAGCGGAGGACTGGGAAATCGGGAAATGAGCAAGAAAAAGAGAAAGAAGCTGTTGTGCTTATAGAATTAGACTTGGGAGCTTCTTTTGAGCCATTTAAAGTATGACCTTATGATTTTTGTCATGGCATTGGCCTCCAGTGAATGATGTTCTCTCAGTGTGTGTGTGTGTGTGTGTGTGTGTGTGTGTGTGTGTGTGTGTGTGTGTATGTGTGTGTGTGAGAATGTCACTGTCAGTGTCACTTTGCCCAGCCAGATGTGTAGGGAATCAATCGTGCTCCTCTGTGTGTAGAACTTTATCAGGCCATTGTTCTGTTGCTGTCATGCATGAAAGGGCCAATCAGTGGCCTTTATTTCTCCAGGATGCTTTGTGAATGGATAATTGCTTCTAGGAAATTCTAAACTCCAAATAACTTTTTAAAAATAAATTTCCCCTACAGTAGTAGCAACCTTCAATTGAAATCCATTCAAATAGGCTTTTCAAATAAAGATTGGAAAGTACTGATGTTCTTTCCTGAAGGATGTTACTGTACGTCAGGTCTCCTTTTGCAATTTGTTTTACAGAGTATTTTTTGCACTTACAGTACTGTAGATTTAGACATGTTTTACTGCACAAAAGAAACATTTTACTGTACTACTCCTCAGTAGCTTAACTGAATGATAAGCAACATTTAAAAAAGAACATGATATCTGAAATGATCTTCTGAAAGTTTGGACACACCAGTCAAAAATCTGGACATAAATTTGGATTTCTTTTTCTGCATTCAAGAACATTTCAAAATTATGAAATAACATGTAGACAACAGTACAACAGTCAGTTGTTGTTATAAGACATGAAGGTCAACCTTTCTGTAATAGTACAAGTTCCAGTATTGTCGAGTGCATTTGCAAAACCCATTAAGCACCACGATGAAACTGTCTCTCATGAAGACCTTCCCAGGAAAGCAAGACCAAAATCTACCTCTGCTGCAGAGAAGTTCATTTAGAGTTAAAAATCACCAATTAACAGCACCTAAGTTTAGAGCTGTTATGAAGGCTTTACAGAAAATAATTAGCAGATACATCTCAATATACAGTAAAATGTTCAAAGAAGATTATTGGATATTTATGATGCCTTCAGCATTGTTTAATTCCATGGTCTTTCCTGATTTTTTTTTTCTTTTATAGAAAAGAAAAAAAAAATCAGGAAAGACCATGGAATTAGCAGGTGTGTCCAAACCTTTGACTGATAATGTAAATTAAATAAATAAAAAAAAAAATGGAAACATATGTTTTACTGCAAACATCCAAAAGATACATTTTAAAAATTGACTGTTTATATAATAACCTCATTTCCCCTTTCGTCTGTTCCAACCACTCAGCATGCAGCCTGTACGATTCATACAGTAGGTCTCTGTGTGGCTTAACAAACCCAAAAAAACAATCCTCTGAAATTGATCAGGTACAGGGACTATACTGAAAACGAGACCAAAATGTCCTTCAGGAAGCTTGGAGAACGATTCCCGAAGACTACATTAAAAGTATAAGAAAGTCAGGCTCTCGGGAGGCAACGTACTGTATGATGAAATAAAGGGTGACTCAAGACTTTTACACATTACTATATATATAGAATTATATGAAGCTATAAGTATTGATGAATGGTAGTATTTTCCCCGAGAGGCTATTAAAACTATCTGACAGAATTTAAAACAGTTATGATAATTAGCTTCAACATTATGAAATCATTGTTTTTTCTTTAAATTTGTAGAATAACTATGCAAAAGTAGGTCAACTTACCAATAGAATTGTATAAAAGTACAACTGCTAAAAGGGTTTCTTCAGGATACGGTGTGCCAGTGTAAGCCTACGTAGCAATCCCTTTTGCATCCTCTTTTAGCAAATGATTTTTATAAGTTGGATATCAAGCCAAGTGACTTGCTTACAGACCCAAGTGTCTTGCCATTGCTGAGATATGACCAACCCTCTAAAGTTCTAGACCAGTGATTCTTACGTTTTTAATTCCACAACCATAAATCAATAAATTGACATTATTAAGTCTTGGCATGTTTTTTGTGTGTTTTTGCATGTCTACATGGATAGACTCCATAGCTAGATCGATTCCTTTGGCTTAGTCTAATTAACCACATTAAGGAAGGAATTTTTCCTGACAAGGGTCATGTACAGTATGTGGCGTACACACTGATTTATTTTATTTTATAACCAACAAGTCAAGGAGTATATTCTCTCTGCAAATATACTCCTGTGTATGGAAGTATTGTCCGATCCTACCAGTACATAAATCTATAACAGAGTGAAGCATATTTGTTTCTGTTTTACTTGTTTATTTTTTTTCCTTTTTACCTTGAGTGGTTTATCATATTTCAGTAGTTTGATCATTTCTATGCCTGCACTCCAAGTTCTTCTCTGGAATTCTTGACAAAGGGTGCTCTGCTAAATAAAACACTTTCCTTCTGTTTCATTTTCCAGACTGATAACGATTTCTCTTTGAGTATTTGACAGACCATTGCCTATATTGTAATATGACAGACAATGAAACAGAATAAATGAGAAAAATGAGGAGAATTAAAGAAAGAAAAGAGACAAGAACCAATGAATGTGAAGGGAAGGAAAAATGAGAAAGATACATTTTCCGAACTCAGATCTGAGTGGTTATAAACAATAAACACAGCTTTTCACACATTTACATTTACATTTAGAGCTTTTGGCAGATACCCTTATCCAGAGCAACTGGATTATACATTATACATCTGATATGTTTTAAAGCAATTGTAACAGCTAACAACTGCTATTTTACTGTAACTATAAGGTTTTATAGATAATATGCAAGGCCCTGTACTGGCCATTTTGCTTTACTAGCCACTTTATCCATGCAAGTAAAGAGCCCACTGAAACACAACAGGTTTTAAAAAAAGAGCACACAGTGTTTTACTGATAATCAATTGTACAATTTGCCAAAACAGAAATGGAATCTGAAAGTTCTGCGTGTTGTGTATTCTGAGGTGTTTTCCTGATCATCCTGGTTGTAAAGAGTGATTATTTGCATGGCCGCTGCCTTCCTGCAAGCACAATCCTGTCTGACCATTCTCCTCTGAAGACCAATTATTATTATTATTTTTTTTTAATCTAGAGAATGTTTTGTGTTTATTGTTTATGGGTTCCCTGCTGAGTCTCTGGTTCCTCTCAAGTTTTCTTCCTATTGTCATCTCAGGGAGTTTTTCCTTGCCACCGTCACTCTCGGCTTGATCATCAGGGACAAACTGATAGTTATAGCCGATACGTTTTCAGTACACTTTCCTATTTATCTCCATATTTATTTAATTCTGTAAAGTTTCTATGTGACTGTTAAAATTGCAATTGTTGTGATTTTTAAATATGTGATTGGTAAAAGCGCTATACAAAATAAATTGAATAGAATTGAAATGGTTTATGAAAATCCCAGGAGATCACAATACTCTGAAATAGTCATTCTGAAATACTCAACACAGCCAAGCAACAAATCTGATCCCATTTTTCTCCATTCTGATGTCTGATGGAAATATTAACTGAAGCCCTTGACCTGCATGAGAATATACGTTGTACATTTGCTGATTGGATAATTGCATGAATGTGGAGTTGTGCATGTGTTTAAGTTAATGTGCATGGTGAGTGTATTTTGATATACATTATTTTAGCATGCCATAAAAAAGATAATGTGTCCCATCTAGCTTAATAATTACAACTCGTTATGTTCTTATTTTTGTAATTTATAAATAGCAGTATTTTTATACGTGACTGTCGTTTCTGTATTTTACTCAACACTGTTTCACGTTCCCTAGTCTTTACATGCTTATTTCTGACTGTGTTAGTCGTTTGGGATAAGCGTCCTCGACTCAGCACTGGTGTTACTAATTGCGTGTTTCAGGCAATTATTTGAATCAAATAATTATGCTTTATACAAATGGTGGCACAGCCTTGTGCATTTTCTATTTTTTTCCCCCAAAGAATCTTTGTGTGAGAGATTATTCGGGAGAAAGTAAGCACCTCTTATTTGTTGCAGTTGTCACATTATTCATGCTTATGAACAGACACAAAGCACAGGTATAATCCTTGAAAAACAGAGACACAACAACAACAAAAACAACAATAATTTTACTACTACTACTACTAATAATAATAATTCTCCTGCATGAATATTAATACCTTAGGACTGTACAGTTTCATTGTTCTCTGTATGAGGATGTGTACGGTACCTACAGTATAGTCCCCCACAGAAGAAATTGAGAGGTTTCCTTTTTTTATCTCTCTGTCACATATACATAGCAATGACCCAGCACTCACAATGCAGGCACCATGCTGTGAATTCCATCTAACCAGAAACACAAGCGAAAATTGTTATGCAAATGAATATGCGGCAGTCATTGGAGAAAGGTTGTGATGTTTGTTAGGGTGTGTGTGTGTGTGTGTGTGTGAAAGAAAGAGAGAGAGAGAAAGAGAGAGCATAACAGGACCTCATTTGTTTTCTGTAGGCTTTTTTCCACGTTTTGTTGTTTTGTATGGATTCTAATATGAATTGTAGGATGCCATTGATTTAGCTTTTAAGTGCCAGATACAGACACTTCCATTATTACAATCATAATATCTGTTGATCCTGATGTTAGGGAATATAGAAACTGTATAAATATTCCCTATTCTGTTGTGTAGCTGTATATGTACAGTACCAAGTATGTTATGTCACTCTCTCGGATTATCTGTAGGAGCTTTCTCAGAAGGGAAAAATAAGAAATGTACGAAAAAAACTTTTTTTTCCTTCATGGAAGAGCTGATAGATACCCATAGTCAAGTGTTTATAGGCAGGCGGATGCGGTCTTCATTGTTACTGCCTAATAAAAAGCCCACATGCTGTGTGATTAAATAACAGGGATGGCAGTAAAGATAGAAGGCATAATGATGGTTACATGCAGGTCAGTTACAATTTAATTGTCATTGCACATCATTGCTAGCATATCAATTTGATGCTGCTTAGCCGAGCAGAAAACAAAGCTTTAGCACAGACGAGACCTACAGGATCTATCTTTTCTTTTTACTCCTGGGGAAAATGTACTATACATCCCTTCTCTTCTCTTCTCTTCTCTTCTCTTTTATTTTGCAGCACCAGTGTTATCTTAAGCTCTTTACTAGCATAAAGTCATATTGAAATCAGTATGTTCTTTATGGATAAAAAAAAAAATCTATATTTTTCAAAATGCACATTAATAAATTAATTTATTTTTAACTTTTTACTGGTCTTTATACTAATATGTTTCACAAATTAATTACAGATAATTTTAATCTTTTCTCCTCTCCAAATTTGTATTTTTTGTCCTATGTTTTTATTGCATCTTTTGCCCTCATCTCAGACTGTTGTGTAGCTAAGCTAAGTATTGTGCATCATGCAATACATTCCAATGGATACAAGACTTTTTAAGTTTTAAATTATACCATGTTACAGTACATCGGTATTATCAGTACCATGTTCTGTATAGTTTTACATGTTCTGTATGCTTTTCCGAAACAGTATTATATTCCCTTGTTAGAGAAAATCTTCTGCCCTGTCACACTTTAAACTCTTTCTGCATGGGACTTTACTTTAAGTCAAAAAGTCTTCGTGAACTATCATGGTGTGCCATGATGCATTTTTAAAAAGATGTACATCAGAACTATAAATGCCTCAGCTTGTTAGTGCTGGAGCTCTTGCTAGTGTTGGAAGCCTTTGTCCAGTCCTTCAGAAGCCTGCTTTAGGGTTATTGTTTGTGTTTTAGCTCTCCATGCACATGATGCTCCACATATGGTCACTTATCAAAGAGCTGCACTTCAGAGAAACTGTTTGTATGGCAGTCAGCTCAGCTATGGCCCGCGATAGCTCGAGAAAATCGTTTCATATGCTCATTTCTCCAAACTTGACAAAATTCCCACCAGAATAGTGTCAGCAGCCAGCCAGGCACTCGTCTCTCTTCTCCAGCCCCATGAAATGTGTACCACGTCTGAAAGCCCAGTCCGTCCCAATAAAGTTTTGGCAAGGGTGGCCTGTTTTAATTGGCAGGCAATTGACGCGCCGATAGACTGCCGTCCAGGGGGTCAAGAGTAATTTACTGCAATGCTAAATGCTTTTTTTCCCCCTGCTTTTTTTGCACTGCTGTTCCATATTGAAATTCCCATCCAGACTGTATTACACGAGAAGATGATGACTTAATCCCCTGTTAATTAGAATAACATTTTCAGCAGCTGAGACTGGGCCATTATTGCTGAGGCTGGAGGCCGTGCTCGAAGTGCGGCCCCAGAGCGCAAGGCTTGGCCTGGGCTCAGAGTGCCGGCCGTCATCCACACCTCCATCTCATGAGTGGTGTAAAGCTGTTAAATCCGCTGATGACTCTCTCGCTGCCTAATAATAAGCTCATGTCTATTGGCAAACCCAGTCCATCAGCACTCTATCTATTTTTTTTTCCCAGCCACAAATGGAAATGTGTATTAGTATCATTAGATCCTTATATGATATTACAATGTATCAGACCAGCTCATTTTCAGGCAGCCCTGAACAAACATCTCCCTATTTTATGAGACTCTTAGGGTGGCTTCTCTAATGGATAAAGCACTGGATAAATACATTGCCAAGGAGTCATGTGTACACCAGAAATGAGCATGTAAAACTAAAAGAAATACTCCAGCACTTTTAGCCTCATTTCACATATCTTCCACTTGCGCAGTGGAAAGTATGTGATATAAACCATCATGTGTTTTAACCCTATTGTACAGGATTTGTAATTTATTTATTTATTTATTTTGGTTAAAACAATCCCTGCTTTCTAAGTGCTTTTTATGGTCCCAGAACACTTACAGTACGTAGTGCTGGGTTATATCACATTTATATCAATAAAATGATTATACACTCTTCTAAACACTGTCATTATTGTCAGTACATACAGTACTGTAAAAAGTAACACACTGAAGATTAAAACCATTTATTTGTACTAATTATTTTATTTTATTTTATTTTTCTCTAAACCAATAACAGCCCTTTGTCATTGCATTTGAAGCAAAACATCTGGAAAATTATGCATTGAGATATATATTTCACTTCAAGTATTAGAATATTATATTTTTGCTATATAGTTAACCCATAACCCTTTAAACAGCTCTTTTGCACCCCCTGTGTAGGGACATTTAAAGATTGTATGTAAGGTTGAGCTGTATAACAATAGAATATTTTATGTACGTACACTACCGTTCAAAAGTTTGGGGTCACTTTCTAACTCCATGATGGTTCCTGATTTTTATTTCTTTCT
>JAQMYJ010000039.1:14247918-14291023 GCA_030014305.1 Clarias laeviceps | reverse complement strand
ACACACACACACACACACACACACACACACACACACACACACACACACACACACACACACAGACACACAGACACACACACACACACACACACACACAGACACACACACCCTTGTTCCCTGGATTAAAACGACCTGTTCTCTCACTCCAGCATTCTGCCCATTAATTCCCTCCCTCACAGCTCCTCGCATTTGGCTGATTTAACAAGATAAGATTTGAGAGTTGATGTTGCTGGCTGTGAATGCACCACAGGGTCCACAACGGCAACCACACTCCAGCTTCTGAGAAAGAGATGTATCAGCTATTCAGGAATAAAAAGAAAAAAGAGAAAATTAGATATGCAGCACACCAATTTTATACTCTCAGCCTCAAAAAAAAAAAAAAATGGAGGAGATTAATGTAGGAGATCTTACACACTGTCCAACTGAATCAACTGTAATTTATTGAGTAGATTTTCAGAACAAGACTTTATCTCAGAAGTGCTGCTGAGGCCAGACTGACCTCACAATCTGGAAGGCTGTTTTTTCTTTTCTTTTTTTTTTGTATATTTGGGCTGATCAGAAGCAATGTTGCTGTTAAACAAAGAAATACAAAAAATCTCTTTTTTTAAGGCAAAACATTACAGGTAGAAATTTCTATGTTAGTCATGTCAAGTCAATTATTATGATCACGTCGAACCAAAATTTCTTCTACAGAAGAAAGCATAGAACACAGAAATTACCCACATCAGAAAAATTATTTTTTTATAAGTTTGGCTTATAATTTTTATCCTTTTTTTTAATTTATTTACTTTTTTTTAAGCAGTGCCCACAATCATAATCTAACCCAATTTTAGAATATCAGCAATTAACAGATAGTAATTTTTGTAACCTATTTACATTGCCTTGATATTCTTTCTTGCCCTGAAAAGAGAAGAACAGGCATTGATTAAATTTCATTTCATTTTAAATTTTATGATGCTTTTCATGCAACAGATACTTTCTTATAGTATAATAAAACCAAAATTCATGTTTGATTTTTTCTCCCTGTTTATTTTTAGGTTAATGTTTCCAAATTTAAATAATTTTATGTTAACAAGCCTGAGGGTGGGTCAAGTGAAAATATTAATAGTAGTAATAAATTAGAGAAACATTACATTCATTTTTTTTAGCTGCTAAAGTAAAAATGTACTTGTGTTCCTAGGCAGTGAAAGCAAACTAGTAAGGAATAATAGTGTTATAACGTACAGTATGTACACTAGGAAATAACTGATTCTGATATGTGCATTATTTAAGGATTAAACTAAAGAATAATGACTATATAATAATGATAAGAATCACAGGAAACAAAAAACTTTCAAAATAAGGCTAATTTATAATACTGTGTAAAAGCCTTGAGCCACCCCACATTACTTCATATTTTTCATTTTAATGTATTATAAAGAAATAGTTCACCCTTTTTGAAGGACTGTTTTGCCTCTCATCTTTAGTATGTTTTAGTTCTCTTTTTCAGTCCAGTCCCGTTACTTGACCAGTTTTGGAGTGTTTTTCTTTTTTTTTAAAGCCACACAGTGACCCGTGAATAATAAAAAAAAAACATGGAACTTGAAGGCATGAACAAGTGAGAAACAGTTCAGATGATGACTGATGATCAGGATTAGTGATTAGTATACTGGTGATGCTGAATAAGTGCTGAGTGGTTAAAAGAGACTATCTTTCTAACTAATCACTCTATATACATTATATATAGAATAGAATAGAATATATATATCCATTCATCAGATAATAGAGTATAGAATTATGGCCTAATTTGATGGCATGTGGTGGTCTTACAAAAATAATTATTCATCTTCAATTTTAAAGAGTTATTATTAAAAAAGTCTCATGTTTATGTTTTTCCTTTAGTGCAGATTTATTATAAATAATGCAGCAAGGATTTCAGACTTTCATTGGTGAAGGTACAGCTATGTTATTTACCTGCTTTAAAATTGCTCACTTATCTCATCAGCTAATTATTAGGTTGAATTAGGTGTGTGAGAGAATCGCGTGTTTAGCATAGTGTGGAGTGTTTTTGGCTCTTTACAGCAGTCCTCGTTGGACTGATTGTCTGGTCATTGTCTTTGGAGAAACAGATTGAGCATTTAGTTGTGTGATCAGCATGTGCTCTTCTTTCTTCAGTGTGAAACAGAATGAATATTGCAAACCTCTACTTCCACGACGGCTTTATTCGTACATATGGCTGCTATAATGGCTGCGGCTGCCATTGTTACCCACACACACCCACACACTAACATTCTGTCTATCTCATTTTATGAATACTAATTCGCCAGTTTGCCGGGCCTCATTTCTGATTAACTCAACCCTCTTCGGAATCAGACAGCAGAGACACATATCTTGGGGCATCATTGAAAATAAGTGGGTTACAAGGCTACAGAAAGGATCAAGTTTCTGGCTTAATGAAAATCAATGCAATGAGACTGGTTGGAAAATGTGTCATAATGTCAGCCTTGGATGATGTGCCATTATATCATTATGCCTAATTTCATCTTTTATACTTGTGTTTCCATTGTTAGGCTTCCTTTTTAAAAGACAGGCATGTGAATGATTCATAACTGTCTGTTATCATTAATTCAGCATGGCTGAGGCAGAGGCGAGAGGAAGTTTTGAGGTTTGCAAAGAGTCCACTACTATGTCAATCACTATATCCTTCTCTTTAATATTGACAATAATTCCACATCATCCATATATTCCACTTCATCATAAAATAAGCTTTCAGTTTAATATGCATTACTGTTTACATGGATAGAGATTATGGGATGTTTATGCTATACACCTGACCTATGAATGCCAATATTTTCCTGTTGAATGCATTTTTTTAATGTCATAACTTGGTAGACAATAAAGCTAGGAGCTATGAACTGATTTTATTTTCTACTAAGGGGAACATACTGTATGGATCTCATCTTGTGACTTACACAGATACTCCTTCAGTTTCATTTTTTTTATTTAACTCATGTTTGGGGGAAAAATGATGGATAATTATTTATGCATCCCAGGCCCAGCTCTTGTTTCTTGAACACCCTTAATCTGTCACTTTATTTCACCATAGCTTAACATTTGGAGTATCACACTCTCAATAATCATGATCAGTTGCATCTGTTATTTTCTCTCACAGAAATTAGACCCTGACACTGAATGCACAACTAATAAAAGATGTAGCTGGAGGAATATAATAGATATAATATATCACAATGACTGATCACAGAAAGTTGGAAATGATTTCAGATGGACGACAGCAATGCTAAATTTTCATGTTTCTGGAGAGAGGTTTTAGGTTTGTTTGCATTATCTATGAAACATAGGTGTATTATTAGGTGTATTATTACTAAGTATAGCCCATGTTCTGCCTAACCAGATCTGATCATTTACAGCATAGCAGTGACAACGGAATGGATGGATTCAGGTGTTTAGGTATTTTTAAACACCTCAGTGTTCCTACTTGTTTGAATGGAGTCCAACAATCAAAAATGCAAAAAGGGTGATTAATAAAAATTAAGCAAGAAAACAGTTATATCCTCAAACTGAACATATACACTACAAAAATAACTATAATTATATGTTTATAATTACAGTGCCACGTAAGATTAATAAGCCTATTTCTATACATATTAAGCAAATAATACACTCATACCAGAGACACCCACTAACATGTCCTTATCGCTCAGTGGCACTGATGTGCTGAGAAAGAGACACCGACTGATTAACTGGTCGTCAGTAGAGGTACTATGGTGGCCACATCCTAGTTATGGCAGGGTTTAGCTGCAGGCTGATTCACTGAAGACTACAATAAGCAACTCTATATCTAGAAAGCACAACGCATCTTCATACGCGCATGGCAGAACTAACTATCTGTGACTGGTGGAGATGGCGACTGAAATTTGTGTAATTAACAGGGTGAAAATAGTTTCAAATTCTTATCGGGACTATGTAGCCAAAAGGTGAAAAAAAATTAAACTCGCAAGTTTTACAAATCTCACAAGTTACTCTTTATATTTACACTCATACTTTAAAATATCAGCTAACTTCCGGGTTTCATGCTTAAATCCTAAATAGCGTTAAATGGAAAGCTAGTGCGCCAGGATGTACAACCACTTGTTCCACATACAAAGTTGTGCCCTAGATTAGGGGTTAGAGAATGATTTGGGATTCAGCCTTGTTTTAGAAGATAGTTAGCGCTGTAGTTTGTCTTATGAGTAAATAAAAGAGTTCAGAGACAATTCAGTTCAATTACTAAGTAGACAATGTTGTTTATGATGGCGTTATCAGATGTGTTTTCTTGCTGAAAAGGCTTCTGTGACTAGTTTTGAATGAGTTTTGGCAGGCAGCTGTTCTCTCCTCAGTCCTGCGGACTGTACAGACCTTCTTTCATACATGCTGGCAACTGACATGTAGCATGCCAGTGCTGTTACCATCTATTATCATCACTCATAGTGATTACTAATCCATCAGATTACTTGGTTGGAGCCGATTGTTGTACAATCAAGAAACATTCGATAATTTTCACCATTTTCGATAGATTTTCTAAGTTTTCCAATGTATATTGGGCCATACTGGTAGCGGGCCTCATGCTAAAACATAATGCTAAAAAGTTAATATTAAAAGTTTTATTTCTCCTCTCCATGCTTGTAAATTAGTGAATTAGTGAACATTAAATTTGATCAGATTTATAGATTCAACATAGATACATTCTACCCTTCTCCTCTCTCCTCTCCTCTCCTCTCCTCTTCTACCCTGTCCTCTCCTTTTTCTCCTCTCTTCTCCTCTCCTCTCCTCGTCTTTGCTGTCCTCTACTCTTTTAGTTGACCAGTGATTCCCAGTGCTGCTCACATGTTGACCGGTGCCCTTCATGTCATAAGTCTCCTCTGCCCTCCTCTCTCACTTTGACAGATACATCAGGCCTGGCTTCGGCAACAGAGCCTCTGGAGAGTGTGAGAAGCTCTCATCCTGGCCTGGTGCTGAGGAGTGAAGTGTGGGGAGAGTAGTTGTCTCCACTGGGACTGCTGGCTCGTGGCTCCGTGTGGCACTGAGGCCATGTGAAGAAGGAGCCAGCTCTGCCCTTTTCAACCTCCTCAAACTGAAATTCACCACAGCTGCTAAACGCTCGGCTGCTGCTCCTGTGCTCTGTCCAGTTATATCTCAATTTGTGTCACTTTTTTTTTTCCCTCTTTGGGCATTTTCGTTTGCCCTGCTTTGTCTTTTGCTCATCTTCTGGATCCAGTAGAAAAGCCTGTAGATTAGGCAGAGCTGAATTACGGAAATAATATAGATCCAACATATATACATGCAGATTGGAATCATTTGTTCCTTATGCAATATATTTAAAGTAGCCTCACAGGAATTTAGTCATGTTTGCATTTTTTTACAAGAATGGTAGAAGAATTTTTTTTTGTACGTGGCATGTTTCTGTGTGAATGTATCACACAGAAACATGCCACAGAAATGGCCTGCACATTCCTGCTCATGTTGGCTGATGTTTTCTCTTAAACAGTTGTCCATGAGGCTCATCAAAGCACGCAAATCAGGTCCTAGATTTAAGTTGAAAGACCGTGTCTTGGGAGCACATTAGTGCATATGTGCATAATCTGCCTCTTTGGCTTTGATGTGGCTTTGTTCTCTGACCTATTTGAGTATTGGTCAGGATCGTGGTGTGCTTGTAAAATAGAACTGGCCAATCAGCAGCAGATCTGTGTACTTATGGCGTTGTCAGCTCAAAGCATCTCACTAATATTAGATAAGTGAAGATGCACTCGATTTGCACAGGATTTTCCTTGCACACCTTATACTGAACTAGTAATATAATTTGTGATTATACACTACAAATGAGCAGAACTCCTGAAGTGATTTTTTTTTTAAGAAAAAAAAAACTGTTGCGTCATCTCAACCTATAGCGATCGAAGCAACTCTGATTTATTCATTTAGTCTACCCATCTCTCTCACCTTCTTATCTGTACACTTTGCTCAAAAAGATAAAGTTCTTACGCTTTAACATTCATGCTAGCACCTCTATCAGTGACATCCTGCTTGCAGTCTAGTAGATCACTAACTAGCTGGGGGCATCTGCGGCCTATAGCTGTATTGCATTCTGACTCCAGCATTTGCTCTATCTACATTACATTTCTTATGAATGTATTATTGAATGTCACTGGAAAATAGTGAGTGAGAAAAGCAGCTCTTGTTCACTTGTTTTCAGGAGCTTACACTAAAACCTGACCATTATCCCTTATGTTGGAGACTTTTTTTTTTTCTGTTAAACACATTACAACTGTGCTAACAATGTTCCCCTGTGACATCAGTGCATACGAGTGCTAAATTCTCACAGAAATAACAAAAGCACAGCCAGCAAATTAGCACCAGAACCTCTAAGCACATCACAAATGTTTCAAAATTAAGCTTTTTGTGTGTTTCACAGTGGAAGCTTCTACATAAGGTTTCTACATTATGGTGAAATTCATGTTAGCCCTCCGTAAATCAGCAGTTAATTGTTTTTTTGTGCAGATACACTTTTTCCTCATTTGTACATCAAATCTCTCTCATCACAACGGTGCATATCTAGCATCGGTGCCTTATTAACCTCTTTTCAGGCAGATTTCGAATCTATTAAAAGTGCAGGAAAGTAACAGATTTGAACTTTTTTTTCTTTTCTTGGAAGACAAGTGATGTTCAAAAAAAAAAGAATAAAAAAACAAGAAAGACCGTTACGTCTCTGCGGCTTTCAGTTAAAGACGGGATTCGGTGCCGACTTTGGAGGGTAAATTGGCCTGTTTCAGCCATAGATCTGACATGTTTGGAGTCAGATAATGTGCATCAAGGAGTGAGGGCCCAGAGTGATTAAAGCTAGCCTAGACATAATTATGTCAAACTCTGCAGTTGTCCTAAGCCCACTCTAGTTGAAAGAGATTCCTCTGAAATAAAATGAGAGATAAAGAAGGGGGAGAAGAGGCGAGAGGAAGAGAGAAAGTGGGTTTTGAAGTGCTTTGCAACATTACTGAAGTGCCCTCCGCTGACCTGCCAATTTGGGTAAACGCCATGTCTGCTCTGAAACATAATGTAGACGTTCTTTCTGAAATAAGGTGATGCAAAGCACAGGGCCAAATGGGTGTAATGCTTCTGTCAGAGCATGAAAGCGTACACTTTGTGCTCAAACCTGCAAAGCTAGTAATACAACTTTCTTTTTATTTTATAACCTATTATCCTTTTTTTTTTGTTACTAAAACTTGAGGAAAAAAAGACGAATACATAAGATATGTATGACGATACATAAGCTTTTATGTTGAGTCTTACTTAATATTAATATTATTATTATTATTATTATTAGTAGTAGTAGTAGTAGTAGTAGTAGTAATAGTACAGTAGTAGTAGTAATAGTACAGTAGTAGTAGTAGTAGTAGTGGTGGTGGTGGTAGAGGCTATGCTTCATGTATAAAATTGTGCCTGGGTGGCCATCTATCTCCCATCACAGTCTCTGACTGATTTAATCATTCGTTTTATTGCGTCCTACGTCGCAGACATTAGTGCCAGAGTAAACACATTAACAACTGTACTATTGTGTATTAGTAATCACAGTCACCATGTCTTTTTTTATTACCTCATTTGGCATGTCAAGATCTCTGCGAACAGAGAATATAATCAAGCATTACCTGGATTTATGTCTGCGAGGTGTACGGGTAGAAGAGCTATCATTTAAAGATGTTCCATGATTTCTAATTAACAGGCAATCAGGCTAAAATAAATATCGCTGTCCAATGTAATAGCTAATTGAAAAAAATGCAGACATGAAGGAAAGGAACTTGCAAGGCTTTATCCCTGCATAAATGAATAGAGGGCTTATCACTCTCAGGGCTCTCTAAAGGAGCTAAATGAATAATTATCTGTGACTTAGGGAGTTAGGGTGATACCCACTGAGATGCTCAATTTGGGGCTACAGACGTTGGCAGAGAGGAAAAGGTCGAAGGATGAAGAAGGGATACAATAGAGGAAAAAAATGGCGATGGGTACACAATTGAATTTTAAGAAAGTGCTCATCTATTCTAGTTGATATGTGTTTCATTTGGCTTTGAGTACATATTTTTATGTTTGTTATTAGTGAAGTAATTTAATGAAATGGTGATGTTCTGACTTAGAAATTGTGGATCTACACTGTTCACATTTACTGTAAACAAACATACAGTAACTGCCTGACAACTGAGTGTGAATGTGCAATTAATTGTTGTAAAACATTTACAGTAAAGTATAGTGATACATGACCATCAGAATGTCTGATCAGTCTAACATGACAGTATTAATTAATTTCCATGTTTCTTGAACTGATCAGCCATAACATTAACACCACATAAAATAAACACGAAAACAGTGATTATCATTTATATACCAGTAAACCGGTGACTGGATTATGGATACCCAAGGCTCATTTATGCCTGTGGGGAGCAAAGGCTAGTCTGTCTGGTCTGATCCCACGGAAAAGCCAATGCAGGACAACTCACCGAACAAAACGTCAATGCTGGCTACAATAGGACATCCAGTGCACCACACACAGGACCCAGCAAGCAAAGAGCCCAAGGCCAATCTGATTATATATCCACGGAAATTGCCGGACAAACATGTCTGATTCGCAGAGAATCGACCGCACCCCACAACCCACAGCAACCAAAGGATTCCCTGCCAATGTTCCAGTGCCAGACACCACAGCACATCCCCAGAGGTAGAGTTATGCCCCAAGGGGGCCAGAGCTGTCATGGCAGAACAAAGGGAACCTACACAATCCTGGGCATAATGTGTTGCATTGTAATGTTATGACTTATCGGTGTATAAAGTAAAGTAAGATATTTACATGTGATTGTTCTGCTTTATTATTTTTATAGTGTATGACTATGTTTCCAGTAATATGCTGTACATTTAAAATAAAATACCATCCACAACATGCTTTTATCCAAAGTGACTAACAGTTGAGACAGGATATAACTGAGCAAGGTTAAGGGTCTTGTTTAGCTAAAGATCCAACCATGCCAGTCTTGGCAGCGCTGGGATTTGAACTCATGACCTTTTGATCTGTAGCACAAAGGCGTAACTATTGAACCATGCAGGTTTTTTCTTTTTTTTTACTCAAACAGGCTGCACAGAATTTGAACTAAAGGACTAATTTCAGTGCCTTACTAAACCAAAGTTTTTACTAGCATGGACAACTTCAACCCAAAAGAGGGTTTGTATTTGCCTAAAATAGCAGCTTAAATAAAGGGAGCACAAAAAAAAAAAAAATCCAATAATTTTCAGATGTTGACACCGAAGATATTTTTACCAATCTCACTCCTACTTAAAACATTAGCTATCCCAATGTGCACTGTATTTTCTGGCATTTCACTGTAAAGAAATATAATGTCCTATTTCCCCAACTGATTACAAAAAAATACAATAAAACTGTAATTTGCTGATAAATAAATACTTTAAATGTACGGTAGTTTTTTCCAAACCAAAAATCTCTCTTTAGTGTTTGGAAACCATCAGTGCAGCTGTTTTGAAGAGGCATTGCAGGCTCAGAGGACACTCTAGTTGTAGTTGTTCCAGACTGATGTGAACGACGCAGCACATGACATGGCCTGAGCCTCTGTACTCAGTGTACGCTGGGAATCTCAGCTCACTCTGCTGAGCCATCTGGAAGTGGTTTGGTGCCACTATAAAACTACGTCCCTTTATGAGAATGGCTTCAGGCTGTTCTTCAGTCGTATACAATATGGCTGTAACATGGATATATATGGGTAGGGTTCGCATGGATATGGATTAACATGGAAATGAATTACACTAATACTGTCATGTTCGACTGGTCAGACATTCTGATGGTCATGTATCAGGTTCTCACTGAGAGGTTCTGACTGAGAGGTTGCTATGTTTAATGACATTTCTATCCTGGACTAATTAATTCTTTTTCAGTTAAAATCTATTCAAACTATATGTATATAGAGATGCTATTTCAGTGTAAAGCTTTTTAAAAACCAGCTAAAAGAACAGAGTGTTGCTAATGTGTATTGTCTGAGAAGAGGCTCATGAAGACAGCATATATATTTTATTACTAAGTAGAGGGGAGTTTTAATATATATACTTCTATGGGAATTGCGCAGAAATAAATGACACTCCTCTTTTCTTCAGTCATTTACTTTGTCATTAAATCTTTTTAAAGATTTAAAAGAAGAGCTTTTTTAAAGCACAAAAAACATAAACCTTCTATATATTCCCTTCTTTTCAAAGAATAAAATCAGTATAACCATTTTAGTTAAAAACTTAATTTTTGTCATACTTACAGACATTTTATTGCATTTAATATCACATTACATTGTCTTCAAATCCCTGGTTGAAATATTACGGAAGAAATTTAGTCATGCAATTATGGGAAAATCTATGAGAATGCTCTGAGAGTGCTCTGCTTTAATCTTTCATAAGTTCTTAATAAGCAATTCTACATTTAAGCAAATAAAAGACAAAAAAGCAATAGAATTTTTAATCTGGGCCCCATCTTCAGTCAAAACCATTTCATTTAATAATGCATAATACAATAACATTTTATTGTAATATAAGCAGAAAATAAGGAATCGTTAAATGTAAAGACAATTAAATAAAAGCCGTCAACCAAACTAATAAAAAACAGCATTTGACATGCGGGCGAAATGAAATCAATGTTAAATCTTTATGGGCTTGTATGCAGGATTATTATGATTTTCATCATGAATAAATTCTTGGCTCCTGAAGGCCCTATCATTGTATTTCTCCTCTTTTTTTACAGCCATGGTTGTTGTGCCAGGGAGAGATTTGCTCTTGAGCCCAGAGTTGGACAGCCTCTCCCCCATAATGAAGCAGTGGACACTACTCTTATAAAAGACAGCAGATCTGAACGCCCACCTTCCTGCTTCTTTGGATTCCCAAGATCACTAACACTACATGCAGCCAATTACACACATGGACACTGAATAGATGAAGGACTGACTGGAGCCAGAATTGGCATCCTAGAGTGGCTGAGGGTGTGGAGCGATCTGTTCTCGTCTCAGTTTCTTCCGCTCCTCCTGTGTTTTCTCTCTCTCTCTTTCTTGCTCTGCTTTTTCCCTCCTCATCTCTCCCTCTTTTCCTCTCTCTCTCTCTCTCTCTCTCTCTCTCTCTCTCTCTCAGTCTCTGATAGGGAGATTAGGCTGTCTCAGGATGCTGGTGTTGAAGTGAGACATGGGCTTTTATCCCTGTACCCCTCCCCAGCCTTTCCTGTGCTCTTGTCTGGGGCCACTCATTTATTTACATTAGAGCCTGGAATGAAAGGCATCAGAGGAAGTTTTAAAACCAGGAGCGCCACAATGGCTTCTTTAAGCCGCCACCCAAAAAGCCGTTTGCAGTCGGGGCTAAGAGGATTTGTGTCGCGTCCGAGTATCAGCCTCTTCAGAAATAACAGGGCTACTTTCACCGAGCCTTGGACAAAAGTCAAGTGCTTCAGAGAAGAAAAAAGTCTCAGAGAGGGATCGAGAAGAAAGGAGAGTGGGAGGCAGGGATTTTTTTTTTCATTTTATCAGCCTGATCTTACTAAAAATGAAAATGAAGCCCATGCGTCCATGTTCGAGCAGAGGTGAGCAGGTTATCAGATCTTAGTGATCATCAGAGGGTTGAGAAGGCTGAATGCTGGACGGCTGACGAAAGGTCAAAGGTCAGAAAAGTGAGAGCGATTCTGACCCATGCAGATGTGACTGACAAGAGGCTTATTCTGTATAGGCCTTATTCATTCTGTCCTTATTTTCTCTTGGCCAACCAACCTGATTTACATCTGAGGCCAGCATTTTCTCCTCCTTCTTGTTCCACCGTTTCTCCTTTATCATGCAAATGCTGAGATGGATATCCCATTTTAGCCGCTTTTCAGAGTGCCAAATTTCTGATGAGCTTGTGAGTCTAAATTTGATTTAATCTGGGTCAATTTGAAGAGTTAAAATGCTGCAACCGCTCTCTTCTGAGCTCATTTTGTCATTTTACAGCACAGCCTTTGCTGCTGATTGTAATAAATAACATGAGAATTATGCTAGTGCATAACATCAGCAAAATCTTCCTCTCTCTCTCTCTCTCTCTCTCTCTCTCTCTCGCTCTCTCTCCCGTACCTCTCACTCGTCCTCCCTGTGTTTGAGCATGTTCCAAGGAGAATGTAAGTACATAGGGTACATAAGTAATAAAGCATGAGGGTCATATGTTCACCACCTCTGTCTCTCCCCAGCCCTTATTTCTTGGTTTCCCCAAAAAAGGAACATCAATTTCTGCACATTCTAGCCACCTATAAATATAGATATAGCTAGTTACCTAACCAGATAGAGAAATAGATAAGTAGATAGATGATCTAGATGTTGATGTTGGGTGTTAATTCTTATGTTTTGCAATACAGATTTGTAATTTGTCACCAATCGTTGGACATTCTTAGAAAAATATTGCATAACCAGTGTGTTGTAAATGAAAGTGGTTCAGGTAAAACCTACAGATCTTCTCTTTTAGAGAGGATTTACATGTTTTTTAACCCTATATAATGACCCTGGATGCACCCCTTTAAATAATTATTGAAAACAACTTGCTTGGGTTTAAAACCTGTCCTAAAAAATGTATGTTCATTCTTCTGTCAAAAATTGCATGAATTCATTTAAATTCCTTGTCATCGTATGTTTCAAGCACCACCATGAGAACACTTTTTATGCCCCACCAATTGTCTCCCAGTTCTCCTCCTTTCTTCATCTCCTCTGTCCCTCCATCTTGGGTGCCTTTTCTCCATTTCTGCCAGAACCACAGGGGATCTTGTTTATTTACTCTCTTTTTTGGGAATCAAAGCTGTCGCAATCACACACTGCCAACTTTACGGCACCCCTGAAACCCCCCATCCCTCCCCTCTGCTCCGCACAGTTTGTGTCTTCCTCTCCCCAGACGCTCATGACGGGTGTGGTGGGAAAGGAGGCGCAGGGACAGAGTGCGTGCGTGTGTGCATATGGAGATGTGTTTGGCGGAGTTGGTGACAGAGAATGAGCAGAGGTCCCGGCGGTGTTGATTTGTACTGCAGCAGAGACCCCCACACCTAATAAGGCCCCAGTCTCAGCACACTGTCTGACATGACACTAATACAGCATATGGAAATGAGACGTGCATATGGCTGCAGCTAGGTGCGATGTGACCCTCGCTACATAAATCTCCGGCATTGCGGCGTGCCACCTTTGAAGGAGGACTGTAAATCAGCCTGGAAAGATATGAGAATATTGCGAAGTGGAGTACGTAATGCACCCTTCTTTCCATCTTTTATGTCTTTTCAGGAGCTTTGTTTTTATTTGCTCTTGCTTTCTCATCAGAAGGAATATCATGAGACAGAAATAATGTGATTTGAGGTGGCGAGATGTGATAAGGAGAGGTTGAATATGTCAGAATTAGCTATATGAGCATATCAATCACTCCAAGAGCTGTGGTTATATGAGTGTGAATGTGTTTGTCTCTGTATTTGAGTAGGGAATGTTAATAATAGAGTTAGGGGTTTAATGGGTCTGAGTGAGTCACTTTGATAGGTGTGTGTGTGTGTGTGAGAGAGAGAGAGAGAGAGAGAGAGCACCATATTGATGACCACTGATTCAAAGCATCCTGTAGAGTCAGGTCATCATCCCCGAATGTTGAAGCCATTGTCCTCTACAAGATATCCTGCCTTCGATGGTATACACACTTATTACAGTTTGTTCTAAAAGTTACGCACATACTGAAATGTTTTATTCCTTTTATACCTCAGTAGTTTGTTAACTTTTATATTTTTATACTGTAATAAAAGGCATGGTTGCTGAATCACTTGTTCTTGAAGGTATCACAGAGACGTTTTGTGACAATTTCCTGTCAAGTAAATGACATCGAAATTTTATCTATATGATTGTATCATTATTTTTTTCTTAAACTGTTCATATGGAGCTTTAATATAAACCTCAGAGCCACTATTATAACACTTTCTGACCAATCAGATTCAAGCTTTTGACAGAGGTTAAGTATAATTTTAACTCTTTGTCATTTCACTCACATCATACTGGATCATCATACTATAAAATAATATAAAAAAAAAAAAAGAGAGATAAATTAGAACTGTTACCAAAGCCCAAAATCTAATTCATATTTTGGTATGCCTCGTTTAGACAATGCTAGGAGAGAGGGCCATCGGAATGCTTTAGCTTGGTGCAACGCAAACAGACTTCACCAGACGGTCTGGAGACACCAGAATCTCTTCTGTGGTGGAGCAGGATTCTGAACAACTGGTTCCATTGCTGATTAGCCTCAGGTCTGGAAGGCAAGAGTAAAAATGCCAAGACAAGACAGACAGACTAATTTGATGGCATCATTTGAGAAATCGTACAGAAAATGCTACCACTACTACTGCTGATGGTCTTCCCGGGTTAAACACAATAAGTTGTAGGACTTTTCAGTGAAATTTGGCTGCTGCTGGATTTGCTGGATGCGCAAGGAGGCTGTAGCTTCATCCAATGTTGACTATCCTCTGAATTTTCAGTTTCTGGTGTTGATGGACACACAGATTTTGTATAAAATCAAACTTTTTCATTTATTTTATGGAAATCATTTTCGTTAAAAATGTACAGTCTATGTGCAATGTTTCCTCGGTCCATGGTAAACAAAGATGTGCACTTTTTCTATGTAATAAAACCGGCAGCAATAACAATCCCAATTACAATATGAGAGTGTCTGCAATCCACCTGTGATCCTTTCCTTTTTTTCTTTTTTTTATTAGTCAGTTATTAATGTGATTTTTCAGTTTATGTTTTGCAGCTTTACTTTCTTTAGTATTTCTAATCATTGTTACGTTTTTTCTGTACATCATTTGTAGAGCGAGATGAAACAGATGGTCATGCTTCCCCCTCTTCTCTTCCTCCATGTACGTGGGAGAAAATGGTGCTGCCTGCAGTATTGGTATTCACAGTTGGGAAATAGAAACGGTCTAATTCTCCATATTGAGTAAAGGTTTAGGTGTTAGGCATTAGTTTTTTTTTTTTTTTTGCTGTTGTTTTTTGTTTTTTTGTTTTTTTTCCCTGATGGGTGCTTTTTTGTGAGTGAGCACGCTTCTCTTTATCCCATGTTGTTAGAGGAGTTAATGAAATAAATGTGAGAGCGGAGATAGGAATTCTCCTATTTTCTGCTTCCTACTGTTTTTCCCATTGCCTGGCCCAGGCTGTTAATTTAGGAGCGAAGCAGATAAATTAGAGTCATGTGGTCATATGCGATATTTGTTTTTGCTACACAGCTGCAGGTACCCATAAAACGCTTGGAAATGTATTTGATTTCGACCAAGACCCCTCGTTTTAATTTACCAATCTCGTTGGTTCTCTTCACACAACCAGAGTTGGCTAATTATTTGATCTCCTTAAAACGAAACGTTCTTTTTTTCCGGATTCTCTTGTGTGGCTAACAGCCTCTACAAATAGGCAAGAGCAGGTTTCTTGATTCTCTCTCTATTGCTGACAATTTCCCTCTCCTGGTTAACTCCCTGTGAAAGCAATTTGCCCCATACTCAGGGAAGGTAATGAGCAGATGGTACCATTGTAAATGATGATGCGCCCATAATAAAGAGTTGATAAACATGGAATTACTACTGGGCGGTGGGCGCTAAACAGTGTGGTCGGCAGAGATGCCGGGAACATTGAGGGCAGCCCCCGAGCCTCATGGCATCCTGTGCCAGGCCTGGAACGGTGTGCTGTGTGCATCGCAAACAGTGCTGCCTGCTTCATTCACACCATGACTGAGGCAGGGGAACAACAGTGCATTTCAAATGGGGTGGGATTTAAACTGGAGACTTTTTTATTTTTTTTGGCTGCATAATTTTCTCCACCAATCCCCATTTTTTTATATTGCTTATCACCTGTTTTTATTATTATTATTATTATTATTATTATTATTATTATAAGTAATATTATATTATATTTTATACGCATTTCATTCTTCCTACCTGGGTGTTAGATGCTTTAGCTTAATGTTTTGCTGTTCCTGAAAGTGTGTGTGTGTGTCAGCACTTGTTAAGAAGCCAACTGTCACAATGGAAGTATGAATTTTTATGTGTGACATTGAAGTAACACCTAGCAGTATAATATGTAAACCAAGCTTAAATAAGCTTAAACTGCACGAAATGCAGAGAAGGAACCATTGCTGTTATTTGTGGCCACAAAACATCTCTCTCATGTGCTGCTGCTTGGATTTTATTTTTGGCTTGAATCCCAGCAGAAACACTCACCATGGCTGAATATAAGTGCCCACTAATTTCCTTTTGGATCTCGGGCCGTGGTGTTGAACGTGTAGGCGTGTGTTTGCTCAGGTCATGACACCGGACTCCAGTTGAGCATTTTTACCCTCACTTTGTATGTCCAGCTTTTTACGCATCATTATGTATCATATATGCATTCTGATGTCTCTGTACACTCATATATAAATATATATATATTTCATATCTTTACTTGCTCTAAATATTTAGTATGTTACTTACATTTTCTCTTTGTAGAGAAATCAGAAGTGTCCAAGAGAGTGATCTAAGTGGTGGCATTCAGAGGATGAAACAGTAGGAAAATCATTTTGCCTGAAAAGCCTTAAGGCTGACCCAGATCACAACCTACACCGCATCTTGCACAGATTACTGCCTCCTCAATATCCTTGTTAATTTACTGCAGAAAACAAGAAAAGGGGAAGTTGTCCATAGCTTCCTTAGCATTCTGCTCAGAACTACAAGCATATGATTCCTCATATTCACATCTAACCAAAATCCTGATCCCAACCTGTTTCAACAGTGTCTACAATTTATATCTGAGAATTTTTTAATTAACTTTGATTTAAATCAGAATGAGTAATGAAATTCTCTGAATTATTAAGGATCACTCTCAAATATAGATATCAGTTCTCCTGGTCTTTTTTTGAACTCACTTCTTGGCCCACTAAATGACCGGCTTAATAAACAGTCGTGTTCTTGGCAGGGTCCGGTCCCAAAAGCTGAAAGAGACATTTTAGAGTGTCTTAGTACTGTGTCAAGATCACACAGATGAATGAAAACAGGCAGACCAAAAAATTCCCAGCCTGCCTGACTTCTAAGGGTCCATTAGTGGAACTGGCCAGCTGTCAGTGCTCTCCACTCCTGTGTGTTTTCTCCCCTCACTCCCAGTGCAACAAATCACCAGGCAAAGTTTAATGCGATTAAAAACGTGCAGTGTCCAGGCCATCTGATTGGGCAGGTAGCCTGGTCTGGGGCGCTTGCAGTGTGCCAAACCAGAGCCTTGATGCTGACAGTAATTAGCACATGCTTGTCATTAACAAACACAGATTAGGCAGAAGCTCATATGGCACGGTGCCATGGTGGGGGTGATGCTGATGGCTCTGCTGCTATCTCCTCTGCCTAACCGGTATGACCGGCCACCAGGCAGCACTCACTAAACCTCTGTCTTAACCAAATTTGAGGAATCTGTGTAGATTTATGAAAATGACTTTTAAACACAGCGTCTTTGTGGGCTGAGGCCCGTCTGGCCATGAAGGAGACCCTGCTGTGAGGTTTTAATGAAAGATCATAGTAGCCCTCCAAGACCGTCAAGTGAGCCATGCGCCCTGTAAAGCCCAAAATAATCTGTTTTACTTTTAATGGAAGCCATTTTATATTCATTAAGATCAAAATGCTGATCTTTTTTTTTTTTTTTTTTTTTCGAAATAGCTGGCAAATTGCAAAGCTATTCCAGTCACAGCTTGAGAAGCCAGAGGCCCCACAGCTTTTCATCTGCTTCATAAGTAAGAACGGGCCTAATATCTCTAATGTGCTTTGATGGAGCAGAGACCTTCACAGGTGGCAGAGGGAAGCAGTCATCAAGCTCACAAGTCAAAATATCAAGTCCCCTTTCAGCATAGCCATCTCTCTCTCTCTCTCCCTCTCTCTCATTCACACACATGCACGCACACACACACACACACACACACACACAAACATACACACACCTCTCCCTCACTTTCTTCCCGCCTGATGCTTGCAGGTGTGAGAGAATGGGATAATTAACTCTGACATGTCTCAGTATTGTCTGATGAAATGGCTGCTACTTGGAGCACCAGTCTTCCATATTTACCTATCAGCCTCCTTTTTATGCTAATTAGTATTATTTCTTCTCTGACACCCATTAAGTCCAGCTCACAGAATAGGAAAAGGAAAGACAGCTTGTTTCCTCTGGAATATTCTCATGCACTGCTGTAATTATTATTATATTGCAAAACAGGACAAGAAGGTATTTAGTACATGCCTAACAGAACGGATCTGAATCTTTTTTTTTTCTTTTTTTTTTTACAACGTCATTTAATTACCTTCAGATTAAAGTCTCCGCTGTCACTAACCCCAAACGTTGTTGTTGACTAATAGCATGCTAAATATTTCAGCGTTTAGCAATGTGTGGCTCTGCACCTGATACTGGGTGTGGAGTTACGCACAAACAGAGTTTGCAATGATGTTCTCGCACTGGCCAGCAGAAGGCACAGTTGTTGCATACCCAAATTTAAGCCAAGCACCCCTGTGCCCTGGTCCCAGCCAACCCCCCTGAGTCTGCCATCTCTATAGCTTTACAGCGCTCACATCCAATCCCCAGGCAGACAAACACCAAGCCTAGTTTTTTGAAATACAGAAAGGAAAAAAAAAATGGTGGCATGTTTACAAGTTCCAGTATCTTGAGTTTGCGTGTAGAATGCATGGTTTCCTTCACATGGATGGCTACCTTCAGCCTTCCATGTGTATGTATGTGGTTGTCTGGTGTAGATAAGGGAATATGATAACCTTCTCTCTCTCTCTGCACATCCTCGGGAGTAAGGTGAGTGTTCCTGGTCCTGCCAAGGTGCTGTTTAATGGGCCTCTGAAAACACTCAAAAGACAGACACAAATGTGTGTACGGGCACAGGGCCAGTGCAGGCTCACTGATCTTAAACAGGAGGAAGGTTGTGAAGGAATGCTCGAGGACAAGACTACGGCAAGGAGAAAGGTAGAAAGAGTGAGGGAAAAAAAGTGTGTGAAAAAGTAGGGAGGGATATATTCAGAAGGCAATGGCTTGGAGGAAAGAAAGAAAGAAAGAAAGAAAGGTCAAAGTGGAAATAAAGACAAGTGAAGAATGACAGGTATAGGACAGTAGTACTGTAGAAGTAGTTCTGCGCAGGCAGAACGGCAGCAGAGAGTCCTCCCTGTTAATATTTCAGTGAATACCGAAGTTAAACGGATTACAAATAAAAAGGGAAAGAGTCTCACGTTGCTGATTTTAAAGTAATATAACATCTTGACCCTTAAATTCTTCCTGTAATCGGAGGCATGCATAGCAAAGAAATGTGTGGCATCAGTTAAGCACGCTCAGTCACGTTACCTATTTATTTCTCTCTCTTTCTTTTTGCATAAAAGGCTGCCTTAATCCTGAAGGATTCCATTTCCTGCAACCAGAGAGTCCAAAGGAATCAAGCAGGTATGAGAGACCTATCTTAAAATACACACAACCACACACACACACACACACACACACACACACACGCAAAGACACACATACACACACCTGTTTTACAAAATGATTTGAGATCAATTGGGGCACAGTACACAAGATTCTCATCATAGTAGAAATTGGTTACCGTGTCTAAAGACGATGTTGAAAAAAAAAAAGAACACATTTTTAAACTAAATACAATATTTATTTTGAAGTGAGAATGTTCTCAGATATGTGCATTCGCCATCATTAAATATTGATGAAATTCTATTTATTACTTGTCCGTCATATGCATTATGTATTCTTCACCTGCTCAGATCTTTGCAGTTGAAGAGAATGAGTGAAAAAGGGAAAAAGAAAATAACATAAAAAATCATAAAAAGGTAGGAATCAAATCACATCTCTTTCTCTGACACCAAAAGGGAGGCAAACTTAATTACGAGGCACTGAGCTGCAGAAAGCACCTTTCTTTTTGTTTTATTTGATTTCTTTTCTCTTCTTTTCTGTTTCATGTTTCTCATAATATGATACAAATAGATGACGAGCTGGCAAACTGTGAATATGGCACCCACATATCCTTACACGCTCATTCGGACTTTTTTTCCCTGCTTTGCCTCTTCATCTTCCTGACGATGCCAAGGTAGGAGAAACAACAGCTGCTAGCGTCGTGTGTATGGAAACTGCGCCGCTGTTTTGACAATGGCAGTAAAGTGGGGAAAGTGGCGGGCCCTTGTGTGCAGGTCATCACTCTTAATGCAGAGTGTGTCATCAGTCCCGGGGACAACAGCAGAAATGATGTGGCTGATACATATGAAACAGGCATCATGCATAAACATGGGGTCCGGGGGATGGGAGTGGGAAAGATGGAGGTGATGAAGGTGGTGATGGAAGGGGGCGTGCAGGGCTGGGGGGGCAGGGGACGTTGCCGTGGGGATATTGCTTCAGTGGGCCACAGTCTGGATGCCTTTTCACCCCTCTTTATTATTCATGAGCTTCGGGGTGGTGTAATAAGCCACACCTTGGCTGGGCGGCCATGGCTAAGTGATGGATCGTGACAGTGCTGATGGAGAATATATCATGATTAAGATCAAATACACTTCCACGCACACATACACACACTCTCTGAAGGACTACACGGCAGACTTTATTTGCCACGGCATCAGTATCATCACAAAAACATTCATCTCAGACACAGGATCTCACGTGACCTGGGCATACTTGGCGGAGATGCTCAGCGGTGTTTATATTCTGGCGTTTGAATACACTGAATACACTTTCATGGCTGTCTGAAAGAAATGATATTTCAAAACCTTAGTGCAGCAATCCCCTAATCTGCATGTTCAATGTTTCTTGAAAGTCCATCAAAGCTGGGAGTTTTATTAATTCTCATTTTTTCAGTTAAATCTGATGTGTTTTAATCAAACTAACTAATGTGTTTGTACATTTCTCTGTTCAATCTTTACCTAGTCCTCAGGTGCATTGAACAGAAGTGCAGACATTTCATATGCATGTGTACGAAATGCATAAAATGCTCACAGCAATGAAAAAACAAACAAACAAACAAACATATATATCTTTTTTTTTTGCTTATTCCTCATGGACACATTTTGAAGGTGGTGCAACTGTTGATTTTGGTCTAATCACAGACAGGATTACCTCGCATGATCAATAAAAGTGTGGCACAGGAAAAGATGACTACATTTTCACTGCTGTAAAGTCATAAATAGTAGTAAGCCTGAGCTCACAGTGTTGACTATTTTTTGCTTTAGTTACTGTGTCATTATTGTGATGTATCTTAATGAAATTAAAACTGTCTATTAGCACCTGTTGATAGATCAGTCACCAAACCACAGATTATTACCACAAGGTGACCACCAGAGACCACTAAATTCCTGAAGGACAACCATAAATCCCATAACGATGCCATTAAATGCATTAAATTAGTCAGTGGTCACCTGTTCAACAGGTCATAATTAATTATGATGGAAAGAGTAAATCATAAAGAATCATGGTCAATTAAAAAAAATTGTTGATGGGTTTTGGTTTATTTTATTATTCTTTTTTAATAATAAGATATTAATAATATGCTTAATGTCACTATCTGTGTTTGTACTTTCATAGAGTTTGGTTTTCCTTTACTAATTATACTGATTATACTAATTATAAAATAAAATCAGGTTAACATTATCTCTATTCCTAATGTTCTACGGTTGTTTCATAAATTTGACCAAAGACGTGATAATAATAATGAGAAGGAGGGCATATATCATGACTCTTCTCTGCTCTGGCATGTTAGGTTGTGGAATAAAACTCCCCTAGATTTTCCCTTGACATGTCTGAAAATCTACCTTAATCTAATTAGCACTTCTCGCAAATAAGAAACAAAATTCCCAATAGAGAGTTTAGACCGATGATATTCTTAGTCTTTGACCTACTGAACCAATATCAGATTGTATTTATTGATAATTAATTAAAAGGAAGGCTGTAAGTTGATCTTAAATAGTCTGCAAAATGTCATAAATGAAAATGTAAATGTATTTACATTATTATTATTATTAGTAGTAGTAGTAGTAGTATTGTAAAGCCTTTTAAAACAAAGAGACAGACAAACTAAACACAGCATACAGTACTACTAAACAAAAATATAATTCGAGTGAATTATATCAACCTGAGTGAATTCCAGGAGGAACATGTACCGTAATGACCAAAGTGTGACAATGATGTAATTAGCACAGGTCTTTTCTGATTTAACTAAATTTTATGGGAAAATTTACCATATTCACATAATAAGTGCTACTACCAATTAAAAACTTTTTTAAATGTTTTAATGTTTTTTTTTATGCTCAGAATCCATATTTTGGTTTGTTTATTCAATGGACCATAATATTCTATCAACAAAATCAAGGAAAATGTATCAATAAAGAACACATACTGTAGATCCAGCCTAATGATTGCATCTGTTAATACAATATTAACTGCTCAGTTAGGAGGGAGAAGTACAAAACAACACCAGGACTTATACAGTCTCTGATTTAAGATACTTACTGTAAAATTCCTCGCCACCCTGAATACAAGATAAAGCGGTATAGAAGATGAGTGAGTGAGTATAATATTCAGTTGTAAAATAAAAGGAGAGCAATTTTTTTAAGGCAACATTATTGACCTTGCCTCTGTTGAGAGGCAAGCTTTAGTGTGCAGGTGAGAGAAATGTGGACACTGGTCCATTAATTCATCAGAGCAAAGGGGTGGAGTGGTAGGGAGGTGAGAGAGAAAAAAAAAAAAGCAGGCGTAGCCGGTATCTCCAAGCCGCATTCCAAAGGGAGATGTTTTCAATTCACTCATTATAGTGAGGTCATTCACGGTCAAGTTCAATGCCATGGAAAAGAAGTGTTTGCTGTGAAGAGCGCCACCCACACACTGTGCAGCAAGCTGAGGGAGAATTAGGTGAACTATGTAGCCTAATTTTTTGGGTAAATACAAGAAAACTAGCCCTGTGTACTATTTACATTCAAAAAAGGGGTGGGGGACTGACTGACTGAAGCAAGGAGAAAAAGAGGTGGACATTAGTGATTCAGTGGAGTGTGGGGGGAAGGTGATGGAAACCATAACAAAGTAAACATGCTATCCAGAAGCACAGAGCTGTAATGATGTTATTAGTATGCATGTAGCTGAGCCCAAATGTAGCCTATAACAGTCCGAGCCCCCTTCACTCGTGGGGCTTTTTTTTTCCCTCCCCTCTCCCCCAATAATGGCTTTAGACTCTATTCAAAGCAGGGACCTTCAGAGATCACAGCAAGCAAAAGGACAGGGTTGGGAGATAATGCACATTGGCAAATGGAACATGACCGGCATGTCCAGCGTCAACGCAGTCCATTGTGCGGACGGATGATAGCGACGGCACAGAACAACAAAGCATGTCCACAATGGCATAATAAGAGTCAGGCCTCGGTCCACCACGGTTAGTCAGGATAGAGATAGACAGGCGGACGAATATATCAGAAAATATCAGAGAGAGAAAAATACACATTCCATAGTGGGCTTGTAAAAAGCAGTGACTGTGGAAGAATGATGTGGGGTGATAGGAGGAGGGGTTAAAGTTCATTTACATATGCATGTTGGTGTGTATGGAGAGAGCACAAAGCGAGAGAGTGGGGATGACACGAGTGACGCACAGAAACCAGGTCTCCCTTACTTCATGCCTTACCAGATAAATGATAACCTTGTAAAAAAAAAAAATGTGCTACATTTAACTGGAGTGAGATGCTACATAGTGCAGAGGCATGCCATCTACAGTATATGCCAGATGGTGTATGTAAACACATTTTATTTAGCATAAAGTGTAAAAAATAAGTGTAAAAATCGGTGTTAATGTGTATCAAATCTTATTTCACAAATATTTGACCCTGAAAAGTTTTTTTTTTAATTTTTTTTTTTTTTTAGGAAATCAGGACCATATCTTAATTCCCTTCCTATTAATGAATTTTAGTTGCAGCTCTAATTGTATGATGAAGTTCTCAGAAAGTCTTTCCTTACGGCCTCTGCAATGCTTGGGGTCTCCCTAGCAAAAATATTTTTAAACTTTGCGCACGGAAATGCTCTCTGTAGCATATTCAGAGTGGTATTGATTTCAAGAAATGGTGATTTCATTTAGTGTACTAAAACAGTGCTTTTCAAAAAGAAGTGGTAGCAATTTCATGCATGATGACTTGCAATGCAGCGTTCAAACAAGTCATCAGATAATTAGCTCCTTTAATGGAAAAAACACCCTACAGTGTAGGTGTTGCTGAAAACTCTGTAACCTGAGGTCTTCTTTATTATGCCCTTTGATGTTAATTTAAAATATCAGAATATTAAACACCTTATAATATTTTTTTTCATAAACATAATCTGTGGAAAGATAAATATAGTATAATTTGCGTTTAAAGATTCCAGGACAGTCTTTCTGGTGGAGGCATTTCTGCCAAAGGCTCGGATGTGTGCATGGATGCTCAGATGGGTGATGACAGTACTGAACTCACTGACATAACAACATGTGCCATTGTTTTCCCATTAATTTTAACCTCAGTGTTTGGATTTTCCATTTATTACACAGCCTTGCTTCTTGTTTGTGGAAAAGTTCGACTTCTTCCCTGAATTTCTGGAACAAAAAAAAAAAAAAAAAAAAGGATGGTTTTGATTTATTTGTTCATGTCTCTGGTCAAAGTGGCAGGGAGTGCATCTTCAGCTCTCAGCCGTGCCAAGGATCTCAGGCTTCGCTGGCCAAAGTCAACTGGTTACGTCTGTTATATAGCCTTGGCAGCAGAATGATTGAGGAAGCCAATAAATTCAGCAGTAGCCCCTACTGTCAGAGGCCTCCGGAGATCCTCGCTCATGCAGTCACGATAGCATTCAGGATAGCGCTAAGCACTGACCTCCCTTCACCTCAGAACTCGGAACAATTTACATTCTGCATTCTAGATGAAATCTAGGTCTCCTCTCTGGCCTGGACATCTGCAACTTCGTGGACTTAAGACATCATCTCTCCAGAAGCCATCATCTTTCGGAGTCCAGGGCTACAGAGGGAAGTCTTCTGCCACTAAGACCTCCAGAGCTCAGCCTGTTTGAACTAAGACTTGAAGGTTTAGCCTTTCAGGGGGCCAGTGACAGCCAGGGCTGAAAGAAAGAGTGTGAAAGAGGAGAAAAGAGGCCTTAGCCATCTCTAAACCCATAGCAGGGTTTTATATTTTATTAATTCTTTTCAGTTTCTGGGTTTTAACCTCAAGCTTTGTTTTGAGCATATATCTTGTTCTCATCTCTATTTTACAGAATCTAAAATATTGCAGTGAAGGGTTTGCATGTTGTTTTAATGTGACAGTGATTAACTGCTGATCCTTGCACTGTTTGTAACTCTGGGTATGTGTGTGTATGTGTGTGTGTGTGTGTGTGTGTGTGTGTGTGTACAAACGAGTGGTCCCTCTCATTCCTCTCTCTCTCACTTTTTTCTTCTGTAAAACACACACACATTCATCGATTGCTGTGTGTGAAGTTTTCCAAGGGGAAGGCGTCATGCTGGAAGCTAAGTGTTAAGCCACGGTCTGAGTTGGTGTGAAACACACTCTGATATCTCTGGGTCATACTGTCTCCTCTTTTCTGAACCTAGCCTTATACTCAGTCACTGTCTGACACAGCATTTGTACAACGTCTACTCTTCAAAGCTATTTTTTTCCTGTCAATATAAACAGGAAAACTAACATCATATGAATATCACATAATTGGATACATGTAAACAGTCATCTGCTCATGTCATGCTGTCAGCCATTCTACATGTTTGTATTGCTTGTATTGTGGCACTCGTATCACTGGTGGCTCCTTTAACAGTACTATGTTTGGATTATATCCTGCTTCACCTACAGTATAAGCGGCTTTTGCTTTACAAAATAAATGTAAGTATAAGCACTGTTGTTGCTTTTTTTGTGGGTGGATTTTCTGTGAAGAGGGTACCAGCAGCCTTGAAAAGATGTAGTGAGGTCTTGTCATGTCATTGTATAAGCCTGGATGATGCTTCATCAGGAATGTTTCTCATGCTTCTTGGGAAGAGTTTAAAAAAACGTCTGAAAGTATAGGATGACATTTTTTTTCTTGCAGGGATACAGTAGGAGGCCCATTCCTATTTGATAGTCAGGACTGACAACATACTGTATAAACACTGTCGCTACATTTGGAAACTGATTTCTTATTTTTGTGCATGTTTGCACACTTTAATGGTTCAGATCATCAAACAAATTTAAATATTATTAAAAGATAACACAAGTAAACACATTACCAGTTTTTAAATTAAGGTTTTTATTATTAAGGGAAATCAAAATACAAAACTTCATAACCCTGTGTGAAAAAGTGTTTGCCCCTCCTGTTAAAACATAACACACCCGAGTTCAGTTTCTCTAGCCACACCCAGGCTTGATTACCGACACACCTGTTTGCAATCAAGAAATCACTTAAATAAGACCTGCCTGGCAAAGTGAAGTAGACCAAACGTGTCCTCGAAAGCTAGACATCATGCTGAGATCCAAAGAAATTAAAAAACAAATTAGAAATAAAATAATTGAGCTCTATCAGTCTGGAAAAAGTTATAAAGCCATTTCTAAAGCTTTGGGACTGATCATTCATGATTATTGTTTGTCCCACCCACATACTTTCTGTAAATTATAAAAAAGTTCCACCATTTTTTACCATAACCTTAATTTCCTCATCTTTCTCAAATACACTTGAGCATGCTTTATCAACTAAGGGTTTTGCCCTAAAGAGTTTTAGGCAGATTACGAGTTAGAAGATGGACAGACAGGCACACATACATCTAGATAGATGCACTTATTGGTTCATTATTTGTAGTGAACCTAATGCACCAAATATAACATTCATAAGTTACATAGCTGCAAAGTCCACGGTTGAACTGCTGTATTGTTTCCAATGTCACTGTCATTGATTCACAAGCATTTCGAGGACCAGAGTGCCTTTGTAACTATCCAAAGGCTTCAGGTACGTTTGGAATGAAGCATAAAGCAGTTTTTAATGTTACTGTAGACATTAAGAGTCAAGGAAATCAAAAGCTGTGTAGCGTACATACAGTGTTAGTATTTGTGTGTGTGTGTGTGTGTGTGTGTGTGTGTGCGCCCATGTTATTCTGTCATGTTTTGACCTTCTGAGAGCATAGTATAAATGATAATGTACGACAGTTAACCTGTGTCTGAGAGGGTGTGTGTGCCACTCAATAGCACTGAATATATGACCTGTGTGGGAGCTTGGAGCACATAGTGCAGTGACCACATGATCAACGTTCGTATGTAATTTGAACAGCTTCCAGCAAGCTTGGCGCTGAGCAGCATGTCTAGTCATGAGTTTTGTGTATTACCAATCCCTATTTTGTCATTTTCAGATGTATACTGTATATATTGTGTATTTATTGCAATCATCACAATCACCATGTGCCCATGTGTGTGTGCCCACAATCAGCGAATACAGTGATGGTCAGTGTTGTGAGACCCTGAGCCTGAGGAATCTTACCTGGGTCAAGAGTTGTTTCCAGATTAAGCTGTCCTCTTTATTCTTATTAAAAAAAAATTTTTCTTTCACTGTGCCCTCACCTTTGTGTTCTTTGCCTTCAGTTCTCCACAAAGCACTACTCCTCCTTACTGTTTACCCTAACAGTCTCAGCTCCTCCTCACCAGAAGAAACACATTTAATTAGAAGGAGTTAAGTTGTGCCTTAATTAAGCAGCAGGCGTGCACTCTCTTTGTCACTTGGCTTTTCTCCCTCCTCCCGTTCATAGAACAATGAGCCCTGGTAAAATGTAATTTGCTCTTTGTTAAGATTTTGATTTTGCTCTTTCATGGCAGTTGAAACGGTAAAAGAATCAAAGCTGTACACTCCTTTTTCTTTTGCGCCTCATCCTTCCGCATCTCTTAGGCTTATAATATTGTAACCATGGCAATGACAGTTGGGAATGAAGGAATGAAAGGAACACATCATTTTTTTCCTTTTCAGTAGGATTAATTTTGAAACATAAGACATGCTGAACGAAATCTTGGTCAAAACCTCACTGATTCTAGTCCAGCCTGCGTATCCACTCTGTGCAGCTTCCCAGAGCATTTGATTTGACAGTCTGGTCATTTTTGACTTATTTCTCCATGTGCAGTATTGACATGTTGACATAAAGTGGTTTTCCAGAAAGACAGTGCCTATATTTCAATCAGCATTAACCAAAACATTGGACCATAGTGGAGTGGTAAAAGCACGAGTGACAAGTACAGATGTAAGGCCAGACAACTGTAATTTCTCCTGATGTGATCTGGAAGCTCCAAAAAGAAAAATAAACACTTAGAGCAGCAGGAGAAAAAAATTACTAAGCTCAAAAAAAAAAAGAGGGAAGGAGGCTCAGATGTACTACTCTTTAAATTTTGTTGATAAGAAAAAAGTTGATAAGATCATCTATTTAGGTACAATTTCAAGCTGTAATCAGAATTCATATACAGTATATTGGTGGCACGGTGGTTAGCACTGTCAACTTGAACCTCCAGGGTCTGGGTTCAATTGCCGCCTTGGGGACTATGTGGATGGAGTTTGCATGTTCTCAGGCTGCGCAGTCATCTTGCAACTGGTGAGGGGTTGTCTATCAGGAGTTGGGCTTGGCTCTTACTTCAATTGAAATGAGCTCTTAATGCTTTAGCATACCAAGACATTTTGGACAATTTGGGCATAGCCCGTTCCTGTTCCAACATGACTGCACACGAGTGCACAAAGCAAGGTCTATAAAGACATGGATGAGCGGGTTTGGTGTGAAAGAACTTGACTGGCCCACACAGTGTCCTGACCTCAAACCCGATATAACACCATTGGTATAAATTAGAGTGGAGACTGTGAGTCAGGCATTCTTGTCCAGCATCAGTGTCTGTCCTCACAAATGAGGCTTCTGGAAGAATAGTTAAAAATTCCTAAACCTTATGGAAAGCCTTCTCAGAAGAGTTGAAGCTATTATAGCTGCAAAAGGGGCAACATCATATTAAACCCTATGGATTAGGAACTGGATCTTACTCAAGTGATATGGCATGTGAAGGCAGGCGAGCAAATACTTTTGGCAATATAGTGTATATAATCTTTGCATAATTATATGTGTAGCCTATATGATTTTCATCCAAATAGTTTCAATCCTAGCACACGATTGGCTGATTGATTAACTGAATGAATGAACTGGTGTTCCCATTAAAGTGTTGATAGAGTCAAAGAAAGGATGTAAAGAAAGTACGAGTCAGAAGAGTTTGAATGCTTTGTTGATGGTAAGGAGATTGGCTCGAAGGACTAAAGAAGCTATTTGAACTTAATAACCACTCTTTACATCCATGGTGAATAGAAAAGTCTTTCAGAAATGCATTACTTCCAGAACATTGTGGCAGATGAACTTCAACAACAAAAGTCCACATCAGTTTTTTCTAGTTTTCATTTACTATACACTACATACACTGATCAGCTATAATATTAAAAGCATTAACATTAAAACCACCTAGGTACAGTATTGGGCTCCCATTTTGCCACTGGGGCTCTACAGGAAGGGCTATGGTGTCTGGCACCAAGATGTTGGCAGCAGATACAGTACATCCCATTGGTGCTCGCTCCAATTGGGATCTGGGGCGTATGGAGGCCGGGTCACAGCCTTGGGCTTTTTGCCCTCTGGGCCCAGTGCCTTTCTACCATAGCCAATATTGACTTTTTCAGGCGAATTGTGCTGCATTGGCTTTTCTGTGGGATGAGACGAGATAGGCTGGTTTTTGCTCTCCATGGGAATGGGTAAGACTTGATCTTGTGACCAGTTTACGGTTATATATTTGGGGATCAGTGTTGTTCTGTTCACCTGTTAGTGGTCATTATTTTATGGCTGATTGGTGGAGTACATACATCATTAAATTAAATGATACATAGTCATGGTGTGGCTTTACAGAAACTAAAATATAGACATTGTTGCTTAAGTGAACAAGGACGATAATAACCAAGGTCCATGCATGCACAGGTATTCTCAAAAACAACAAAAAGTCCAATGAAAAACAAAAATGTTGGCAGCTATCAAAGCAGTCCAAATTAGCCGGCAGTAATACAAACCTCATCTGTATAACTGTTTAGCAACGTTGGCCAATCAGGATCTTGAAAAAAAGCTATCACTGAGTGCGTCTCACTCTGACAAACACAGGAAATATTGCACATTCAGTGCATGCTCTTACTGTATATACCAGCATTGAAAAAGGGGTTTCTATATATTTTTAAAAAGTTTTCTTTTATTCAGTGACCTAAAACCAAATTTGCTTGTGGACGAATGACCAAAACTCATAGAAGAAGCCTGATTTAAAAAGAATATCTGTGTATGAGTGGACAAGGCCTGAGTAATAGTTCATTATTATGTGTTACTTCAGGAAAGGCTGAGAGAAAAATGCGGAGAAAGAAATTCATACATAACTATTGTCTAAAACTTGGAGGTGAATATTCCACCCGAGTCACATGAGAATTATCATATTGAATTATAATGCAGGACTTGGAGGCAGACCTCTCCACCTGTGTGTCAAAACCCAGATCTATGTGGCATATAAAGGTGGGAGCATCTGTATTCATTGGCAGCTGACTTTGGACTATCAGGCAAATTTGGAAGTTCATATCTCCTGGATGAAGCTGTATGGGATGTGGCTTATTGGGGATTCTTTTCCAACTCCCAGCAAATAAAGACTGGGATTAAGCGTTTAAAAAGCGCTGGATTGGTTGCTGAGGTGCATCTAACATTCTTAAACTTGTAACATGTTTTCTGTTAAAATGAAATGTCTGAGGAAAAGGGGGGAAAGGGTGGAATAGATGTGCTGCTTTGCCCAAATACATTTTTCCTTTTCTGTTTATGGATGTGTTGCTCCAGAGTGTGGGGTTTTTCTGCAACCATGGCAGAAAGAGAGAATAATGTTTCTTGGGAGAAGAGAAGCACTTTTACTTCTCTTCTTGGAATCGCAGCAGATCTGAAATCGGGATAGTAAGTGAGTGAGAGAGAGAGAGAGAGAGAGAGAGAGAGAGACTTGTTTTGTGGAGCTCACAGCAGTGTTTGGAGAGAGAGAAGGTCCTATATCCTTCTATTTCATCCAAATGCAATCCCTGTGATTATATGAAGATTACACACACAATGCTACAGCACAAGAAAAGAAAAAAATATTTTTCTTTCTTTATTAAACTTTCATAAAGGTTTATACTGATGATGCATTATGGATGAATCAGAAGGTCAGAACAAGATCATAAACTCGAAAACACACTACTTCTGGTTCTACCTCAATCTAAAACAGGCAAATACGGAAATCTAATCATGGTTATGGTGTTAGCATATTGCGCTTGTTGTTTGTTGTGCAAGTGCCGAAACCCTGTCAAGTACACATATTTCCTTTTTTTAGTCAAGAGGTGTCCTTTGAACTAATAAGCACAATCTTGTGTCTCCAAGGCACTGTCAGCGCTGCCTTTGTTCATGAGCCAGCAGCTGTGTGGGTTGACACTGAAGAAAAGTCCTGCCCTGGGATAGAAATAGCCATGCAACCTGGTTTCAGGTCAGCAAATGAGTGAAATACATTCATATTTTTTTACTTGCATTAATAGCCTCTTTTGTTTCTTCTTTGAAGCCGGAGATCCCCCCCCCCCCTCACCAAAGTAAGTGCTTTCTACCAGAGCAGTCACTTCAGTGCCAGCTTCTTAAGACAAGTGCAATATGAGAGGAATTGCAGCTCTGTATGGTTTGGCTGATGTTGTCAAAGAATTCCTCAGATCCCTACACAATGTACTGAAGGCTTTTTCTATGAAAACATTTGTCTCTGGATTTTGAACAGCTATTGCTTGGAGAGTTTTTATTCTCTGTTTTTCTTTTCCAATTCATTACGAAATGAAGCAAGCTGAAAAAACCCAGTGGATGACAATAATACACTGATTAGCCAACCAAGAATGGATAGATGTCTACATTTTGGTTCACACACTGACCAGGAAATAGATATGACCAGTGTACACTTGTATAAGCTAGATGTACCACATGTGACTGAGTGTGTAGGTCAGTGTCATACATTTATGTCTGTTTGTGTTTCTCTCTGTGTGTAAGAGGTATGCCTAGACATGCCTGTGTTGGGCATTGTCTCTCAAACACACATTATTTTGTACCTGTGTTACACACACACACACACACCCACACACACACACACACACAAAAAACAAACACCCCGACTCCCTGCCAGGCCCCCCAACTGAGACTCACCATCAGTCCCACTGAAGAACAGGACTGTACCAAAAAGTAATTCACACGTCTCTTCATTTGAGTTATTTATTTGATTAGGGGTGACGTGGCACAGGAGGCCCAGAAGGTGCAGGAAGGCCAGGTATTTCAGCCGGGACTGGCTGCTCCAACAGGCCTGGCAGAAGGATGAGATTGGGGTCCTGCCATCGCAATCTTCAGCTGCTGCTAGCTCCAGGGGGGAGCCTGCGCCCTCCTACTTTTAAATAGAGAGTGGAATCTTTTATCTGCCTGTATTACTATCCCTATTCCCAAACGCTGCCCAGCTGGCCTGCAGAGCTGCTTCAGCCCAAGTCATTATCGCTCCACTATGACTTGTCACTTTCAGATGACTTGATATATTTAAATGTAACTGGTGATTGCTGAAAAGCAGAAAAGAAATAGATGTATCACCAACTGATGGGGAGAGGTGACATTAATCTAACCAGCGTTCCGCCAGGGCTCTCTTTTTTGTGTCCTTCTTCTTTAATCTGTCTCTTTCTCTCTGCTTTTTTCGCATATCTCTCATTTGGCCACTCTGGGTATGAAGGTGGTGTGTGTGTGTGTGTGTGTGTGTATGTGCGCGTGAAGCAGTTTTGCATTGAGCTCAATCTGCAACAATGACCTCATGGTGTGTATGGTGTGATATAAATGTTCACATGCTGCAAAGTGTTTGAGCTGTGGCCCGGTGTCAGTTTGGGGCCCTTTGGACTCGAATTCAATTCCACACTTTGGCAAATAGTAAATGAAACAATGACGTTAATATTTCATGCGTCGTAGAAGTTTATTTGATAGTGTTTGGTGTGATCTAGAAGTGAAGGTAGAAAGGTTTAATCCAACAAGACCAGTCATGTCACACCTTTCCCATGATGCGCCACTCATGCATGCGTATTATGCCCAGCTTCTGGATAAATCCACTTGACTTATCCAAAGGATTTAATTATTTACACATTTTAGAAAAACCTTAAATATGGCCAAGTCCACTGCCACAGCTTCATAAAGATTTAATCAGCATCATTTCTTAACGAGAGGGCTAAAACAGAGGGGAAGGATGAGCAAGGAGAATTAAGATGCTGATGCCCATCTTGTTTCTGTCCTCTTTGAGAAAGGATGGTTAAAAACAGGATGGCTCAAGTGTTAGAAAGTGATTGACACACAGCTGAAGCCTATCCGTCAGATGAATAGTCCCTTTACTTTTTCTGTGCCATGTCTGAAGGACTCTAGTCACCTTGTGAGTTGTCACTTGAAAGACAAATTGTCAAAACAACAGAGTGTATGGTTTGTAGCCATGCACATAAATACCCAGCTTTGCTACCTCAACTTTTTTTTTCTTTAATGTGTGTTATACTGTATGCTGTCTTGTAACATAATACCCTCCATGTCCATGTTCTCAACAGTTGTTGGTCACACTGGCTCACAAAGTGGTGACTCTTCATTGAATATGCTGTAGTTAGTCTCTGATGTCATCCAGTCTGTCTGGAATTTGATCATCAACATGTCTGAAATGTTCTTCCTTATTGCTTTGATCTGTGTCTCTGTGTCATTTTCTTCTTTTATTCTGCCTGCATTCTTTTGGTTTATCGGTTCTTACACTGAAACTGCCAGGCCCCAGAATGGTCTTTATTCTTATTTTTTTATTTTCAAAGCACCCTGTTGTGAGTCTGAACCATTTTCTTTGTTTAAATGAATACCTTAAGGAGGGACGTGTTGGAAGGTAAATGCAGATAAAGGGCATTTGTGCACCGCTTTAACTACAGACAGTTTGGACAGTAGTTCCGGCTACAATGTGAATGATAGATTTATATTAATGTGCTTGTTTCTGTAGCTTTACTGTTTCCATAGTTAGATCTATCCAGGATCTCCATTGTGCTCCATCACACGCCACTGACTGGATTCATTTTGTATACTGCATAGTCTGTCATGTATTGTTTTATATTTATACCTTATATTATATTTTATATTATATTTATATTTAGCGTCTACCCACTTTTCATTTTATTTAATTTCTTTTAAACAATTGCATCCTGTTGGCCATGGTAACTTTTACTGCATGCTTTTTAAATAAGTGCTTTTCAAGTCCAGTCCTGAAGGTCGACGTTCTCTGCATTTTAGTGCTCAGCCTTCTGTAACACATCCAAACCAACTCATAAAGCCCTTGATAACTATCTGATGATTTAGGTCTGGTGCATTATAACAAAATTATAAATAAATTTTATTTTTTCAGAGCTAGCATTGTGTTCCGAGGTTTCAAATTGAGGCAGCACCATAGCTTAGTGGTTAGCACTGTTGCCATACAGTTCCAGGGTTGGGGGTTCTAATATTGATCTGGTCTGTATCCGTGGACTTTGCATGTTTTCTCTGTGAATGTTGGGTTTCATCCAGGTACTTAGATTTCCTTCCACAATCCGAAGACATGTGACATAGGCTGATTAGTGTTTCAAAATTGCCCATAGTGTAGGATTGGGTGTGTGCTTTTGTGGTTTGTGATGAATGGAGAATGGAGAGTTTAAAACATCAAAATCATCCAATGGTCAAAGCTGCTTTACTGATTTCAACTTTAAGGTTGATTTTAGAGATATTGTTGTCCTACATACCTACCTTGTTTTTTTAAATTTTATTTTAACAGCCTGTTAATATACTGTGTACATGTGGAGTATAAGAAGGAGGATTGGAAAACATCAGGTTGTTTTTGAGAGTACTAATTAACACCCGATTCACAGTTTCTGCTTTAGACACATTTTCATTTAAGGAAAATTTTATAAAAAAGGTAAAGTACATTTGACTATATTATGACCTGAAATTTTACATTCAAAGCTCAAAATTACATCAGATGAACCATCTTGACCATGGTTTATGTCAGCTTTATGGAGTTTTTCTTACTATTAATACTTTCCAATGTATTAAGCTTTACAGTAAATGAAGAAAAATAAGTTTATTATAATCATATATTAGCCTGTATATTACTTTCTTAAGAAATATTTTATGAAGAGTCTAAACACTAGATATGACTTTTAAGAGTAAATCATTTTCTACTGTAATTCACCATGGTGTTAGTTTCCATTTATAATTTCTATTTCAATTCTGCTGCCAACCATAAATCCTGATGATTGTAAATGGATATTTTGGAATCCATCCATCCATTATCTATACCAATTATCCTGTGTAGGGTCACTGAAGCCTGGAGCATATTCCAGGGAACTCAGGGCACAAGGACACCCTGTGATTTCCTGCTCCCAACCCATGGCTGGGCGCAAAAGCACACACATTAACACACCCAATCTTACACTACAGGTAGTTTGGAAATGCCAGTTATGTTTGGACTCACTCACTCTCACTCATCATCTATACCTCGTTATACTGTATATATTCCAGGGCACGAGGCTGGGTACACCCTGGTTAGGGTGCCAATCCATCGCAGGGCACACACACACATTCATTTACACATTATAGCCAATTTGAGAACACCAATTAACCTAATTTGCATGTATTTGGACTGTGGGAGGAAACTGGAGTACCCGGAGAGAACCTAAAAAGGACGTGGAGAACAACTCCAAGCATTCTGAAGAATATAGATTTGAATCCCTAATTCTAGAAGTACGAGGAGAAAGTGTTAACCACTTAGCCACCATGCTGCTTATTTTGAATGGTTAAATACTATTTTTAATGAATATTCTGTATGAAACATGCAGTTGTTGAGTGCCTTTGTGTGATCCTAGTGGAAAAAGTTGCAGTCTGGCCCAGGTTTTTGTGATACTTACTTTGTCCACTTCACACATTTACTCAGGCATTTCAGACTGAACGTACTGCTGCAGAGCCACTTAACCTTTTCTGCAAAAACTTGGAGTAAATAAAATATTCACTACATTGCCCATTCAGAGTCTTTGAAGTGTTGATGACCCAGTTGAACCCACAAATTCCCATAGAATACAGGTGCTGGGAGAAATGCTTGGTTTGTATTCTATTTATATGCAGTACCAGTCAAAGGTTTGGACACAAGTTTAGATTTATTTGCTTCATTCTAGAACAATACTGGATTTTTTATTTTTTTTTCAAAACTATGAAATAACACAAACAGCATTAGGAAATTAAGTAAAAACAACAACAGTCAGTAGTTATTTTAAGACATGAAGGTCAGCTGTTCTGGAATAATTATTGTACGAACAGTGATGTCAAGTGAATGAGCAAAACCCATCAAGGGACATGATTAAACTGGCTCTCATGAAGACCTTCCCAGGAAAGCAAGACCAAAGCTTACCTCTGAACTTAGGTTCATGTAGTGTTACCAGCCTCAAAAACCACCAATTAACAGCATCTCAGATCAGAGTCGAAATGAAGGCTTTACAGAGCATCAGTAGCAGACACATTCCAATATCAACTGTTTAAAGGAAATTATTGCAAAATTTTAATGCCTTCAGCGATGCTTTACAATGAAAGAAATAAAAATCAGAAAAAAACTATGGAATTAGAAGGTGTGTTATACTGTATATAGATATGCAGATGTAGTAGATGAATTTAGACTTTCCTGAATGTTTACAGCTTTTCTCCAGACTTTAAAGTTGTGTCATTAGACATATACATAAAAAAAGGACTTAATGACTAATCGTCTGTTCTCTGTGTTAGTAAGCTCCGAGCTTGTTGGATGGTTGCAGTGTCGTTTCATCAGTTCCCAATTGTAGCTTTAATATTAATGCTTCTTGTAATTATCACCTTGTATGCTAATGCGGAGACAACAAAAAAAATGAGTGGCCTAGCACAAATGAACTTTAGCCCACATCAATGCAATTAGACTCTCCTCAACCCCAGTGCTTTTTCTCACCACTCCATCGACATGTGTGAGCAGCTCTGCTCAGACGTGCTTTGTGTACGGGACGACCCAGAATAGGCAATGATTAAAGCGCGGGTGCGTAGAGCCACTTTGGCTCGGGCCGTCTGGATCCCCGCTCGGGTGGAGCAGAAGGCTAATGATCAGATTACAGCGATTGGCCGCATGAAGTAAACATCCCTTCGACGAGGGCGTCTTTGCTTGGAGGTTTGCAGGTAAGGGAGTGAAGATTCAGCAGGATATATGAGAATGTTTCCCCGGTCTCCGTGTCTCCTGAGGGTGAGGCTGGCCTTTCATGCTAAACACGCTTTCCCTGAGCTGTGCCTTATTCAACCTGAATCTGTTGAACTGGGCTCTTCAGCGATCTGACGAATCAGTCAGGACCTGCTCCTTATCCCTCTTCTCATTAGCTATTCCTTTTCTTTGCTCACCTCCTTTTAACACCTTTAGATCCTTCCCCTCATGCACACACATTAGATTAACACACACACACTGAACATACATTACTCAATTGCTTTCCTTTCTCACTTCTCTCACTGTTGCTCTCATTACTTTTTTCTACTTTCTGAAATAAAGCACGTTTTTGTCTTTCAAATCACACACACATATCGGTCCATGCATGCGCACGCACACACATTTTCAGGCCAAAAAGGTATTTCAGTGAGCGAAGCAGTCAGAAATGTACAAAGTTGCTCGCAATAATCCGTTCGTTCTGTTCTGTGCTGATTTGGGTACTAAGCCTGTACAATTATTTAAATCCGGGCGTTTAGTTGCAGCATACACCTCGCCACGGGGCTCTGCCTCTGTAATCTTGCCTTGGGCCTTGCATTTCAAATGGAATTAATTCCCATAAGGAATGCATACGAAGAGAACCACTAGTGGCTAATCCGGACATTTAAGTTCCTGAAACTTACACCTGTCATATTGTTTTAAGCGAGTGGCTATGCCTCAGTCTGCTTTTTTATCTCCTGCCTCCAACCTTTCCTGAGCTCAGATATGGTGTGTGTGTGTGTGTGTGCAAGAAAATGAGAGAGAGAGAAAGGCATGTAATGTGCAGGTCAACGTAGAAACATGCTTATGGAAGAGATCCACACAAGAGAGAACTGATATGTATTATTGATTTACTTTTATTGTTCAAAAGCACTCACCTACTGTATGATTTGCTCTCTGTAAACGTATGTTATGTAAGGTTTATTTGTTTTTATTTTTATTTAATTTGATTTGTTTGGGGAATAAAATGTTTATGATTGTGTGATTAAAGCATTAATTACAGTAGATGCATGAATAATTGTGTCACTGAAATGTCATCACAAGAACAGTAAGTCAAGTGTGTTTGTGTGTGTGTGTGTGTGTGTGTGTGTGTGTGTGTGCTTATGTATTTAGGTTTTTCTGAAAAGTCCCTGTGATTCTAGGACATATGATATCTGTGTTCTCTAGGGAGATTTTTTTCAACAGGATGAAAAGATCCTCAGATTTAATCAAAGCGACATTCTGGTGTTTTTTTAATTGATTTTAATTAGGTTGGATTATTATTTATTTACATTTATTTATAAATAAGGGCAAGGGTTACTCTGTCAGTAAATGCTCACTATATGTGGCTATTTTTACTGACACGTTAGCACTCTAATAATAAGAGACTTGAGAAAATGTCCTACTGAAACTGCTCTAGAGTTCTATTAAATGTTTTATAAGTACAGGGAAATATATCGTGTTTTATTCTTGAAAAATCTATTTGTTTTTGGAGTCACACTTATGTATGCTGCAAATATGGTTCAAACATGGTTAGCAGTCGATGAATTTACCCCAAAGAAAATATATGTATATGTGTGCATGTGTGTGTGTGTGTGCGCACGATTGTCCCTGTCCTGCTTTGTGGCTGCAGGCGTGTAGAGAGGATCAGCCCAGGACATCTGCACACCAGCCGCAGGTAACATACACAAGCAGCAGCTCAATTCAGCACACACAAACACACACACGCAAGAAGGGACCGCTGGGTCTCCCACATCTGTTTCATTACAAACTCTCGCTCTTTTTCACTTTTAACACTCGTGTCTACAGTCTGTTGTGCCAGAGTGCCAGTCCCGGGCTGCTCTGATGGGTGGGCTAAGAGTGTGCGCGCTGGTCTGTGAAGTTGCCTGTTGCTGGCGAGCAAAGAGTGTGGGTGTGTGGGTGGGTGGGTGGGTGGGTGCATGGCTGGGGGTAATTGACTGGATGAAGAAGACTGGCTGGCTGGAGCTTTCCTTAAGTCTCTGAAGGTTTCGACTTTAGAGTTAGCAATTGCAAGAGCATGCGCAAAGCCTGGGCCAAATGCCAGGCTGGATGTGTGTATGTGTGTGAGAGTGTGTCCCCATCCTTAGAGCAGTGGAGACACCATCTGTCTGCTTGTCCTACAGGACTGGGCCTGTCCCCGTCGGCCATCTCTGTCCAGGCTCAGTGGGTGAGAGACTGGGTTCGTTGTGCCAGGATTTTGGAAGCTGGGGGGCACCAGGCACCGACATTCGGCCCCTCAGTGCCCACCTGCGCCAGGCAGCACGATCCCAGTGCCAACATAGGAAGCCTCTTAGGCCAACACTCTGTCTGTTTCACTCTCATTCTCTTCCTATCTGAACTGGGAACACAAACTCAAACTACACTGTACTCCAAATCAGGATGTCCTAATTAGCTTCATGTTACACGCTGCTAACAAGGCATGCTGTTTGTGTTGTGCAGAAAGCACCAAGGAACTGTATAGGCTTTAAAAATCAGCATAAAAACCCTTTCCAATATTAAATGAAATGTGGAGAGCAGTTAGTGGCCTGTTTGTGGTGTGTACTTTAATAGATGGTTAACCATATACATCACCATTATAATCAGCTTTGCTTTTGCTCTTGGTGTATGGAATTGTATGTGTGTGTGTGTGTGTTATGCTGAATATCTGGTATACAATAGCTTCAGCCTTCAGGCTAACCGCTAACAGCTGGCCAAGGCTGCGTTTAAATCTCATTCATCCACTCGCTGTCCAACACTGTGGACAGGGAAATAAATGGTCAGCGGTCAGGAGATCTGGTTAGAGGAAGTGTTGGGAAATTAAGGGTGTGTGCACATACAGGTATTATTCACTGCAGCTGATGAGGCAATAAACATTTTTATGTGCAAAAATGGGCCTGTAATCACTTTTGTGTTGGACTTTGCAGGATAATATTTTTAATAGTTTGTTTATGGCTGCAGTACAACACCTAAAAGTAATGATTTACGAAATTGATCAAATTTAGCACAATTTGCAGCATTTTTCACACACTTTGGGAAAAGCATCAGAGCTGAAAAGGACTGTAGGTACGGAGCACACACATTTAATTGCTAATACAATAAATATGTCCAAAATAATCTAATTTCACTTAATAGTTAAACTAATAAATATTAACCCCAAAACAGGTATACGCCTGCCTGGACACACACACACTAATATTTTGTTTAATGATTATAGAGCTTAATGTGGTGGCTAGTTCATGTAAGAAGATGCTCCCAGAACCACTCTTACATAATTTGAGTCCTGGAATATGCCCGTGTCATCAGGGAAGGAAAAATTAAATTAAATTGATAACATTGATGTGATATCCTGGTCATTCAGGTCATCAGCTGACTTGTGACATTTTACTGCCACATAAGTTCTAAATCTAGACCTGACCAGCTGAAGCAACCCCAGATCTTTGCACTACCTCCAGAGGTTTGTACAGTGGCCACTATGCATGATTCTTTATGTGCTTCCCGTCTTACCTATTGCTCTGGATTGGGTCAGTCTGAACTCATCAGACCACATGACTTTTTTCCATGACTCCAATCAGTGTTGGGTGTAACGTGTAACAAAGTAACGTGTTCGAGTACTAGGATTACTTTTTTGATGTAACGAGTAATCTAATGCGTAAGGTCCGCCATTTGAGTACTCAGTTATTTAGTTATTTTTTCAAAAATGTAATTCGTTATTCAGGCAATTTATGTCATCCGTGAGTCAAACAGCAGTCATTCCCAATCCGGTAGTGTGTGTGTGTGTGTGTGTGTGTGTGAAAGGCGTCCCACAAGCCCTGCCCCCGATAACCCGCTCCCCTCTGTTATTCCTGCTGTACCCCTATCTCACTTATGCAGTTTGACTATGCAAGGACCGACGTGCAGAAAGATGGAACCCTAATCACAGCACCAAAACTCGCGGTGAATCATGATGAACCGTACCAAGGAGTTTTCATTTTCTGCAATGGAAAAGTGCTCTAACTAGTTACTTTTATCAGAAAATAATGCTGTAATGTAACTAAATACTTTTTAAAGACAGTAATTTTGTAATGTAATTAGTTACTTTAAAAAGTAACGTCCTCCAACACTGACTCCAATATCCAATATTTATGCTAACAAGCCAACTGAACCCCATTGTTTTTTTTGTTTTTTTTAATTAGTTACACTAACAAGTTGTTTTCTTATGGGCATACAGCTGTTTAGTCCCAATACTGTAAGTTCTAGTCACACTGTACATGTGGAACTTCAGTATTAAACATGACTGTGATTAATACTGTCAGTTTTTATGATGTAACCTTATCAAGCGTTTAAGTGATCTCAGATCATAGTCACTGATATATATTTTTTTCGTTTCTGATGGATTTTAACCCAATTACAGTAATTTCAACAATCCACTTAGTCCCCGGCTTGATGTAGGCCAATATTTTTTTGCATCCTGAAACACAACTTTTATTGGCCAGGCAGTGAATGCTTAAAATAAAGCACAAATTATCCAAGATTTCTTATTACAATGATATCATAAAACTAAAGGATTAAGCTCAACTTTAATGTCAGCAACTATTTTATCCTGGTGAATGTACCTGTGGATGTGTAGCAGCCACCTACTGACATGTTGTTTGGAGTTTGGAAGAAAACTGGAGAACCCAAAGAAAAGTCACATGGACACATAAGGATCTTGCATAGTATAGTGCTAACCCTAATGCAGGATTGCATCTGGGACCTTGGAGCTGTGAGGCAACCCTGCTGCGATGCCACCTACCATCATGAACCCTTTTTTCTACTAATTTTTAGTAATTACAAGCTAAAATTATCCTACTTTTGACAGATAATTTTGCTTATTTCAAGCAATTATTTCTAGACAAATAGCTAAATCAACTGGTGTGCATTTCAAGCTTGAAATTGGTCAAATGTTCACAAGTCTTTCATTTCATGTTTGTTTTATAATAATTAAATACACATGAATAAGAAACTAGATCAATTAACATGCATTCAAAACATTTTTCACTCCCTAAGGTTCATTTTTGCAGTATAAACATTTAAATGTTGCTTCATGGCAATCATGTTATTACAGATTGAAAACTGAATTTGATTGGTAATTGAAAAAAATAAAATAAAATGAATAGATAATTTTTTTTCTTTTTTGTTTCTTGTAGGGGCTGCGGATATTTCAGCTTAGATAGATAAATAGGTTGATTTCACTCTAGACCAGTCTGGATTTCAAGTGTACTTGTCAAATACTTTCACTGCATGTTGCATGTTTTTTTCCTAGTTTTACTCATTCGCGATTTATTTTGGATGATGGGTGAAAAACTGAAGAATCTCACTTATTCATTCACTTATTCTCTACACAGCTTAGACTGCATAGGGCCGCGGGAGGCCTGGAACCAATCTGAGAGGACTTGGGGTACGAGGTGGGATACACACTGTCACACTAGCAGAAACCCAGTATGGGGAATTTGGAAACGTCAGATTCCACATCCCTTTGGTCTATGGGATATATATATATATATATATATATATTTTTTTTTTTATTATTATTATTTTTTAAACATGCATGAAAGCACAAATAAAATGAAGAAACATTAGCTTTATATCATTGCAGATAATTGTGGAGAAAAAATGCTTTTATATACCAGTGGCGGCTGCTAGCTTTTGAAACAGGGGAAGCTCATATTAGGCCTTCATCATAAAATTCATTAT
>JAQMYJ010000039.1:14236674-14247818 GCA_030014305.1 Clarias laeviceps | reverse complement strand
TATGACAGTGCATATATGAGCATTTATTTTCTGACATAGTAGAGGAAGCTGAGCTTCCCTTGTAGTCTTAGAGCAGCTGCCACTGTTATATACAGTACATACAACTTCCTGATGTTTCTCATTACGAGATATGCATTTCCTGAAATAAACATTTTCATCAGTAAAAGGTAAATATTTATAAATAGATATATAACCAGCACATGGCAGAAGTAGGATGCTGCTGTGGCACGTAGATGAAGCTGTGTATGCTGCTCCTGTCTGTGTGTCCGTACCTCTGTGTGGGCTGCATTGGCCAATGACTCATCGAAATTTGCTTTCCAAGAGAAATTTGGTTTTTTTTTTTTTTCTGTGCAGAACCTTAAAAAGACCCTTAGTAGAGCCTTATTTTAGATCCAGCATGTCCAGGGCACTCGGAGTCACATGGCACACTGTCAACAAATATTTATTTAGTGTGAAACTTTCTGGGTAGTCTGGAAGGATTGGTGGCGGGAGTCAGCCTGTGGTGTTTTGACCTCACGCAGGCCTTTCGAGCTTACTGCATCGATCTCACACAGAGAGAAATGCAGTCGAGTATTGAAAATACCCCTGTCTATACAAGTAAATCTTTAAAGTGAAGCAGTATGAGTGACTGCTGGACGAGGTGGTCGGGGTCTTGGCAGGGCAGCCAGGGTGAAAGCTTTGCGGCTGCCAGTCTGGAGAGGTCCATCTTTGCCAGGCAGACGTGAAGGAATCAGGCAACTGGCTGTGTGTCACACGACAGATTGAGTTGTCAGCTGACAGCCCCTTTTTCTTTAATGCAATGCACATAAATATATCTGAGCGAATGCACTGGATGATGGCCATGCGAGCACGGCTCTGAGTTTGGCCTCTTTAGGAGTGCTGGGTAAGCTTTTGCAAGAGTGTGCTCTTTTCCACTCGAGATGAGCTATTGTTTCTGGCTCTGTTTTTTGGAGCATCTGCCAGAGGAACCTTCTGAAATGGCAGCTAGGGAGGTGATGAAAAGATTAGTATCCCTGACTTTTTATTTTTGCCCTTTTCTTTATAAGATAGAAAATGATCCACCACATTTGTCTGCCTGAGAAGCAGAAAAAAAGTCTCAAAAGGCTTGAAATGCTAAGATTATAGACTGTAAGTTAAACTAATACATTGCCATAGATAGACTGCACTTATATTTTTGGTAACAAGTGGACAGTTGACTGAGCTGTTATTGAATTAATCTTTTGAGCCTCCCAAAGGAAGCACTGCTGAATGGCATCTGACCCTTGAGCTCACAGGTTCAGAGTGAAGTCTTAGTCCAGCTGTGGAACCTGTCAACTTGGAGCTACTAGGATTGTTTGCTTTTAACTAGGATTTATTTACAATACTGTGCTCCTTCTTATGTTGCTCTTTTTCAGTCAGGAAAAAATGTCACACCTCTGTCCAGGGTATCAGGACTGAATGTTCACATTGTGTGCCACAATGCAATCACTCATCTTCAGAGATGTAATACGTTCCCCAGTAGAAGCTAAAGTCTGCTCTCACTTCCTGTCTTTAGGTGAAAACTCCACCTTTAAATTACGGTTTTACCCTAATCACGTACTTCTAATGGCTGATCGATACAGTATTGTTCCTAAGCACATAAACATTTATGGCATTTTGGCTGATGCCTTTATCCAACTTAGATTTATCTTATTATACATTAAAGCAGTTGGGGGTATTGAGTCCAATAGTTGTAGCTTGGGGTTGCTGGTATTTGAACCTGTGCAACATTTTAACTACAGAGTTACCCAATTCCCTTTACCACCTATCTGATTATTTAATTTTTGTTTTTGTCCTTTGTCTTATTTATAATAATAATAATAATAAAAAATAAATAAATAAATAAATAAATCACAATAGCTATAGCTTTTTATGCTCCGTAGGTCTGTCTTGGGTCTACCAAATATTGTATACCTGTCTGTGGTCATTAGTGGCCATATGTAGTGAAGAAAGGGTAATTGTATCATGTGACATATAATACCATGCGTAAGGTCTGTTATTGCAGGTGTCTCCATAGGGATCTGTAGCCCCTCATAATGCACCATAGAGCTATTTGTAAGTAATCACCTTTATACATGGTCTTACCGTACCTAAATGTCAGCTTTTCTGTGCCGTTACATGGTGCCATCATATTTAGCCCTACAGTAGCTCTACCTTACTCAGGAAAAAAAAAAAAATTATTTGCTTTGTTTTGTTTTAAATATCTGTAATTCATTACTATTTACAGATGCTAATGCATTTAAAAATGAACTGCATTATATTTTTGACATTATCCCAGAGGCACCAGTACAAATACTGCATAAATGTATTGTTCTCATCATAACATTTTGTTTTGTCATAATTGACACTCATTAGAGTCATAATAAAAGCTCAGTGTTCTTATATATTGTCCATGACAAATTAATGAGTTATGTCCATCAATCACTGCTTTAATCAGTCCCACTTTTCAGGAATAAACATGTAGACCTGCTCCGGGGAGAATCCACCAGGTGTATCAATTATCTCAGCCCTCTGCTCATGATGGAGATATGTTTTATTATATTTTTAGTATTCCATATGAACATTATTAATATGAGATTAACAGGTAACTTCCCTGCCAATAGGAGAGCTACCTTTTTCTCTGCTTGAGTTGTAGGTTTGATTAAAGGTTATTCTCTGATCTGAAAAAGAGAATAATTTGAGAAGCCTAATGCAAAGGGATGGACATTAAACACGAGCAGCGGCGTTTCATCCGTCTCCATGACACACTGCAATCTAACGGGCCAAAGCCAAGATCCTATAGATTTTCAAGGTTCTTGCCTTCCATTTGTGTGGCTGTGAAATGTCTCACCATGTATATGTATGGAATGGACAGCTGCCAAATACAGAGGACGAAATTTGGAGTTAACTGCGAGAGAGGCCTTGTCAAAATTTATAAACGTGAAAAGTTTCAGAGGGGTGCCCTACTGAGCGCTTAAGGGAGCCCCATGTGCACAGATCGCCAGTGTGCACGGCCCGGGAGAGGAGTGGAATGCGCCATATTAACCAACTCTCCCAGGCACTCTCTAAACACACTTCCATGTCCATGCTATTATCCATTTTTCACGTCCAATTGCTCTGTTATGGTAATCGTCAGAAGCGCACCATGGCGTAATTACTTACAGCTGACTTAAGAAAGGAATATTCCACCCCCCCATGGTCTGACTTCTGGCTTTTTTTCTGCACTATTAACCCATTCCTGTTTATTAATGCCTTCCTGCTAATGCGCAGAGGCCACTTTGTGAGATCCATCATCATGCAGGGCCTATTAGCAAAATGGCCCCTCTATTGGGCAATATTTCTCTGTCCCTGCAGTTCTCTTGCCTATCTGCTCTCTGCTTTGGGGTTTAATTACTTCAGTAAATGTACTCCAGTCACATTAACCTCTTGTTGCTCCATGTTACTGAGTGTCCTAGTGTGTGCAGCTAGAAGCAGAGCTTCCTTTCGGGTAAAACCACTTCAGTGCTGGATGTTTCTTAGAATGTTGATCCTAACATAAAGAGAGAAAATAATTACCTTAATAAAGCACTTTATTTACATGAAGGCATATGGATAATACATCACCAGAGTGAAAGCCGTTAGTGTTAATGTTAACATTTGCCAGGTTCAACTTTACATGTTTTAAATCGTGCAAAACACAATAAAGTAACAAAGCAATTTATGTTCTCATTGAACAGCCTGTATGCACATGCCATTGCATTAAATTTCGCAAATGATGTTAATTCCAAGTTTTTGTAAGGCCCTTTGCTGAAATATCACTCCGTTCCTCACTTGAGGCTCTCCTCTTCAACTTTTCTGTCCTCAATCATAACCTGAACAATTTTGCATTCACACCAATTTGCCATTTAGAGCAATGCTAATAAGCCCAGATTTTATTGCATTAAGTATTGTCAGTTCCACTGTGCAAGGCAAAGCCTAGATCCAATGGCACTCCTTTGATTCCCAGTCATATACATCACCTTGCAATTACTGGACCTGGTCTGGAAACTGTCAAGCATGACTGCAGCGTTATTGGAATTATTGCAATTACACACAGGTAATTGACCCGCTATCAGTGAAGATGTTAAATTGTGCCTCAGTGGTGTGAGTCCATGTTGAGCTCATTTCATTCCACATTCCTCTCTCTCTCTCTCTCTCTCTCTCTCTCTCTCTCAAACACACACAAACACGCACACACACACATTGCCTGAGTATGCGAGCAGTAGTGGGAGGCAGCAGAGTTATTGCATTATTCCATACTCTGCACACCAATAAACCACCACTGTAATTCAAATTGTGTGGAAACGAACGTCTTTTTCAGCGATGTCAACTCAGTGTCTGTGTGTAATCCTACTTGCCTGCTTGCTTCATTAAAGGTAATATGAGTCAGTGTGTGAACGTTTATTTTTCCCAATTCATAATAATATGCGCAAATGAAATGAATCTGTTCATTCACATCACACAGCTTACCTGAATTTCGAGAGAGCAGTTTGAAGCATGTTGCGCAGTGCAATGTTTACCGAATGAAATATTCATATACAAACAATTAGTGTGGTATTTACTGTAAGACATGAATTTATTGCATTGGGTCAAGATTTCTATATTTTTTTAACACTGTTTCTCGCTGTATCATCCTACTGTATTTTCAGTTTTATATTTAGCGTGCCCTTTGTAAGCATGTTATTGACGTGTGTTTATAAGATTATTGAGGCACTGTCACAGTGGTGCAGATCGTACTGTTTTGGTCTCCGGTTCGATCCTGAGCTCTAGACACTGTCTATATCGGTTTGCTACCTATCTCCTCGTGTTCTTATTGGTTTATTTCAGGTTCTTAGGTTTCTGTCCACAAACACACAAGTAAGGCTGGTAACTCATCCCTAGGTTTTATTTTCATTCTATACACATATTCACTTGCATCTGGGCTAAATTCTCCCACCAGGTTTATCTTTGGGTTGCCCTGTGACCCTGAACAGGACAAAATACTTACTAAAGACGAATGAATGAAAGAATGAATGATGAACATTTATGTATAGGGTTTTACCTGGTCTAAACAAGCTGAAGAAACACCTAACTGTGTTTGCACCTGAAGCTCTTTCTGTTATGCATGTATTAGCATCATTTTGTTTTTGCTCATATCGAGTTCTAGATAACTTTTACACATTTTTGTCCAAAAACAAAGCCTTCCAAAGAGGCCTTAAACTTTTAGGTGAGTCTTATCGAAAAGCTAAACTTTTTAAATGGTATTCACAGCAGCACTTAGAGAACATTGACCATTATCTCCTGCGAGTACAGTCCCAGTGCAACCCCCTTCTTGTCCGAGTCATCCTTCATTACTGTCACATGCAGAAGTCTCTGCATCAGAGAGAGAGAAAGAGGGGATGGAAAGAGACAGAGGGAGGGGTGAGCAGTACAGCCAATCAACTTCCTTTAACTCACATCTGAATTAAGCTGTGCAAAACAGGCCCCAGGGTTGGTTGCTAAGCACTGAGATGGGCTCGCCAATTTCCACTGGGAGCCAGAGGACAGCAAGCCTCTCTTTCTTTCTTTCTGTTTAGTTATATATATATTTATGACATGGACATTAGGAGTGAAGAACATGACGAGTGGACCTTGTAATAAAGAGGGTTGGCCTGGCTGAATATAATCCCCAGCTCTGAAGAAGCTGAAACAGAGCCTTAAGCCTTTTCTCACTGCAAATGAAAGTCACTGTTTATAACCTGTATTTGTTTATAGTGCATCACTAGTTTTCTGTTCCCTGCGAATCTTGTGGAGGAGGGTGTATTATATCCATGCTGGACTGTTGATACAGTTCAATTCAGGCAGCATGTTGTTGTGGCCAAGGGGCCAAATTAGGCCCTTTGTGCGATCGGTCTCCATGGTGATGTTTTGGTAAACTTGGGCATGTTGGAGTGTGAAGGTGGTGGTTGTTGCCGGAGTGCACTCGAGCCTTGCTTGTCTTCCTGCAGATTTTTTTTTTGCGTTTTCTGTGGTGTTTTTTTTTTTTTTTTAAGAAGGCTGTACTTACTGCAGGTTTTAGGGTTTGAGCTCCTTACCTGCTATTTTTTTTCTTCCTGTTCCCATTTTTTGACAGCATATGAGAAGTAAGCAGCCTCTGCAGCATCAGCACTTTCCCATTCCTGGGAATATGCAAATGGTAAATGACACACATGCACTGAAAAAAATTTACCTGACTAGAAAACAACAAAGTTGTCTTTTTTTTTTTCTTTTTTAAAATGTAATTTCGTTTTTGGATTACAAAAAAGCCATGCTTTATGATTTTTCAAGACACTAAATTTAAGCACTAAGCATCTATAGTTATTTTTCAGGATAAACCCCCAAGGTATACAAAAAAACCCAAAACAAAACATGTAGTATAGACTCATAAATTTACAAATGATCTAACAAATTTATCATAATGCATAGCGTCCTGGAACTCTTGACCTTCTCAGACTACAAAATACATTCATGTCTGATACATCTAAGCAGCAATAAACTCTAATCAGGCTCATAATAAACTACAGAACTTTTCTACTAAATATATAATTGTTATGTGGCAAGCCTGCTCTAAGAGTAATAAACAGAATTATATACATTTGTCCGTGTAACTTGTTCCAATTTGTATTTTAAATGAGAGAAACAATGCCAAATTAATCACGAGGGGTTAATCTCTTCTTTTACGTATGACAGGAGCAATGAAATTCCCTGGTAATTAAAAGTAATAAGAATAAAACTGGTAACTTCTATTGAAAGAAGTTGAGAACAAAAATCAAATGACAGCATTCAGAGTAACAATCATATCAGCTCAATTAACTCCTGCCAGACTCTGAAACTTGGGCTATTTTTCTTATTTAATTCATTAGAAGAGGCCACAGCACCACACTCACTCATGTCAATTCGGCATAATTACTTTAAAGCAAAATCAAAGTAGCCGCTATCTGACATTGTTCAACGTGGCTCATCGCTAAATTTAATTATGAGTTCATTTGAATAAATCCCATTTTAGATGAAAAGAGTCATTTATAACTTTAAGCAAACGTGTGCACGTCTTCATCATTAGCCACACTGGATGCTGACAGGTCATTTCAAAGCAGTTCTTCCTTACCTCATAAAAGCATAAAAGGTTCTGTCAGAAAATTTCGATTAGAATTTTTGTAGCTGGCACAAATTTTTTTTTTCTTTTCATGCAAGACTTTTATTTTGTTGTACTTGGCGTTTCGTGCTTCTCAGAATGCAAAGAATTATGTGCACGTCATGCCTTATTATTAATATTACAAAATAATTCTATTGTGTGTAATGCTGTGTGTTCCTGGACTCACAAAACAGCTTTATCTGGTAACCAGACATGCTGTCTCTTCTGCTGTTTTTCCCAGGCTTTGTTTGCACTACTAAACTCCAGAGAGAGCCAGATTCGAAGAAATGAAGCCCACAAAGAAGGCTTTTGCACTCCATCGCGTTATAACAGACCCTGGACACACAAACCTGACCGGCCAATCAGATGCATTAAACTAGAGTATAATTGGCCACATGTGAGTTCATCACTTTCTTCTGTAAAGCTGGTGGCTGTGGAAGCAATACCCCCTTATGGATCTGCAGTGATCAGTGAGGAAAATTTAACTGTTAAAAAAATATAGATAGTGTGGAGAATTGGGGTCTTCTTTATTCTTTAGGGAGACCTGCCTTTGACCTTAGTGCTTTTTATTTTTAATGGAGGTAATATCTACTAAGCTGCACTCAAGAAGAACTTGGGATTTTTTAAATTGCCAAAGGATAAACCTGCAGGTCTTGCTGATATATAGCGTTTGCCCGGAAAGTCTTTTATCTCGGCTGGATGTGCTGGGTATTGGATTGATGCAGTGTTTGCATAGTGTCTGTGAAGTCAGAGGACTTGCTCCTCCACACTGTTGCTCTTGGCTCCAGCCACTGGACAATGGTAGGGTGAAAACACTGTTGTTTTTCACTGAGAAATTCTTTCCTATAATTCGGTGATGAAGAGCCAAAGGAGGTGGGGGAGATGTCAAAGCCGTAATGAGTGGGTGACATATAGCGCAAAAAAAACTAGGCCTCACCTCAGGCCACCCCTTGGTCTCGGAGAAGAACAAAAACGAGCGAGAGTATGATCGAGAGATGTCTTTATGATGAGGGCTTCCTTTCCTGGCCTGCTCTCCTCTTAACATCCATTAACGCTGATGTTCTCTTTGTGCTGGGCCGCGTGACCTGAGCTGGATGCATTAAGCAGATGTTGGACAGGACCGACAGGATTAGTCTGCTCTGGACTGATGAAGAATTCTCCACAGTCCTCCGGAAACCCCATGACCAACCTCCAAGGAAACGCGATCTACTGTGTCGAGCATAAATTAAACAAAGGGCAGTTATGGATTCCTCCCGGTGATGAAATATTGATTCATATATTTTTTTTACTCCTCTAATCTTTACAAGATGATCTGCTTCCCTCTTTAGCTCATGCCTCGATGGCTGGAGTTACTGTATATTTCATTTGAGAATGAGATCCACGTAGAGCCTGAACAGTCCCTTTCATAGATCTTAGACGTTGGAATTGGTGTTTATGGAGAGGAGAGCACTGCACTGCATTAGATCACAGCAGAAACTGGGCAGTTTCATCAAGATGGCTGCCTGGCCGTCCTGCGATAATACCGCTATGTAATAATCTCGGGCAACGTCTGCACGTGCTTTGCTCTGGGGTGTGGGGTGACTTCTGACAGAGGGTTCCTGTTGGTCACTTATCTTATTAATTAGCTTTTTCCCTTCTCCGGCATTCTCTATCTCCATGCCCTGGTGACAGATCTGCTCCCGAGCCTGCCGCGCCACCGCTGCATTGTTTTTCCCCCACATAGCGGGATAATTAATATGTCCGGTCCATACATATTTCATGCTGTTTGCTTGAAAACGGTGAAGGAGGGAATAAAAGAGATCGTATGAAAGAAAGAAATAAAGGAGGGAAGCGGAAAAGATTAATTAAAAAGTGGGCAAGAAGGATTTGTCCTAGGACAGAGCCCAGAGCTGCTGGAAGTGGCGAGCTTCATTTAAATAAGGTCTGGCGTCAAAGAGCCGCCTTTATAAATGCATGAAGGATAACTAGTTCGCCATATTAGTGAACACACCATCTATTCTCCCTCTGTACATTATTTGTATTCAAGGTTTTTGAAATGACATTGCAATCTGATGATGCGCCATCCCATTATATTGTCGAGCAGGACAAATATCCCGGCGTTTTCTCTGTAGAACTAACACAATTTTTCCATGTCAGAGGTGGGTAATATCCTGGCGGTCCGGTAGGCTGCGGGTGCATAAGGAATGATGCCATTAATCCTCCTGGGCAATCTCCTGCACTGATTATTAGGGAAATAAATTTGCATGCTGCATATGAACCAGGTGAATCACTGAAGGCGCAAATTATATTTTCTGACAGCGAGGAGGAGAAGGGAGCTGCATGGCTCACCCTGCACCCCTGCCACCCCCCATGGTGAACACACACACATACACACGCACACTTTCCACGTACTCCTGTAAGCTGCATTTCTATTCATTACCACATGAGTGGAGTCACTGGTTGATGTGTAAGTTAGCTTTGAGTGTGTTATGTTCCTGCGTAGGCTCACACCTGGAAGCACGAGTGTAGTCACAACTTACAATCAAAGTAATTACTGGGAGAGGGAGAAAAATAAAATAGAAAGGCTGGGCTGGCAGAAAGAAATAGAATTCACAGCAAATAGTGCCATATTCAGGTGTAGCTTTATGCATGACTGTTTCAGTGTGTCTTAAGGTTGCTGTATTCACACACACACACACACACAAACCAAAAGCAGAATGCCAGCCTGGGGTGAGTTGCCAGCTGGCTGTAGAGAGCTTGTGCTTGTGTGTTCATTGACCCAGTGCGTAATGGCCCATAAAGGCTCAGCTTAATGGGCTGGTCAGCAGCGCCAGGTTCATTACTTAATGTTCTCTTCATGGTTGAAGACTTCCCCCTCTTATTTTACAGCAGTCATTGAAAATAGTTGATTTCTTTTGCTCCATCATATTTTTCATCCAGTGCCAAAATACAGTATTAACCTTTTTTTTCCTACAAATGAAGCCACTGTATGCTCTCTGCCCTCATCCACTTTGGGTTGAAGGAACGCCATACACAAGTACCAGAGCACGCACTGATAACTGGAGTGGCAGGGAGTGACTTATTGAGCCCTGCCTTGCTTAAAGAATCAATTTTGAATTAGTGAGAAAAGCACTTACAGTAGTCCAATAACTATGCCATGGCCATGAGAGATGCTACAACGGCAATCTTACAAAAAAAAAAAAAAAAACGACACCTTTTCACTGAACTGAAATGTAACTGGATACAGAGAAAAGTGATGTATGAGACAGATGAAAATAAATGAATGAGGTTTAAAAAGTCCAAGTTTATAAATGGTCTAAACAGAAAAATGTTTTTGCAGGGTGTGTGATTGTGCCCTGTACTTTACTTCACTAGGAGAGCACTGACTTGTGCAAACCCAATCACTGGAATAATAATAATAATAATAATAATAATAAGAATAAGAATAAGAATAAGAATAATAATAAGAATAATAATACATCTTTTTTTTCCATCTCCTTATCCTTTGTATGGTCATGGCCAGCCTGGAGTTTATCCTAGGGATCTCAGAGCACTAGAAGGGGTATATCCTAGACACGGTGTGAACCTATCATAGGGCATGAGCAAACACATTCTCACACACCCAATCAGCTTACACCAATTAGCTTACACTTTGGACTGTGGTTCGGATGCTAAAGGTAGATGTTGTCATGGGACAGAGGGGTTCCGACTCGATCATACAGGCTGGTTTTCAGTCTATTGTTTATCTTTTCCTCACTTTAGTATCGCACTGCACACTGTGTGCTGCTCGAACCGCAGTTTGTTTAACTCAGTGTTGCTGTGCACGCGCGTTTAAATACTTACGAATACTTCCCTAAATATCGGAATTTTTTGCGTAGTGTTCAATTATCTTTGGATGTTTTCGTCTGTGTAAATTTCTAATAAACACTGTACTTTGGCATTACTTCACAGCAGTGGCGGCTACTGGTCTGTCAAATAGGGGAAGCTCATTTTCGGCCTCACTTTCACGGCTCATTTTCAC
>JAQMYJ010000039.1:14210557-14236574 GCA_030014305.1 Clarias laeviceps | reverse complement strand
TTGACCATTAATTTTGTGACATTATAGGGGAAGCTGAGCTTCCCTTGCAGTCTTAAAGAAATCGCCACTGCTTCACAGAGATTCTTTAGCCACCACGTTTGTTTGTGTACGGAGTAATTACTGTACGTCACTTCCTCTTTTGAGCACGAGCGCGCACTTATGTCCCGCCTTCCGTGCTTAGGACAGCATGAATCATTCCCGAGACCACCTCTGCAATCGGTCCATGGATTTGTTCCCGAGCTTGGAACGGTTGCATGCTCACAGACAAAAATCAACTGGTCCCGGGGCCAAGTGCGCTAGGAACCCCTACCCCAGTGAAAGCTTAAAGCACCTTGACGAAACCCAACAACTACAGTATGGTGAGAACATGTAAACTCCACATACAGACAGAATAGAGGCAAGATTAAAATTCAATTGAGGACAATTAGAACAATTTAATTGTCATTCTTATTATAGTACTTTGAATTTAATTGCTAAAAGCCTTCTTTAACACTCTGTACAGTCACAAACACACACACACGCGCACACACACACAGGAGAGCAGGGTCCGACCATCATTTACACAGAGTTCAGCAGGCCTGAGGCCATTCAGCCACTCGGTCTCTCTAGACAAAACCTGCACATCATCATAGCTTTTTTTTTTTTTTTTTTTTTTTTTTTTTGTCTGTGAGTGTAACTGTATGTGCACACTCACCACTCTAGTAACTGCAGCAAGTTATATAGAAGACATTGCTTGCAAATGAGGCTGACCTTCAAGAGTAAGACTAGGACTGACAGCATTACCTTATCAATTACTTTAAATCCCAACATGCATTAATTTGCTCTGGTTGCTAGCATTTCTCTGGGAAAAAAAAAAAAAAAAAGCAGAAAGCAGTGTGACCTTGATACAGTGAATTTACAACCCCATTTTGGATATTCACGGTCAGCTTGGAGAGTGGTTCAGTCGCATGTCCTTTGCTGTGGCGGAGGGAACAAATGCTCACACCATCTTGCAGTGCTGAATTTTAAAGGCAGAGCTCTTTGAATGAGACAGTAAAGGACAGGGGATCTTAGAGCATTTTTAAGATGGCCTACTCAGGGGCCGGGCCAAGCACAGAAGTGCGAGCCAGAGCTGGGCAGAGCTGTGAAGCCCGACACCGACCCACTCTCGCGCTGGAGATATAGGGCATCGATACAATGTGGGACGAAGGGCGGCTTCGGCTCAAGAGCTCCCTTCTTCTTTCACCACGGGACCTTTTGTTAGTGCTAAAAGGATTAATCTAGCTCATTTATTTGTGCGGGTGTGTGTTTTAAACTTGATCTACTCTTGTGGTTAGCGTCTGAGCAGCTATGCATCTACATCTCTACACTAATATAAGCATGAATATAAGATTACTATGCCAACAATAAATTATATATTAGAAAGAAAATATAATATAATTTAAAATCTCTAGAGCAGCAGTTTTGCTCTTGCTTTGGGAATGAAATGGAAATATTCCTGTGCATTACATTACTTTGTCTACTCACCCTGACCCCTCTTAATCCAAGCTGCATACACTACATGCACATCATCTTTTTTTTTTCTTTTTAATTGCAGCAGCACTTTAAGTGGTTCTATAAAAGTTTGATCCAACCTTGGAAAAATAGGCTGCAGCATATTAAATAAATAACACAACAAAAGACTAGACACCTGCTATTATCAAATTAACTCTCAAGAGTTAGAGGTGTTGTTTACCTTCTTTTGACCATGAACAAATCATGATATCAGTAAAGAACAAAAATTTAAATACATTCCAAATGCAAGGTAAAAAAAACAAAACAAAAAAAAAGTTTTTTTTCTCTTTTTATCTCTGCAAAACCAGAGGTAACAATCCTGCATATAATACATTGCCTAGAATTAATTGAAATTTCTCCTTTCAGTGTTTGCAGTGAACGAGTCACACCATTGCAGCATTTGTATGTAGCACAGTATGTGTGTGTGCGTGCTCGTGTCAGTGTGTGTGTCCTCCAGCTGCAGGCTAGTTTTATGCTTTGACCTGTCACATCGATGCATGAATTTCCAGCAGGTCTCAGAAAGTGACACAACCGTTCACCTTTGGGCATAAACTTAATGTTGTGCGATAAGGAGCTTATGCTAGTTTTCCCCAGAACATCAGCCTGCAGCAGAACTGTCACTGCCATTTCTCCATGTGATAAAGTGAGGTATCCTTGACCACAGCATACAAAATCATGCAACACACTTCACCCTGGCTAAACGAAAAAACAAACAAACAAAAAAGCACACAACACACATACATATTAAGTTGTGCTTCAATAGTAAAAATACTTCCCTTTTTAATATTAAATCCATATGATTTATATTACTCAACACTATCTAGAGTGAAGTGAAATGAGGAACTCTTTGAGAAAGATTTACATGAATTTCATAATTTCAGTATTTGGTTTGTCTCTCCTTTTGTTGTAATGACAAGTTTGTGTAAAACCTGGTGATCTACAGTATATTAGATTAAATCCACCAGATTGTCATTTGAACACCTGCTTCAATGGAATGAATTAGATTTTTTTTTCTCCAGATTTTGCAGATTTTCTCCCCTAATTAAGGCCTAGCCAATTCTAACTGGCTCAAGGCTACACCCATCAGCCGGAGAGGGCGAAGGCTATCATGTACAGTATTTCGTCTGAATCACATGAGCCCAACCATCCACATCTTCTCAAACTGCTCGCTGACGCACCATAGGGAGCAGTGTAACACACTCTGAGGATAGCGCTCTCTACTGTACATGCACTTGCGTGAGCTCAAAGATTCCCATGATTGCCTAGCGTGACGATTGATGTGAGAGTGCTAGAAAGTGTGATTTTTGTTTTTTTCTTACAACGTGACTGAAAATTTTTTTAAAAAAGGGAACGCTCCAAAGCAGAAGGTTTGCATGTGTTTGTGTCTGTTTTGAGGATGAAGTGCAGAAAAGTGCATGGAAGAAAAGAAAAAAGAAAAGAAAAGAATGCTATATTCCCCAAAGCCTGCCTCCAATGTCTTCTTGTCAGGGTATCACACTGTTTATTTACAGTTTTAATAGAAAAAAACGAATTTAAAAAGGCAAGGCCAAAGTTCTAACAAGGCCAAACTAACAATTCTAATTGTACAGTATATTACTGTAAACCAACTGTCAGTGTGCCATTGATATAAAATAATAGTCTAGGACTATTGAAATACTTAATTAAAAATGGCAAACAATTAAAATGGAGCTCTTTATGCCTTCAATGTTTTTGATGGAATATCCCGAGGAATATTGGACAGTTGGGTGGAAGAATGGATTCAAATAGAATGCAAAGCGTATTCACAAAAAAAGTGAGATTTGTATATTATATTTCTGCCTCCTTTTTTTTTTTTTTTTTTTTTTTGCCAAACCACACTTTCAACATGTGTATGTGCTGTCATGTTGTGTGTTCTGTGATGTTAGTGTGCATGTCCTGTTTCCTGTTTCCTCACTCTGGAGTGCAGTGGCATGTTCTCTCAGGACTGGGCAGCTCCACATCAATATCCAACCTGTAAATGACAGTCACCTCGGGATCTTATTTATCCATTTGATGGGGATCTTAAAAAGGTCATAGACCGCTAGACTTTGCACTTCTGTCCTTTTCCTGTCTTCAACTTCCCATTTATTCATTCAGCCATTCAGTAAACGTCTCAGGATCTGAATGCAGCTCACAGACGTTTCTTCTTTTCTGATTTAGGATACTGCATTAATAAGAGATGACGCGTGTAAAAGAATGCCCTTGGGAGAATTTTTCTTAATAAGGGGATGGGTGAGTCATTGACCCTTTGTGTGTGTGTGTGTGTGTGTGTGTGTGTGTGTGTGTCTGTGTGTGTCTGTGTGTGCTCATTTCTGTGTTCCTGCAGGTGCATCCGTCTCAGAGCAAGTGTCAGGCCTGCTGCAGAGAATGTAAGCATAATTGTGGGATGAGACATTGAGACATGTGAAGGGACAGTGTGTCAGAGGGCAAGAGAGAGAGAGACAGAGACAGCGAAAGAGAGAGACCGAAGTCCCATCTGCACCACAGTGCACAGAGGAACAAAGGGACCCTGCAAGGATGGTTTGAGAGTCTGTGTGAGAGTCCGATCTCCTGCTGGCCTCTAATTCATGCCAAACATTCACCATGAAATAGCTCTTTGACATCATTACACGCTGTGCATGTTGATGTCCTCCACTTCTAAACACACTGGGGGGAGGGGACTCTGCAATTTTCACCACGTGAGTATTATAAAGAGGGAGATAGTAAACCACACTGTCTTTTAAACAATACGTGGATTTTCCCATACTCTCACTCTCACTTTTAAGCAGTGAATGTTTGGTCCTTTTCGGCTGTATCGCTGTCCTGAGTAAGCTGTACTGGCTCAGAGTCTGACAGAAGAGCTCTCATTCGCCAGTTTCATCCTGATGCGCCCTTAAATAAGCCCACTTTTATTTCGCCCGGCGCTTCCATACAACTGATGCAGTCAATCATGCTATTGTGTGACCCAACGTGCTCGGGTCTTTAGGAGACCCCATTCCCTGGCTGTGGAATGCCACCACTTTTCTAGTCTGGCTTATTATAGGAGGGGATCTGATTTACAATCCATCTTGGATCACAGGACTGTAGTCTAAACTTCACCAAACCACAGAATATTTTAGCAGTGAACAAAGAGCCTGGATTTAATAAATAAGTGGCCTAAGCTTTGTATTGGGTCCCTGGGTAGAATCCTTTATTTAGGTCATTTAGACCGAGCAAAATTGATACAGTATGGAGTACAAAGCTCTCTCGCTCGCTCGCGCGCTCTCTCTCTCCCTCTGTATCTGTATCTACCCTAAAACTGCTTAGCTACTGTTTTCTCATGGATGCATCTTTGCTGTTTACTACAAGACACAAATAATGTTACTAAGCAACCTGGCAAATTAACAATTATTTCCTGGGCAACCAATATTGAATTCCTCATTTAGGTCATCTGATAGATCAAAATATAAAATCTATACACGTGTAGATGCAAACCTCACTTTAATAGAAATGCTTCTAGTCCTGCCCATCCATGCAATTATCCAAGCAGCCAATCATCAATCAACGGAATGCACAAATTCATGCACATCCAGGTCCAGCGCTTCAGCTAATGTTCATGTCCAACATCAGTATTTAGGGAAGTCTGTGACTTTGACTGATGCGTTCCTCAAGCTGTACACTAACTATGAAAACCACTGTTCATAACCATTATGAGCAGAAAAATATCACAAAAAAAAGATTATGTATGAAAATCCCATGTATGAGATCAGCTGTTTCTGAAATACTGATCCCAGCACAGTCAAAGTAATTTCCCATTCTTGATGGGAGGATTAACTGAAGCTCTTAACCTGTATCTGCATGATGTAATGTACCGTGCTACTGCTACATGATTGGCTGATTTATATATTTGCATAAATGAACAGTGGTACAGGTGTTCCTATTAAAGCGAACAGTACATATTTATTCCTGCTGTAGGAAAATACTGTATGATGAATTGTAATGAAGGTTGTTATGTATTGTGCTACAAATTATTTTTCCCGCAATAACCATGTCTGGGCTTCCTAGAAGTAGGTGTTCTTTGTAGCAACTGAGCAAAAGGTTGAGGGTGGAACCAATTTTTCCCCTGTCTCAAGGGAGGCTAGAGTAGATAGTAATCTCCTACCTTCTCATTTAGCTTCCCCTAATTGGCCATTAGGCTGAAGAATATCGCGCCTCATCCACTTTGGCCTACATGCTTATTAGGACTTTGAATCGCTAATAAACTGAAAAAGAGGCAAAATTAACTGGGCTGTTCAGTAAACACGGTCTTCACCGTAGAGGCAAACGGAGGCGAAGCCTGCGCAATGTGCAATGATCGGTCAATAGACGGTCATAAGTCTAAGGAACTTTGGCCTTGCCTTTTTAAATTTACTTTCTACAACAAACAATGACATACATAAAGCTAATCAGTGGAGCAGCAGGCAGGCAAAAACAGACTGATTTCTCACTCCGAATGCAATCAGGTGAGAGGCACACAGGTAATCAAGCAATGTTTCTTTCAGCGACAGTCTTTCTTACGTCACAAATCCCGAAAAACAAAAAAGTTCAAAAGCATCCCATCAACCCGAACATACTTCCTGTTAGCACAGAGTATGGTGTAAGGAGGGGGAAAAAAACGTTTAGTAAAGATTTTTTTTTTTTGTACTCAAGCACACTTGATGAAAACAGTTGCCATATAAAGCTTTAAGGTCTTAGATAACTTCCTCGTAATTCTAAGAGCTGGGATGATAAATGTGAATGAAAGAGATACAAGAGAGAAAGAGATAAAAAGATTCAGAGAGATATATAGAGAGCGAGCCTGCTGAAGTTGCTCTCAGGAGAAGGCCAACCCCTGAAATGGTTTAATCAATATCAGGATGTTAGTTGTAATGGACTGTGTCAGCTTTCTAACTGGACGAAACCTTCATCAAGTCAATGAGCAGAGTTAAACCTCTCACTAATCTGAATAATCTGTGGACGTATCGACTGAACAAGCAGAATGTGCCAGAACTGGAAAAAAAATCCTTGTGTTATTTTTCTGTCTCCTGTTTAAATGCGGAAACACAGAGAACGTCACGTACTGTCTCTTTCCTTGTCGTATCAATTTTCCTTTTATCCTTTACATAAAACTAAAGCATCAAATCATCAAATGGCAATTACATTAAGACATTCAATCTGCTTATTGTCTGGCTACGGTCTCCTCCTTGTGCGATTTATCTGCAGAGATTTCTCCAGTGATGAGTTTGAAATGAAATATGAATTTTTAAAGGTGAGCACAGGTGGGTGGGCTTAAAAGTTGGCACAGTTTAAATAAAGGAGCCTACTTTCATCTCCGTCTAATTGTTTTTGCATCAGTGAGAGGCACCAGGTGGGTGATGTGTGTTCTGCTTTGGAGGTGCTAATCATGGGGTGAGCATCTTATGATTGCCTTGAATTTTGTATTTAGCCAGTTAGAATGAGGCTCTCAAGTGAACCATAATGAACATACTGCTTAACTATGGAAGCCCAACTCCCACAAGTCAGCATGCCCTTGTGCATGTAGTTCAGTCAATTTGAACTGTTATGAGGGCCAGTCTTATGATTTAAACTTTTTCTAAAAGTGTGTGATGGGTTTTCTCTGGGTACTCAGGTTTCCTTTCACAGCCCAAAGACATGCAGAGTAGGCTAATTGACATTCCCAGATTACCCATAGAGTTTGAATGAGCATGTGATTGTGTGTGTATGTGTGTGTGTCCTGTGATGAATTGGCACCCCGTCCAGGGTGTACCCCACCACGTGCCCTAGGTCTCCTTGGATATGCTCCAGCCACCCAACCCCCAAGTCCAACCCCCCAGCAACCCCCCAGCAACCCTGTATGCAGGATAAATTGGGATAGACAAGGAACGAGTGAGTGAGGGTGTGAATGTGAGTGTGTGCGCTTGTGTGTACCCTGTAATGTGCACTGGCACCCTGTCCCGGGTGTATCCTGCCTAGTGCTCCCAAACTCCTAAGCAATTGAGCCAACTTATAGAGCAAGCAATAAACCTACTGGCATATTAATGGGAGCTGGGAAAAAAGTGCACAATCTAGAGGAAACAGTAACCTGTGTTTGGGCTGTACTGGGACTTGAAGCAGAGCGGCCATTGTTGTTGTACTGATTATTATTATTATTATTATTATTAAGTAGCATCAAGGCTAATACTAAGGAAACATATGGTAGGCTAATATCTACAAATATTGTACCATCAGGAAATGTAGGAAGCAGAGCAGACCAGTCCATATTTAGCTAACTTGTCTCTTGGGGGTTATGCTAACCATGGCTCTGGCCATGTTTTTGCTGAACCGCACCAGCCTGCCTGCCAGCACATCTATGTGGGCTGAGATACTTAGATCCCATGAGACAAGCTTGTTATTTGCACTACATCTTGTGACTATGCCCTTCCCTCACAGAATGTCCCTTACTGAAAGTGTGTGTGTCAGGGTATGTGTGTTGAACTACAGCAGTGATAGTAGGGGGCATTTTTTGTAGCTGTTCTGGATGGGCATGAACAGGTTAATGAGAAAGTGTGCCTTTTGGAGAGATGGAGGAAGGAGGATTTTGAAACCCTCACTGTAAGTAAGGCATGTGGTTCAGTGGGGGTCATTAGGAGGCAGGAGAGGGGAGCGGCCTGATAATGGTAATAAGAGGGCATCAGAGAAATAAAGTACCCATTGATCTTTGCTGTGAAGTGTGACATTTTAACCAGAGCCAGGAGCTCACTCACATATCTAATGCCGCACATCTGTCCATTTCAAAATATCTATTTCGCCTAGGTCTCTCTCATCTCTTTTTTTTTTGTTTTGTAGTTCCCCCTCCCAACTCTTTCTCTCTCTCTATTTCCCTCTCTCTCCCTTGCTCTCTCTTCCCCTATCTCCTTCCCCTTTGAAAGTGTCTGCTCTCTGTGCTCCTCAGCCACTGGTCTCACGGGTCACTCCATATTAGCTTACTTGTTAATACTTGGGGGTGGGATCAATACTTAATCAACAAGTAATGGGATTTTGCAGTCATCCCATATGATCTTTCAATAAAGACTTGAATCTATCTACCAATCTTTTCTGAAGGGCTCGGGGAGAAAGGGAATGTGGTGTGAGAGGAAAAAAAGAAGAAATGGAAGAAAGAGAGAAGGAAAGAGGGGGGTGGTGGGCAAGGCGGCCGAGGTGGCCGGAGTGGAGCGGAGCAGAGAGCTGCTGTGCTCTGTAGTGGGGATTTGCTGCTCTGATGCTTTTAGTCTGATCTGCATCTGATTAAGGTTCAGAGCAGGCACTGTCCTTCACCTCTCTGTTCTTTTATCCCACCATAATGCACCATGGCACACAAATTCATCATCGCCACACTCTCATAGGCCACAGCCCAGCCACTCAAAGAATTATTATTGTGTCCTGCTTATGCTGGCCCACTTTCTTAAATAATAAGCCAATAAAGCCGTGGCCACCAATCTGCCTGGAAAACAGTCCAGTTTCTGTGTGAAATGAAGCTTTCATTTGCTCAAATGGTATGTATACATTTAGAAAAGATTAAAATTGCTTTCTGTTCGTATATGTCTGTGTTAAGAGTGACAAAAAGCAAGTATGCAGGAAATAAAAGCAAGAGAGCTAGAGAGAAGGCATGATAGAAAGGTTAGTCTTGTTTGCACCATCAAACTCTGCAAAGTGCTCATAAGTAAAAATCATCTAGCTGTAGAAAGGGCTGTGGTAGTTCTTCTCTTAATCAAAGGAACACGTTCCCCGGGGAAGCCAGATGGTCTCAAATGTAAACTCTTAGTTTGCAAAATACTAAAATAAACCCGAATGAAGTGTAGAACACCTGAGTAATCAAAGTCATAAACTTTTTAATAAATATTCAGTTTGATACTTCTGGCACAGCAAATCATTTAAAGGCATACTTCTCAATTTAGATATTGAATTAGAATTTATATATGAGAAAAGAACAGAAAACCTGTGCCCTTGATACTCACATATAATTAAAGTACAGAATAATTAAGAATGTGATTCATGAAGACTTTGTGGTTATTTGTTAAAAAATATTAATTTTATTGCACTGATACGCTACAGTTTGGTAAGAAGTTCATATGTATCTGTCTCATCCTAAAAGTTAGTTTTGGACTTTGTGTTATATACAGTAGCACAGTTTCTATTTGATTTTCCGTAGATTTTAAAGTTAGACGTTTTCAATTTCAAACGCAAAATTCATGCCTAGGAGTTTCATTTAAGCTACAGTTAGAGAGCAATGGTTAGAGATTATGTTGAGAAATGCTGATGTATTCATTTAATGATGTCATACGTATTAGGTTGTGGATATGCAATTTCTGCAGCTCAAATTATAATGAAGGACTATAGACGCAATGACTCTCATGTAGCGATATCTCCCACTGATATTTATGAGCCAACTTAAGGAGTGCACACTAATGGGAATGTAAAGATAAATGGATGAGTTTGGCAGTATTTGTAAAAAGGTGGTGTTACTGGTCTGTGTGATACTTTGACTGCTAACACGTGTAGTGTACTAATGTGGAAGAGGTCAACAGTTCACCCTCAACCTAACACACGCAGCCATTTTCTCCGCACTACCTCTCCAGGCAGACTCTTTTTTTTTCTTTCTTCTTCTTCTTCTTCGACTTTTTCTTCTTCTCCTCCTCTTTCTCCTTCACTGACTCTCTCCATCCCTCTCCCTTTGTTTTATCCTCTCTTGTTTCTCTTCCTCCTCCAGTGGTTTGTGAGACACAATGTCAGAGCTGAGTAGTAGTGAGTCAGGTGGTGTGTCTGCTTATTTGATATGGCTTGGTACCAGTGCATGCTAAACAGCAGATTCAGAGCCTAAAACATGCTGCTCTCTGCTGTAAACAGCTTTGCGCTGCTATTGTCATTTTTCAGGACATTAATATTCATGGAATACTAGTGGTTTAAACACTCGAGGAGTGTGTGCCTCTGCTCTCTTTCTTCTTCTTTTTTTTCTATACCAGATTTGTAATTTGCATTTCATACATGACTTTGCTCAACCCTGAAATATTTTACGCAAGACATTGCTTATGCAGTTTGTGTCTGTTTGGCTCATCTTGAAACATGTGACATAACCTGAGTAATAAGAGATTTGATCAAATAGTGCAATCGACCTATCAGATAGTAGAGGCAGATCCCCCCCACTCTCTCTTTCTCTCTTGACTGTTAACATATGGTGCTTGTGGTCACTCTCACTTCCTTCCTATACAGGACGTTTAGCCAGGTGTCAATGGGTTTGTTGAAAATATGCTAACAGGCATTTCCTAGGCCTTTGCTCCACTAAGAAAGTAATGTCCCCATATCCTGTCCACATTTCATCCACTCAGGGTGATTTAGTGCCTACACACACACACACACACCACACTCCCTCCTTCACGCTCTCTCTCTCTCAGACTGTTTTCAGTACACAGACTGAAATATGCTTAGTATCTGTAAATCATACTGCTTCTGAGCCCTGCTTGCAGAGACCAGCTCTTTTTGCGGTGGAATAATTTTTTCTTTTTTTCTTTCTTTTTTTTTTTTTTTGGAGCTGGATGGCTATAACTCCTTTAGGACAAATAACAAACAGAAAGAATCAAGACATGAATGTGATACCAGTAAAGAAATGTTGCTATTCTGTTTGGATATATTGCTACACTACTTTCATATACGTGTGTTGTTTAACTTGTACTTATACTCTATGAATCTTCCTACATATATTGCTATATATATTGCTACACTACTTTCATATACGTGTATATTGCTACACTACTATTTATATACGTGTGTTGTTTAACTTATACTTATACTCTATGAATCTTCCCAGACTATGCTGTTAAGGAGTTAACAGTATCAACAATTATCAACATTTTGCTTTCTTCCAGATAGGAGGGCCTTGGGTTTCTCTGTAACATGAGAAGAATGAAGCATTGTTTTTTTTTTATTTTTTATTTTTTTATCTTACTAATAGCATGAGAGAGAAAAAAGAATCACTGATGAGAGAAAGAATGTATATTACTGTTATAATGTAAGTAAAGTAACAGGAATGAATTAATTTCTTGAACACTGCACAACATTCAACGATCGTTCATTAATAAATAATTAATATCCACATGCATAAATTGATAAAATGTTCGATGTCTTATTAATGAAGGAATGAATGAATGAATGAATAGTTACCACACTAGTAACGCTATAAGAGGAATTAAACACTTTAGGACATGCTGATTCTGGAAAATTATTAACGTCAGAGTGGTTAAGATTAAGATTCAATTATATGTCACAGGTACCTTACAGCACAATGAAAATATATATTTTTTCACATATCCCAATTAGGAAGTGGGGTCAGAGTGCAGGGTCAGCCAGGATACAGCACCCCTGGAGCAGATAGGGTTAAGGGCCTTGCAACAGTGGCAGCTTGAAACCACAACCTTCCGATCAGCAACCCACAGCCTTAACCATTTGAACCAATACTGCACCTAAAAAAAACGGTGTTGCTGTTTGTTTTGTCTTCTCCTGTTAAGGACCATTAGATCAACATATTCAACTTGGCGCAGGTTTTATGCCAGATGCCCTTCCTGATGCAACCCTCCCATTTCCATCCAAGCTTGGGATTGACACTAAGGATGCCCAGTGCCTGAATGTGGGTAACTGGCTAAGATCTGAAGTCGGGCTTTCCGCGTAGCAAGGGGAAGCCTTCCACTGAGTCATCAATAGCATGATTAGTTCTGTTTTACTCCTTGCAGTTGTAGTCTTGTAGTCATTTTCAAAGATTTTCTAAACAAAGAAGAAATACTAGATGTAGTTTTACCTTTTATGTGAATATTGATGCGTAATAATATGCAGAATGTGTGGCATTTTTATTTTGGGTAAAACTGACAGGACTTTTGCCCGGTCCTGTAATAGATGCGTCAATAACAAGAGAAGGAACGTGGCCACAGTTTTGATTAGACCATGTTTGTTGGAGAAATGTCCCATCGCTGTTGTCCCAGATCTCCCAGTTCGAGACTCCAGTGAGTGGTGACATTGTGTGTCTCGCAGTGCACAATCAGAGAGCGTCTCCCCAGACTGAAGCTCGCTAGGGAGGCTGAGAGGATCGAGCTTTTTCGAAAAGTCTGTCACCGAGCACACCGCCTCACTGCCACCGTCTGGAGCAGCACTAAATCAAACACCAGCAACAGAGAGGAAGCTCAGACTTCAAGACTGCAGTCCCTTGTGGACCACTTGCAGCCATACCTTTGAGAGATCCATTTAACCTGGATTACTCAGGTGGCTTTTCAGATGAATATTCCTCCAAAATAGATTCGTTCGAAATTTCACATAAAAGTTCCCAGGTGTGATGATTGCATTCTGTCGTGCACCTTAGATGTAATTACTCCATCTAATTAATCTGATATATAATTGAAAACTATGTACATCTACATTATATGAATTGGTGATGATCCTGAAGATTAAGCTAGTCTGCGAGAGGATGTGTCTAATGTTAAGATATGATCTCATAAAATGAACCACCACAGGAACAGATTGTCAAGGTGAGAGCTGGATTTAATTATGGGCTGATATGCTTTGACCAGTTTCACCAGTTAGTTGCACATAAATTGTTTGATTAGCGTATCTTTGTCATATGTCTGAAATCCTACCCTGTACTTTACTGCTGTATCAGCAATGATAAGTGACATGAGCTCAGGATGTCTACCACATCAGAGACAGGGGGAGACAGAAGGCGAATAAAAGACTGAGTGAGGGAGCATTCTTTCCTGTGTGTGTCCAAGTGAACCCGACCTTTTCATTCACTAACCCCCTCCTTGTTCTCTAATTAAGCAGATGCACTTGAAAGAGGAAGGAGACATGGCCTAGCTTGACCCTGTACTGGCTACCCAGGTCATGGTCAGGTCCAGAGGTTATGTGTGGGAGCAGGGAAACTGGTGTACATATCAAACACAGCACTGGCTTTCATCAGACGACCCTGTGGGAAACAGTGGCAGTATGTGTGTATATGTGTGTGTGTGTGTGTGTGAGTGTGTATTGAGTTCAAATCCCAGCACTGCAAAGCTGCCACTGTCTGGCCCTTAAGCAAGGCCCATAACCTTCATCTACCCAGCTCAATTGTTAGTCACTTTGGATAAAAATGTGCATGTAAACGTGAATGCACACTGATTAAACAGAGGATGTAGTCTAATTGGATACAGGTACAGACACAAGTAGGAGGTGCAATGCTGGTGTTTTGTTTTGCCAGAAAGGTTAATGGGGTATGTCGCTGAGGCTAGTGTTGTCATTCTGCAGGCTGAGGCAAAAAAAAATTAATAATACAAAATAAAAAAATGAAAATGGACAAAAAACAGACAGGAGGTTGTTTCTTTCGTATGTGTGTGTGTGTGTGTGTGTGTGTGTGTGTATGTGTATTTAGCACAGCTCCCATAAACAAAAAGAGTAAGAATTGCCATTCAACCTGAAGGACAAGCACACTAAACCCTACTGGCCCTAATCTAGAGTAACTTCTATCTTTAGTCTTATGCACAATGTGGTGCATCTGTATGCCAGTACAAAAGCAAGCGCAGCATGACAAACTTTTATTTAGCTGCGTTTTCAAAACAGAAGTGCATGTGGGAAAGGAAAGACAGGTGAAGGATTGAGGACAGTGGAGGGAGAAACATTGAGATTGAGAGGAAATAATGTATGAAATACCCCCCTCTGTTTTTTTTGTCTTTGTTTTTTTTTATTACCCAGACTGCCTTGACCTGACGATGACTTTTTGAATAATCACACAAAGTCAGAGTTGAGTTTCTGCATGAGAGAAGCGACAAGGCCGCGTAATAGGGGCTCTCTCAGGACAGCCGACAAGAGGAGTGAGAGAACAAGAGATAGAGTTTGTGAAAGAGGAAGACAGAATTAAACTTGAGATGAGCGAATGCTAAAGATAGGGAAAACAGGGCTGAAAGGATTCATTGTAATTGAGGCGTATGCGCTAGACGGCTTATCCCTGATTCATTGAAATGACTTATTTATCATTTTCTCCCATTCTCTCGGTGCAGTAGAACAACTTTCAAATGAAGAATATGGCTTCACATCGGGATGTCATACCAGCCGACATAGCCATGCTAAAAGGCACATCTGTTGAGGTCCATGGCCCAGAATTTAAAGGTAGCAAGGGATTGGATTGGAGGTGCTGGGGGAGGGACGCTTATTTTGTCCGGAACCTGATCCTTTATGGTCACTGTTAAATGTGGGTCAGATCAAAAGGTCAGAGGCTTCATTTGTTGTGTCTGGCAGTCTGGTACATCTGGACCAGGAGATTTAGCACAGACCACTCGACTTCTCCCAACCATAGCACCTAGTATGATGTACCATGTTTGAGTGAAAACTAATTTATATATATCTCCAAATATAATTTTTTTTGTAAATTTTGTAAAATGTAAATTTTAGAAAAATACAAATAATGTGTTATATATTATATCACTATCAATATAGAACATATAGTAATGAATTTAATATTCAAATATTTATATAAGTTTTTCTTTTCCTGAAGTGTGTATACATTTTTTTGCTGACTGTGTGTGTGTGCGCATGCATGTGCGTGAGAGAGTGCGTTAATAAATTATCTTCAACTCGTGACTGAATGAATGAACACATTTGTAATGCTGTTACATAGCCACAAGAGGCAGTGTTCTTTCTTCTGTTTTCTCACCTGTGTTTTTATTGAATTCTGCAAAGGCACAGTAGTAAACTGAAAATGTGTGATTAGGAAGTGAGCTCAAGACAGACCTCATTATGTGATATTGAATGAGAATGAGAATGCAGAAGATGCATTCATAATTTATACTGTCATCTTATCCTGTCCTGACCTCTTTCTGATTTTTTTCTTTTTTTTTTTTTTGCTTCTGAAAAGGTCTGTGGCTTTTGCATGACCTGATAATGTACCAACCTGCTTTAAGGGCATGTTGAAACTGGTCTGTTGTGACAGTGAAAACTTGAGGAAATAGACTTATAATTGTGCAGTACTAAGTATAATTCTCTCTCTCTCTCTCTCTCTCTAACACAATTTGCTATCTGTCCTGCTCTGTAATAGCATAGGTGTAAGACATTGTATTGTACTTTATTTTAAGACATGCAGCATATGCAGATGTCAGATAGTGGTGGGAGAGATAGGAGCTCGACTGACCTGTCTGTACTGGCTAATTGGGACTGTTTCCTCTTTGCTTGGGTCCCAGAAGCCCAGTGTTCTCAGCTGTGGCCGCTGGCACTGTCAGCTGCATCCCAGCGACAACAGCAACTATAATATTTCATCCTGTGAACTAGATTTTTATTTAAAAAATAAAATAAAATAAATTAGCGTATTTATCTATCTGGATAGGCAGCACCTCTTTATCATCACAAATGTATTTTTGGTTTGCCTTATGTTGGGATGGAGTTGTACTAATATGACCTCTGTAACTTTTTTATGCAGTGCCCATTTGCAAATTGCATTTTCAGCTTTTGGGTGAATTAAGAACACAATACAAAGACAAAGCCTGTGCCACGTTTTTGTTGTAGAGGTTCGAATTACCTCGGTCGAAGTCATGGTTCATAATTTCAGCCGATTTATGTATTCCTTAATATTAAGTCGCTCATTTTCCCCTTTATCTCTCAATCTTATTAAAGCCACATGCCATATTTAGTAAATACTCCTTTAATCTTTCTACCAATACATATGAATGTGTTCATGTGATACTGGGTACATTGTTGTATGTTTGGCTCATTGATACATAATTAACACTCCATGCAACTGCTCCGGCAAAGGCACAGATGTCTCCCCTGTGGGGTTGCCGTGCTGGTGTGTGTGCTTATGTGTGCATGAGCAGAGAGGGCAGATCTACTGGGCATGAGGCCTAGCTGTGTACAATGCAGACCACACCCTGCATTCATGTTCGCAGCATACACTCAGATTTCCTACCTGACTGATTCAGGAGTCTAATGTGAAGTCCCATTGAGCAGTGGTAATGTTGCATTAACCTCATACGGGACTAACCATAATTACCTCCTCCCAGTGGGTAAAACCCGTTCTGACCACACTCAGCATCAGTACTTTGTGAAATTTGTTAATGATTTCTTTAACCAAATCAAGTGAGGCAAAAGACAAAGTTTTCATTATGAATGACAATATGATCATATAATAAAGTAAAAACTTCATGCATTCTAATTAACTTACTCCACTGCCAGATGAATTGCACCATTGATTATCAATTATATACCAGTAAACTGGTGACAGGATTATAGGCACCCAAGCCTCTTCTATGCATGTGGCCAGCCTATTTGGAAAAGCTAATGTAGCACAAATTGCTGAAAAAAAAATCAATGCTAGCCATTATAGAAAGGTATCAGAACACACAGTGCATTACAGCCCACCTTGTATGGGGCTTAGAAGGAAAAGAGGGCAATCTTAATCTAACTAAACATTCATGGAATGAGCTGGACAAACAAATCTAATCCATGGAGGCCCCACCCCGCAACCCATAGCACCCAAAGGATCCCAGTGCCAGACACCACAGCACACCCCCAGATGCCTTAGACAATGCTGGGCAGAATGTTTTGGGTTGTAATGTTATGGTTGATCTCCATATATTAAATTGATACTTACAGTATAAACCACTATCTGACAATAAAGGATTTTATCATTTGATACCAGCTTTTCAATTCAATATGTTTGGGTGGCAACTTATAAAATCAATGTGCTGAAAAATAGAGAGCTTTTTGAAATGGAATACCGTTCCTTTTAAGGAAAAAAAAATCTGTTAACTGTGAACAACACAGGACAAATGAGAGGTGGATCAAAGATGTTACAGCATATTAACTGTTCCATATGAGCGTACAATATGCTAACATTAACACTGTAAACATGGCCAACTACTGTGTTGGTCAGTAGAACTATTCAAAAACAGGAAGCAAGAAAGCACTCAGTAAAATCCCCTGCCTGAAGTTATCAGGCAAAACTATACTGTTCAGTTATGAAATTCTGCTTATTGTGCTTTTACACAGTTTAATGTTTTAATAACTGACTGATATACATTGATTGGCCATAACTGCTCAATATTGTGTAGGTTTTCTATACACCAACAGCTCTGTTTTGAGGTGAACCATCATGGATCAGACTTGTTCGTACAGCACAACCTACAGATGCTTGATCAGATTGCGCTCTCTGGAATTTGGAGGCCGACATGCATTTTGGTTCCATATTTTCCCAAACATAATTTATCAGACCAGGCCACCATTGTATGCGTACATACCCATTGCAGGCTTTTGTGCAGCCTCATACTGTATGCAACAATCTGCATTGAACCTTATACCTTTATATCAGAGTCAGCATTAACCTTTTTTTAAGCAATTTGTGCTCTAGTTGCCTTCGTTTCCCATGAGCTATAAAGTACTTTGGTGTCCCATGTCACCAGGTCACTGGTTGTCCTTCCTTTGTAGGTGCTATCCACTGCATATCAAAAATGTCCCACAAGTAGAAAGTATCATTTTTTCTAAATTTGCTCACCCAGTTGTCTAGCCATTACAATTTGGCCCTTGTTGCTCAGATCCTTATGTTTGGTCATTTGTTCTGTTTACAACACATAAATGTTGACTTTTATTTCTAAATCCCATCCGTTGGCCTGTTGCTACTGAAATGAAATAATCAATGTTATTCACTTGGTGTATATAGGCAATGCTTATTTGTGCTATATTGAAAAATGTACCATATAGATTATACAGATAAACAGTGGTTTATTGAATCAAAGTGTATTATTACACCAGTACTGACGAGCTACAAGACTGAGACTCTACCTTCTCTCTTTTTCTCTGGCCTTTCTCACAGCAGGAGAGCACTGTGTCCAGAGGGGAGGTCTCCAACAATGCATCAGTTTCAGCTGGACCACCAACAGCCAGGCCAATTAGTGGCCATTGTCTAGAGCAGCGTTGAGCTCTTAGCGCAGAGACCACCAGGATGGATCCTAGAACAAACCCCCTCACCAACCTCCCTGCCATCTTCAGATTCTCTGTTCAGCTCTTTGCACTTGTGTTACATCTCTGCCACACCCACTGTCATTTTTCCAAAGTGCAATTCTCCCACAATGCTTTATTCTGGAGAGTGAAGGTTTGTTGATATCCATGGTGCTGGGACTATTACTGTAGGCCAGTAGGTTCCTAGCCACTTTAGTGTTTTTACCAGGAGCCTTGCTCTTTCTCTCACTCCCTCTGCCTCTCACCCACACACTCATTCAGTTTGTCTCTCACATGCATTCTCCTCTCTGTACTATTTTGTACTGTTATTTTGCCATCTCAGCTTTTCCTCTCCCCCCCTCCTCCCCACACACTCTGCTCCCCACTCCCCCCCTGCACTATCTCCATTTTTCTCTTGTCCTGTCCTATTACTGGCTGCTCCTCTGTGCCCTGTTCTGTGGGGTCACAGGTGCTCCTACCTTCTCTCTTCTCAGAGGCCTCTCTACCTCTTTCATCTGTCCATTTCCAGGTTAAGAGCCCAGTGGCTGAGAGGCTCAGTAGATTAGTTGCCTTTCATTCCCTGCATGTAGCGCACACACACACACACACACACACACACACACACACACACACACACACACACACACACACACACACACACACACAAACACACAAATTCTCTACTTCAGTGTTTCCCAAAACCTTAAATGCTTCTAATGCCTTGTAATTTAAAGGAAAACTACTCTAATTTCTTGTAACATTTTGACTGTGGTATTATTTTGCATGATAATTTGCAAGGTTACAGTTTAGCATCATTCATTACTCTTGGTCTCGTCACCTCCCTCCTTTTTGTCCACCTTCAGCCAGTGCTATTAGAGGGAGAGCATCAAGGAAAGTGCATGCTTTCTGTTGTGTGCTATCTGAGCCACTGGCCTGGCAAGTGAAAACGAATGTTCAAAAGGTTGTGCTTTATATTTAGCAGAGGAGGTGACCTCAGAGTGGCTTAAAAGGGCTCACAGACCTAAAGGTGCATTGCAAGTCTTACACTAATTCACTGTGATAGCTAAAGAGCTCAGCACAGACCAGTGATGAGAGCAGACTCCAGAGGATCAGGAAGAGGCCACTGTGTGGTCAGTACATGTTATTCAGCATAAATATTGAATTTAGAAAAGCCGTTAAGTGAAATCATGTCAGAACTGTTTGCATACTGTTGAGTTGGGAGGAAGAGTGTTTTTAGATATATATTTTTTCGTATACACTTCTTAGAAAAATTGTATATGATAAGTGCTATAATTTAATTCTTAATGTGTATTTAGATAAAAGTCTACATTTATTTAGGAATAACCTTAGGATTTATTTTGGTGAAATAATATTGCAGATTATTTGTTTGTATGTATGAACCAGGGCTTTTGATTGTGCAGAATAAAAGAACACAGTTATAAGAGTAAAATCTACCTTTATTTCTCTATATAATCCCATGTTACACTTATAATGTACTTGTAATGTAAAGTGGTGCGGTGGGCTGTATGAAGCATTGTCCCGCAAAAACAGAATACTTTTGGTGTTTTTTCTTGAGTGCATTCCACTTGCTGAATCTTCATGGGAATGACTGCAGTGGGTTGTGAACTACCTTGAACCAGTGTCGTCACTTACTCATCGTCTTTATCGCTTAATCCTGTGTAAAGGGTCACGGAGGGCCTGGAACCTACAGTATCCCAAGAGACTTAGGACACAAGGCGGGGTTCATTGCAGGGCACACACACTTACACACTCATTTACATTACAGACAATTTTCGGAATGACAATTAGTTTGCATAAAAACACCCACCAAGCAAAATTTTCATTTTAAGTTGACAAAATCTTATGGTATGTTGTATGACTTTTGAGTTTACATAAGATTTTGGTTTATTCAGTGCTCTATACAGTGTGGCATTTCACATTTAAAAAAAAGAGAATATTTCCCAGATTGCTCTATTAATTAAGCCCCTTTTTCCTCTTTTAAAGGAGTCCTACAATTTCATCAACACTTTCAAAATAATGACAAAGATATGGACAATGATATGGAAAGGGAAATGTTATATGCAATAACACTATGATGTATTGTGGCTTAAAATAATGGATGGGCAAAAAAGAATCATGCCATGTCGAGGTACATGTTTTTAACTGTCAGTCATATTCCTTCATGGTTATAAGCCTTTGGAGCAAACAGGCACTGAGAAAGCTGTTTGGGTAAACATCTCCTTGTGCTGAGCTCTAAAAGGCTAAAGCACCGTCACTGGGGACTGATTTTAATTCTTAAATAGACTAGCATGATTTATTAATTTGAATTTGAAAAAACAATTACAGTGTCAAGAGAAATCAGGCCTAAATCAAAATACCAATGGAAAACATCAGTAATGTAGCCAAAACACAAAGTGTGTCCTGAGCCTTCTGATTCTGGCAGGCCTAAAGTTTTACTATACAATCTAAAATTACCCTCGATCTTCCTCTCTTTTTGCGACTTCAAAGAATATTTCACAATTATTTTTAGGTATATACACGTACATATACAAAAGCGCAGAATAATCCTGCACCATTTTTCATTTCTTCCCCATCCCTGTTCTTTTTTACTCTAGTAAAGACAATCATAATGAAGTGATATGGGTGTGCGTGGCTTGTGTTTCATTAAGAAGTCAGAATTTACTCACTGAATCACTTAGTGCTTGATAAACTTATTTCTAGGCACTACATTTTCATCAGCCTCTTGATTTGTGATATATAGGCCTAGTTCAAAAAGTTGTACCTGACTTAGTCATCTGTTTTTACAGGGACACACACACATTCAGATTCTGATTGGGATTGGCCTGAAAATATCATGGACCACTGTTAGCTTATACTGTAATATGATGTACAGAAAATGTGGAAGAGCTCATACAATATGCTCATGATTTCTTATTCTTCTTTGTATCATGTTCCTCCTATAAAATTATAGAAATAACATGCATTATCTATCATCCTTTTTTTCCTCCTTCATACACATACCCTCTCAGAACAGTCTCTCTCTTATAATTCCCCCTACATTGAACATCTGAGAGAATTCTCCTTATTCCTAATTCCCTCCCTGGCTCTTTTATATTGAGGCTAGCTCCTCTCATATTTCATGTCAAAGGCTTATTCTTTTATTGAACGTCAAATCCTCAGTGTCTCAGCTGACGCTCCTTTCTCTTTCCAGAGCATACATATTCAGGAGCCGTGCAGATATATAGCTCCCCACACTAAATCCATGCTTGTGTGCATTAGTGTAGCAATAACACTACATGAATGGAGCTATGTCTCTGTATTTAGAAGCTAAGTTGATACTGAGAGGCCTTAGACACAGGTGCCTAAGGGGGAAACGTTAATTTGCCTTCTCTGGGTCTTGGTGCTCAGAAAAGTAGCACCGGCCACATCCTACAGTATACAGTGCCGTATTTTCCTGCTCGAATATCCTAATATCGTGCTGTGGCACTTAGAATGGCCAGCTTTATGCATTGCCATCACCATCGTACCTATATGGCACAATTAAAGCGGATAAAAAAGTTTCCATTTTTTAATGCAACGTGTCACCCAGACTTGTGATTTCTTCCAATTTTCTTATTCCAACTTGTCAAAATATTGTTCCAGTATATCCCCACAGTTTCTGGCCTGAAGTCAACTTCCATCTCATCAAATGAAAAATGCAGAGTGTTCAGCAGGGATTATACGGAAGGTTTCGGCAAAAAAAGGGGGATTGAAGGAAGGAAAAGGGTCTTTTTCATGGCAACACAACTCAATCATTAAGTACCTCTGAGCTGACCATTTGACCTGCTGTTTGGAGTTTTATTCTTCCCAAATAGCGGGGCAGGAGAAGAGCAAAGTGCTTGAGTTTGCATTTTTTTTTTTTCATCCTGATAAATATCTCCTGCTCCTCAGCATGTGTTCTCATTTATCTGTGTGCAAGTCGACACTGTAGATACATTATTAAGTGTGATTAAACACATGTGCGAAAACCTGCAAGCACGGAAATGCTTCTGTTTCACGGCGTCATTTTTCATCGCCAACCTCTGCAAACTTACACAGACTTACTGCTTTACTTCTTTGTGTATGTGTCTGTATATAAGCATTGAATGTAAACATAAGACCTACTGAAATGAGGTGGGAGGAAAAAACAGGAATGAAGTCATATCAAAATATACTTTCTGTATATTCGCATAAACATTAACGTGGGCTTAATTTTAAGGTATAAAAACTGTTGTAGAGATATAGGGCTATTTTAGGACGCTGTAAAATGTTATCCCTTAACTGATTTTTTTTTTTGTATATTTACATGCCTCCTTCTGTGTTAATTTCCAGTTTGTACAATATAGGATTTTGCTGCCTACCAATTTGTCCAATTTTAAGGCTAACTGAGAGGATTACATTTACACACAGTCAAAAGTCTTTAATAAACCCCTTAACAATTAGATCTTGCACAGAAGCCCAAGTACAAAAGGTTATTTACTCATCAAAAGCTTGTACATGAGAGCCAACAACTTTAAATATTCTGTAACTTATGGCAGGAAAGCTGGACAGATTTAGCATACTGTATGTTCAGGTGCCATAAGTAGACCATCTGAAGAAATGTCAACAACTAACCAGGAAGTGCGTAGGCTAACACACTTCAAGACTTCAAACCATGGAATTCATTCCAATTCAGTTTTACAAAATTAGAAGCCTTTTAATTCTGGTACATTGGTGTTAAAACATGCAAGCGAATGATTTATGTAAGTAGCCATAATTTGGACATATTTAACGTTTAACATGTGTGCAGGTTGTGCATGTGCATATGAGGAGCGTAGTACAGAAAGCCAGTGCTTAAATCTCACTAATGATTGAGACTTGCACAGCGGGAGGTATTAAGACATCAATAATTAATTAAACCAACAGGCTCTTGTAGATACCTATAGAGGAGGACATCTGGCTGAAGGCACACTCAGACTCATTAAAACTGGGCTCTGAACGGGAGCTGATTAATCCTTTCCAAATGTTAATTGGCGGGGTGAAGTCTGGACACCTGTCAGTGGAGACGCTGCGCCTTGTTGGGCCTAAGAATGGAGCCTGAGTGCCGATGCAAAAGTCCCCGGATCAGAGCTCAGGCTGCTTTCCAACTTCACTGGCCCGCACATAGCATTCCACAACACACTCCAGCTTTTCCGCTAGGCTGCAGTGCCTGTCTCACACAAAAGGATATTGTTCCATGTGGCAGCTTTTTTCCCCTTTACCTTATGTTGAATATGTACTCAAGTATATTAGTTTGAGTTTGACTGGTTTGTGATTTGTGATTGGATGGAATTACTTTTATTGCTGTCAGGGCCGATGCTATTATCACAGTCAGCCCTCATAACAGGGGATTGCTGAGGGTTTTCTGAGAAGCTCAGTATTTGCTTTATTTCTTTACGTTGGCACTCTTAGTGTGACATGTTTGTGAAAGTGAAGGCTTCCTCTAGAGTTGCAGCACTTTCCACCATCTAAAAACATTAGCTGACAAACTTTTCAACTTGTCACATGAGGCACTGACCTAAAACACAGCCGAGTTCAGCTGTTACCGCTCCTCTGTTCTTGTGCTCTCTTTCTCTCTCCTGCAGTCTCTGTCTATCTCTAGCTTGCAAAGCAATTTCTTTTTAATCTGCTGTATTTTTCCAGGAATATGAGCATACAATAGTGTATGAGCATATAAAATAATACAATTATACAGCTATAGCTTGCATATACTGTACATCTATGTTTTATACAGTACACACATGCACAGATTGCAAAAATACAGGTGAAATGCATCCTGGATCTATTTTTGTGCAGGCAGATGCTTAACTTAGGGGTGTAATATTAGCGTATTGGTAATCTGGCTAGGAGCAAGACATTTCTTTTCCAGAAATAAACATGCCTACGCTGACGTGGGTAGAGTGGCACAACATGATGTGTGATCCACTTTGTTCTGAAATTTCCTTTGCATTACTCCGTACCAAGACTCCCTCTTGCTACAAGACAATCCTTTCTCATTTTCTTACAACAAGGTTTTCTGGATGTCAACATACAGTATATATACTTACCCAACTAGACATAACTGACTGAATGGTTTTGTCTGTGATAATTAAGACGAGAGGAATGTGAGGTTACTACTAAATGTAAATCAGTTAGCTGATGCATAATTATCCATGGAGCATTATATAATTAACAGACTCAATAGTATGTCTGACAAAATGAATTCAGTACCTGAGAATTATCCTCCTGCCATTAGAGAATACCGTTGCCATGTAGGGGTTTTCTCAGTGTGCAGCAGTGCATAAGTTCTGACATCTTTCTATCATAGCCAGGATGAACTTTTTTAGCAATTTGTGCTACAGTAGCTCTTCTGTGGGATCAAATCAGACAGGCTAGCCTTTGTTTCCCACATGCATCAATATACCTTGGGCACCTGTGACCCAGTTGCCGGTTCACTTGTTGTCCTTCTTTAAAACACTTTTGGTAGGCACTAACCAATGGATAGCAGAACCCTGTCACAAGACCATCTGTTTTGGACATGCTCTGACCCGGTTTATCCATCACAATTCGGCCCGTGTGAAAGGCACTTAAATCCTTATATTTGCCCATTATTTCCTGCTACGTGTACATCTAATTTGAGAACTACCTGTTTGCTTGTTGTCTAATATATCCCATCTCTTGACAGGTGCCACTGAAACAAGATACTAAATATTACTCATGTTAGGAGGCAGTGCTTTTAATGCTCTGGCTGATTGGTGAAAATGCTGTTTTAAAGGCTAACACTTCAAAAGCCGACTGGTTATTTCTGGCACTAAAATACCTACTGTATATAACGTTTCTAAGTAATATCAAATGTATGATATTACACAAAAATGGCACTGTCTGATGGTGGCGGGGGGAGGATAATGAGCCAAAATGATTTGATATTGCACAGGATGTCTACTTTCTATAATACATCTTATTGCAGTTAAGCTGTTTGTGTCAGTTTATCGTCTGTGCCTACGGTCAGCTAAACCTACAAGCATCAATAGTGTGATCTTATGACCTATATATTTTTTTTGCCCTTGTTATCATGATGTAAATAAAGTTCAAAGTACTTTGTGACAGCAACTGTGAATGTTCCTGCTCTTCTCTGGAAGCACTACACTATAATGTTTATCTGATATTAGTATTCCTAATATTATTATATGTATTCAGGCTTATATTTTACCTCAAAGAACTGCAATAAATATACTCAGCAAAAAAAGAAACGTCCTCTGACTTTCAACTGCGAGACAGCACATTGGGAACACACCGTGGGACTGACATGCTACATTGCCGATTCTGTAGTTACAACCCAGTGTGGGTAAAATTAGAAAGCAGTCCTTTCTTTACAAATACCTGAAATATTATAAGATGTGCTATGGAAATGCTTTGAAATAATATATACTCAGCAAAAAAAGAAACGACTCTGACTTTCAACTGTTTTTACTTTCAGTAAACTTAATGTGTAAATATTTGTATGAACACTAAAAGAGTCAACACC
>JAQMYJ010000039.1:14149646-14208140 GCA_030014305.1 Clarias laeviceps | reverse complement strand
CAGACATCAGATGTCAGATTTGGTTGAAAATATATATTTGAGTATTAAGACTCATTTGTGATGTTAACTGCCATGTATAAAAAAAAAATTTCACTTAATTATTTTTATAATTAGTATTTTAATCATTATTCGTAGTAGTTACATACTATTTATAGCCTGCTGAATGTAAAGAGACATCTGATTAGGCATTAAATCAGTCTGGAAGCTTATTAAATGTTGTTATTACTCATGAACTTGCACTTGAATACAACCCACCCGTAAGGATAATAGAAAATTAGTCTACTAAATAAAGTTCTTCTGTGATTCATGTTTTGAAAAAATTGTTTGCAGTGTGATATAATGTATTCTATTTTATTGCCATGATAAGCATAATGAAGTATAAAGTTAAAATATTGTTTCTATCCATGATGATGGCATCCTGTAAAAGTCGTATAATAATGTGTTTTCTTTTTTACTCATACAGTTTAATCAAACCAAGGTCATGACTAAGTTAGTAGTATCAAAATTGAGGTCCAGAGTATTTTACAAAATATTCTGGAATTGTTTTAATAATTCATGCATGAAAGGGTTAAGTAATGGACGGGTTGCCATGAAGCATTGCAGAATAACCTGTGCATCCTTCTTCCTCTGCATTGAGAGGCAGCAAACAATGGTCTAGGCCAAGGCCCTCTCTACAGCCTTTCATCTCCTCAGTGTAGATTCACCACCACTATTGATTTCTTATTGACCTGTGATGTCCTCGGCTTCAATGTGCTCTCTCAGTGCTTGCCACAAACCCTCGAACTGAATGTAAGAAAGACAAGTCTCAAACATTGATTTTTATCTTTCTTCCCCTTCCTCACTCTCTCTTCCTTCTCTTGAGATTGAGATTTATTCTTTTAAAAAATGTTGTTTTTCTTTAACCATTTCACCCTCATCAAAAGAAAATTGAGGCTTTTTTCATGTATTGTTTTTTACCTTGGATAACATACATTTTATATGTACAGTAGTGATCCTTTAATGCATGTTTTTTCCTGCTTTTTTCCACTGAAGGTTACCAGTGTGATTTAAAGGTTTGAGAGCCTGTGTGATATGAACAACCATGGAACAGAGAAACTGATTTTGCTGAGCTTCACTGAAAAAAGCTCTTGACCTAAAAGTGGGGCATAGTACTTGGGAAAACAGAATTAACCATTCAAATTAACTCTGGAGAGCAAGACCAAAGCCAAATGCTAGGATTCACATAATTAAAATCCGTCTTCAAAGACCCGTGTCCACATTATTATTTAGTGAGGTTAGTGAGTGTGGCTTGACTCAAAATACATTTTCTGTAGTCAACAACATGATCAAAAAGTGACCCTACTCCTGGTTATGAGTATCACATAGGCTTTTATGGTGACCTAAAGGAAAGATACTGGACCAGATCACACTGTCTGAAACAATTAACCTTAGAACTTTAAATGTTTTCTGAATTGCTGTGTGCAGTCCCCTCCGGTATCGGATGAACATGAAAAATCAGACAAATCTAAATTTTAGATTCAGTTCCCTGATATTTATACCTAGACAACTCGTCACTTTTGTTGGTAAAGCATTACATTTTTTAAGCACTTAAAAGAAAGTAAAAAGCAACAACCAATAACAAGATAATCAATCGTATTCACTTCACCTAGGAGTGGTTTTAGTATTATGACTGATATACTGCCTGACAAAAAAAAGACCACAGTAATGTGTCAACCTTATTCAACACAACATCATTCATTTTCATTTAGTGTTGCATAGGAGAGTCAAGGCCTTCCCCAGCACCCAAAAACTTTCAATAGCATTAAGGTCAGGACTCAATGTGTCAGAGCTCATGTGCAAAAGTGATTCCTCATGCTCCCAGAACCGGTCTTTCACAGTTTGAGTCTTGGAATATGCCTGTGCCATCGGGAAGAAAGTATCTATTGATGTGATAACCTTATCATTCAGTACATTCTGGTCATCAGCTGACTTAATTTTACTGCCGCCTAATGTTGCTGAGTCAAGACCTGACCAACTGAAGCAAACCCAGATCATAACACTGCTTCCAGAGGCTTGTACACTGGTCACCATGCATGATGGAAAAGGGAAAATCTGGTCTTATCAGGCTATATAAAATTTTCCATTACTGCATAGTCCAATCCTCGTGGTTTCTAGTAAGTTATTTTTTCCCCCATTTTTTTTATTTATTCTGTGGACTCGGTTATGATTGCATGATTGACCCAAATTAATTTCATGTTTGAGTCCTGCCTTTGGTTACTCCTACATGTAATACCACCAGACTTACCAGAGAGGATGCTGATAATGCTCTTCAAGAGCTACAGCTGGAAATCTCTGGAGGTTTGCCTGACTGAGATCTTGTTGAGATCTGCTACATGATATGTATTGTGTGTGTGTGTGTGTGTGTGTTTGTGTGTGTGTGTGTGTGTGTGTGAGGTTGTGTTGCTGTATCAAGGTTTGATTATGTGATAGAAGTGTTTTAGGATAATCATGTCACCAGTCCACTCTTCTATATGTTTTTTAAGGATAAGCCACTGATTAAATAAATCTTTGAGTCTATGTTGGAGTTCTTTCTCCAGTTCACCATGTAATTCGGCCCATGTTCTGACCAATCATGGGAAGTTTCTTTGCTCAATTTAAATTTTCTGGAGTTATTTATATCATCAGAATCTACTGTCACATGTGTCACCTACATTTTTCAATGAATGCACAGTCCTGACATTGAAACGTTGTTAAATTGAGCTTAACGTCTGCATCCTTTTGCAGAGGTAGCATTATGTGGACTGACTGATAGTCCATGCTGGTGACAGCGGGCAGATGGAGCTAGGTGTTGTAGCCTGTGTTGTGTGGCAGCTTAGCACTATATGATCCACATTTCAGCAGACGTGATGCAGTTAGCAGCAGTTGCACATGCCAATAACTGTCATTCTGTCCATTCCGTTACTTTTGTAATTTTTGTGAACTGCTGTTGTGTTCCATCAGCATTCTTGATAGCGGCCCTCATACTCAAAGATAAACTTTTGCTCATGACAATGAAGTTATTTTTCTTCATCTTGTCCTGATAGGAAATCTTATACAGTATACTGTAGGTTGTACTGTATAGACAGTACTGTGCAAAAGTCTTAGGAATACGTAAATAAATGCTGTAGAGCACCGATGTCTTCCAAAAATAGAAAAGAAAAAAAAGCCCAGTAAACAGTATTTAATCAAACAGTATTTGGTGTGACAATGCTTTAAGGACCCCTTTTCTTTTTTTGCAAGCAAAATCCTGCAGATTTTTTTTTTTTCCCTGAAAAGTCGTCACTTACACAATGTGCTGCTTTCTTTTCTAATATACAAACATTTTCCTTTAACATTTAATTTTGTGGTGGAATACTGATGTTTTTGTACTAATTAAATAATAAAGTGCTAACATAATAATAAAAAAAAATCATAGGAACATTTGTACTAAAAACAGACTTTTACACAGTACTTTATTATTTCCCTAAACCAGACTAGGTCAGAATAAAGGTCAATGACGGCAAAAAAAAGGTTGGTTATATAAGGTAGTGGTGTAACAATGATCAAGTCTGTTTTGAGTACATAAAATAGCACATAATTTCAATGCGGTGCTCAATGGGGGAAAATGAGAATTGTACCATATAGGCTATTTAAGAAACATATAAGGACTTGCATTGATTCTTATCATTTAAAAGAGAACTTTAGGAAGTAATGAAAAGGATATGAAGTTTGTAATCTGTCTCAACCAATAGATAATTCTAGGTTGTATTAGGTTCGGAATCTCAGTAGAGCGTACAGTACAGAGAGTGTGGGTTTGTGGTGCTTGGATGAGCAGAGCTCTCACAAATGAAGAGACCAGGTGCCTATGTGCCAGGTGCCCATGTGAGAAAGAGAGAGAGAGAAGCCAACTGAGAGACAAGAAAAAAGTGCTCAGCTTCCATGTGCTTAAGTGCAGATGGAGGCCTCAAACAACATAAGTCTGGCAAATTTAAATAAGATAATTGTTCATCTCTCTCAGCTAATTAGGTCCCTCCTCCACCCCAAACCTTGCTGGAGGAGCAAATCTAGCAAGACGTTCAGCCTCTACTAAGAAGTCTTTAATTGAATCTGTTAACGGATAGAAGAAATGCGGAGTAGGAAATTAAAGGGAAAATAAAAAAATAAATCTTTTTATGATCATTAAGGCTCCCTTGTGTTTGTACTCTATTTATTTGTTTGTGGCTTTATCTATTAATTTCATTACTATTTTTCTTCTTTCTTTCAGATCCAAAATGGTTCGAAAATGGCTTCAACTCCATAATTGGTTTTAATCCTTCCCTTTGATCATATTTAAAGAAAGAATAAAAAAGAATCACTTCAAGGAACCCTTGAAGTTTCTTCAATAACAGTGTGTCCTTTTTTTTGCACTACTTGCTGTGAAGTTAGCAGGACTCTTTAGCTAAAAAGTGAGTTAAACACATATTCATTTCTACTCACTCAGTTCTCCTGAAAGACAGTTTATATGTTACATTCAATGAATGCTTGAAGAGGAATAACGCTTTACAATAAAAATATCATAAATGACTGAATACATGTGACATGCGTTTTAATCTGCCGGTGTTTTGATACAGTCCTTGAAATACAATATATCATTTCATTTTCTTCCCCGCTTTAATGAAGATGTGCCATTCAGTGGGGCTAAATAGGTTTTGACCGTCTTGGTAATCATTTCCATTGAGTGCAGAGTGCTTTAGATAAATAGCTCCTAATTTGTGTGAGGTGTGTAGGCTGATCTGCTAGAGGCTGCCAGCACACATTACCAATTGCTCTGTGTGTCAGAGAGGACAGCTGTGTGTCTGATCCCTGCCATTTGCTTCAAAGATGACTGAAACAACTGACCTCTAATCAGAACCATCCGCATGTACAGTACAGTTTAACATACACATATGCTGGGGAGCAAATATTTACTGACCTCAGAACAGTTTGCATATACTCAAGCTCCAGGCAAAACTAGTGCAGGCTTTGACACTGAATCTCCTTTGGGATAATTTCCTTTTGCTTTCATGTGTAACCTTTGTTCTTCATTTTTAAACAAATAATACTGAAGGATTAAAATCAGCTGATTTAAAAAAATATATTATTGATTATTTAGATTAACACTTTTGCTCACCGTCAATACTTAAGGCTAGACCTTGCTGTAAATGGGAAATAGGAATAGGAAAAACCCATTATGCAAAAGGTCACCATAGGTTACATATACATAGAGAGTTACGGATGTACTGAATTGAAATGAAAATTTTAAACTACGATTAAAGACAACAATAGTGTGCTGACATTTAGACATCTGGGTCATATCTGAACTGCATTTCTGAACTTTGACTTAACAATTTCTAAAAGCGAAAATGAATATTAAAATGAATATGATATTATAACATTAGCAGTTAAAGATATCATAGTAACGATCATATTCTTTATTACTGTATGTCGGCTCCTAATCCACGTACTGTGGGCAGTAAAATGTACATTTATGGAGCTCTTTAGTTGAGCTACATGGTATTACACTTTGACATTTAGAGATCAGGATCTGCATTCTGTGTTTCGAAAGACACACACTGAAGTGGTGCTTCAGAAGGTGGCAAAATTGATTTCTCCGCATACTAAGCATAGTTTTGATATGAGCGTGTTTACAGATATTCATGAACCTTCTTTTTAAGTACTATTAAGGGTGTGCAGGGACGGTATTGAGTTTTTGTACACACATCCTTTTTGAGAAGATAGGCCATGTTTGTAGATTGCTGCCTGTGTATTAAAAGAAGATGACTGCAATGCAAAACTCAACTATTTACTGTAGATCAAGTCCCAAAGCATGTCCACAGAACACACACACATACACATATGATGAAGTGAACTTTGGCAATACATAATATTTGATTTCTATCATTATACCAGTTCACCTAAAAAAGTGTGATTAAAATTGTGATATTAAACAGTAAATAATGTAGTTAGAGACATGATGATGTGACACCAGGCTGAGATGGATAACAAGGTTCCTCTCTCCACTGCTCATGTACCTCTTGCTCCCTGGTGATGTAGACATAGATCACTGTTGTTTGCATTCTCCTCATAAGCTGCTCACTAATGCTATGTAGATAGTAGTTAGACACGATAATTAAAATTGTACATCTGTCCTCCCAAATTGGGGGTATTGTCAAACAAAGTGGGGAAAAATATATAATACCTTACTTATTATAATATAGGCTCATTAAAATAAAAATGTGCTTCAGGATTTTGGATGCAGAAATAGAGATACAGTTCTCAGTTCATTTTTAAATTTCTGTTTAGATTTCAATATTTTAATTTCTGTTTATCTAAAAATAATAAAAGTACATATCATGGTTTGAAAAAACACATCTGTATATTATACTTAACATGAGAGACAAGCACGAGATACACTCACGTTGGTGCTCCTGAACTTGACTTCATATTGCTAGCTAATTTGTTTTCACATCCTCCTCACAGCTTATTTTATTTATATATCCAAGATATAAAATGCATCCAAAAGCAAATCACTTAAGATTCTAAAGAAGACAAATTACAGTTCTACAATACATGGAGTAGGAAGAATTTCATCATAATTATTTTCACGGTACTGTAGACAAGATGCTTTGCCTAAAATCATTTATTGCAAATAAAGAATAAGAAATTGTAGACAAGGGATGAACAAAAGAGGGGTATAAAGAGAAAACAGTATGCTTTGATTGACAAAAACAACATGCAATTAGCAGTGGGGATGAGAGAGGGTGGGGGCAAGCATGTGAAGCATGCTCCAGTGGTTTTGGCCTGTTTCAGAGGGAATGCAGACTAGAGAATCCTAGTCCCTGCCATATGGTAGAAGATCTTCTCCTTCCCCCTGCTCTTTCCTCAATGCTTCCGCTGCTTCATACACACACACACACACACACACACACACACACACACACACACACACACACACACACACACACACTAAGAAACCCATACCCATTTGTAATTCTTTGTGCTAGATCTCTCTCTAGATTCATCAAAACATTATGCTTCAGGGATTTCTTTCTCCCCTGAGGAGCCTTACAGTAAACACGGGAATGCAGGTGTAACAGACCGGGTGCTAAATTTCAGCTTTCTGGGAGTTTATTTACAATGTATCATGGGTGTTATTAATGACAAAAAAGAATTTGATTAAACATTGTATTCAGTGTAAATAACTGCAGTGTTGAGTGCGTTCTGCTGTAGGGTTGCGAAGGCCAGACACACAGGTCGAGTCCTGCAGCAGTGCTTTGTTCTCATGTGTTAGTGGAGCTGTGGAAACGCCTGGATGGGCCTGCTGGCAGTCGGCACACACTCCCTCTCTCCTGTAGAGCCGGACTGCAGGCCTGCATGCCAGTGATGGATGGCTAGTTAGGCCAGAGCCAGGGGGCTGAGGCAGGGCATGGCTGGCACTCGACATAGGTTTCTACACCCATCCTGCCCTCAGCCCACAGCCCTCACTCTCTCTCTCTCTCTCTCTCTCTCATTAACACACAGCTAAGGTCTGGCCTACTTCCACCTCTCCAGTGGTTTTAGTTAGTTTTCATATAAGTTTAATACTTTAGATATTTTCATAGATAAACATATATCATAGCTAACCTAAACCTAAGTTAAATATCATAATTTATAATATATATTGTATTTTTATATGCAATGCAATGTTGTATAAACAATTTGTTTTGTATTTTATATTTTTATAATTTACTTACAGTAAGGACCCTGGTTATCCTGGTTTTTGTTCATAACTTAAAAAAAAAAAGGCATCCTAATAACAAATCATATTGACTGAATTTTATTTGTTGATTTGGTACTTTGGGTAGTTGTTGTCACAATTAGTAATACATTATTGAAATGAAATAAAATAGAAATAAGAACTTCTTTTTAAGGATATTAACACTGAGCTGGTCCATTTTAGTAAGTACTTTTTTTATTATATTAAATTAATATTAAGTATATAAAAAATTTCCCTAATTGCTTTTTCTTTTTCTTTTTTCCAATTAAAAAAATCCTTTGTCTCAGAATGTGTCAGCAAGACCCAACAGAAGCAGCATATTCTTTTATAAAGCCTCATATGATAAAGCGATGCAAATAAATTTGCGGCTTTAAAATCCATGCTGTCTGTAGTGTTGCTAAGGTTACTCACTCCGAGGGCATATGGAAGATAGGGCTTGTGATTGGGTTGTGTCCATCTCATGCCCTGATGTCACTTCATTTAGATTTACATCAGGTACTAAATTAAAATAGTCACTCAGCAAACACTCTCATCTCTCTCTTTCTCTCTCTCTAGCTCACTCTCTCTTTCTCTCTCTCACTCAGGAGTTGTGTGCAGTGCAAGCACTGAAGCAGAAAATATTGCTGTCTAGATATTTGTCCTGGGGCTGATAGAGGAGGCATTGTCTTGGGACTTTCTCAGGCCTCTGAGCTGATAGTTGTGCATGGCAGCTGCAAAGTGTGCTTTGTTATTTGTCTGAGGATTAGGGCCTTGTTTTTTCTAGACTGATCAGAGATGCGTGTGTTCTGTGGAGAGCAGAGGTCAACTCTTATGTCTTATATATATATATATGTATTATTATTATTACTATTATTATTATTATTATTATCATTATTATTATTATTATTAATGTTTTTTTCATGCTTTGTAGGTTTCTTCCTGCTGCATTATTTCCAGGCAGGCTCTGAGAATGCCCGACAGCACCGAGAATCCCAAGAGGTTTCCATTTTCACATCGCTCCCATTATCCAAAACACAGTATTTAACCTGCGAGCATTTAAAGCAAAACTGAGAACAGCTGTCACATTGGAGGCAGACAATACTGGCAGTAATAGCCAAAATACTGTAATTGATGCTGCCATGTAATGCAAGCACAGGCAGAATAAACAATATTCTGCCTTCTGTTTGTTTTACTAAACAGTTAAACAGTGGTGGGTTTTCCCTATAGGTAGCCAGCAGAGATAGTCTACACAACAGTAGGCTGGGTTCTTGAGGAATTTAGTCTGTTTCCTCATAATCATAAAACTGGATTGCGCTACCAGCATGTGTCCTCCCTCTCTCTCTCATTCTCTCTCTCTCTCTCTCTCTCTCTGTTTTTTTTTCTCTGCAGTCTTTAAACTGTAGCAGAGGGTTGGTGTCATATCCTATTGTGTGTGTGTTACTGTGTAAAGGAGGGGGGTGGATATGTGGGGGCCATGCAGCATGTGAAAGCAGCAGGGGGCACTGCCAGTGCGTGAGCTCTCTGTAACGAGGACACAATGCTCAACTTCCCATCACCCATTTCAAGGTGCCTGATGATTCCATGGGCGCTTTCTCTTCCTATGTCCATCCCATTAAACCGTCATTATCTTCTGTTGTATTAAACCACATGACTACAATCCACATTAAATATCATCCAGAATATTAGGGCTGTTTGTAGCTTATACTGTGTCATCCACAAAGGTCATGTTCATTCATTCATTCATTCATTTTTCAGGAACCGCTTTATCCTGAAGAGACCCCGAGCCTATCCAGGGGACGCTGAGTGTACTGCAGGAATACACCATGGATTGGACTTTGGCTTATCACGATGCACCATGCATAAACACATTCACACAATCATTCACACCTACAGACAATTTAGAACTGACTCTCTCTCTCTATTGCAGAGATTCCCATTCATCAAATGGTCATTGCAAATTTTCTGCAAACCCCCACCACTGTATTTTTTTTTTATTATAGACTTCCAGAAAATAAAGGAGAAATGCAAACCAAAATGAATACAGGAAGAATGGTAACCCCAGCTCAGAGTTGAGCCAGGGACCCTGGAGGTGTGCTTTTATGAATTACTCCATTAATAATCATTGTTATTATTGTAATTAGAGCAACGTACATATACTATATTCATTATAAGTTTAATGTAACAGAATGCATTATAACAGAAAATGATAACGGTAGCGCCTGGAATAATATTGTAAGACCTCTATAACTCTATATTACTACACAGTAAGAAAAGTGTTGATCTTGGCTTAGGGCAATCAGTTCACTCCTGCCTTCACTAGATCTGTTGACACTGTCCATTTAAACTAGCGGGCTGCAGAAATATGGCCTACTAATTGGTGAATCATGGCTCGTTCCAGTAGCCATGATTGCCACCAAAGTGAAAAACAGTGAGATTATTAGCCACCCTGCAATGAATTTTATTATGATGTACAGGGCTGTGTGTCTGGCGACACCATTCCACCTCAGCGGGGAAGCAGCAACACCGGACTTATTAGTCATACTTCACTAGCTGTCAACAGGCACAAAGCCCACTTGTGATTAAAAATGAACATCCCGCACATCTTCAGCGTCCTCTCATGCTGAGTGTCAGAAGTGAAATGTTGGGTTATTTGTGTGCTTTATTGATGGAGTTGTTTGGAGGTGAAGGAGATGTTTTTTGATTGTCTGTTAATTCTCAGAACGCAAAAGAGGCAGTACGAGCGAGGCAGTGAGGGGAGAGGCGGCTAAAAGAAATAAATCAGTGAATCAAAAACTCGCAGTTTCATAATTCTGTGGAAAATACGGGGAATAAAAATCCCATTACAGGGGAAATTGAAGTCCTTTGTTCTTAAGTATTTCACTTCTTCACATATTTCCCTGGATAAAGCTGAAGATTCAGCGGGCCGGAGTTACCCAGATGAGACAAACAGGAATTAAAATGCCATATGCTCTGAAATGTTACCTTGGCACTACTCAAATGCTTTTCACATTTTTCCCATTACAAAGAGACTGTGGTTTTGAATACCACATGGATTTATTTGTATATTTGCATACTTGCTTGTTGATTTATTTTCATCCCTGTGTCCAAATCGCAGAGATAATATCTTTGTTAAGATAATGATTTGTAGAATATCAACAGGTAGAATAATACCTCTAGCCATTACACTTAAGATAAAAAAAAAATAATACTAGTCTTACATAGAAGTACAAGAATAGAAGTATGTAATGTTGTTTGTTTAAAATCCTTTTATCTAGTTTAACTGGCTGCATAGCCGAGAGTGTTTTTAGACAGGTAGCAGGTAGCAGCGGGACCAAGCGCAAGAGATGCTCCGCTCTGATTTGTAAAGCCAATGAGAAGATTCTGTTTCAGGGGCTGAGCTCAATCTCAATCTAGTAGCACATAAGAGGTCCTGTTCCCCTATGCCCCACCTAGCTCAGTTAATTGTGTGTTTTCAACCCGCTGTCGGAGGCTAATTTAGCTATAGATTGAAATGAAACAGCCCTGGCCTCACATTTTCTGGCAATCAAGAGTCCAATTTGACTGTGTTTTCTCAGCAGACATTAATGATTCCAAAGCTAATATTCATTGTTTGAAGTGACATAGCAGCCCTGGCATTTACTTAACCTTTTGTCTTATGTACAAGTCTGAGTCAATGCAGAATTTACTCTTAATTAATATCTTTTCTTCCCCTGCCGACATTCATTTCTTGAATATTCAGTCAAACTAGACAAAGGCTAGAATTCATAGATAAAGAACATTTTTATCAAAAAAAAAATCTTTTTTTTCTTCCTTTGTCCTTAAATGATTTTTTTGCTCACATAATTAACATCCACAGAAGTTTTTCTTTTCATCTACAATTAAATAACGGTAATAAATAATAGGTCACCTTGAATTTTAAAGTATTCTTATAAGGCCAATCACAGAAATAATTTCCTATATTTTTTCACCCGAAGTTATCACATTACCAATTTAAATATGGATTTATTTTTCATGCAATGTGCTTTTTATTGTTCGCTCATTAGATGACTGGAACTGGACTGTTGTCATATACTTTCTGCAAGTCAAACTTGTTATAGCATAACATTCCACAAATTGTTGTTTTGAATTGTCTTGTCAGAAAATTAGATGAGTACTATTTCTAAAGCTTTTAATTTGTAAAAATGCATGTGCAACTGTATTGAATATGCTTTGCTCTCTCTCTCTCTCTCTCTCTCTCTCTCTTAGAGTTTTAGAAATGCTGTCATATTGCATAGCAGTATTTGCTAAAAAGACGGTCTTGTTAAATCATTTTTCTTAGTTACAGAACACTACAGAATCACTATATTTATTAATATTTTTCCAGCAGGATTATGCATTGGTTAATAAAAAAAAAAACACAAATGATTAACATTTACAAGATCATAATATGTACTGATGAGCCACTGATAAGAACCCATGCTGTAACTGTTAAAGTAGAATATTGAAGGCTTCATCACTGTTTTTGTACCTTTGTCACAAAAACGTTTATTTGACATAACTGTAAAGTTATAAATAGAGATTTTCCCTGTGAAAATGGAAATGCAAATGGACTGAGAATCATGAACCAGCTATTAAACTTGTTGAATGCAGGTCAAGTATATTTAAGTCTAATAAATATTAATTTCATGTTCTTATGGAATTATGCAATCACTGTGCACCAGGGACGTCTACTAGAAAAAAAATCCAACCTTTTAATTTCTGCATTTAAAGCTCAAGAACATAGTTAAAACATTTTTTTTTTCTCAGAGTGAACCATTAATCGCAAAATAATTAAATATTTAAAAAATTAATCATCTGCACGAAAACGAAAATCCTGCATTTATTTGTAGTTTCACTGAATCAAATTATCTCTTCTCATATCATCTTTCTCAATATCTTTCTTATTTAAAAAGGGACCTTTTGTGTACATTACGCGTCATGCACATGCTGTTCAAGTCATGCACATGTTTAAATTTGTGACGGAATGAATTTATTATTCTACAATATACAGAGCGAGTATGGATATTAGGTACTAAAGCAAGTATAGCAGCATGAACTCTACCTGACTTGCCACATTATTGTTCTCTCTCTCTCTTCCTTTATCCCTCTAGCTCTTTTTTCTGTCTTTCTTTGAAGGATCCCACCTGAACCAGGCCGAGGTCAACGTATGGTCAAACAACAGCAGGTCTGTGTGGCTGTGTGAGAGAGGATGAAGCGGTCAGTACTGTGACAGGTAGTGGGGTTTCTGACAGCTCCAGCTACAGTGTGGATTAAAGGAATGAAGGAAACCAGGAGAGAGAGAAAGCAGGAGAAAGAGAAAGAAAAAGAGAGAGTCCATGTAGTTGTGGTGCTGTGAAGCATGGAAATAACAAAGCCACAGAGCTAGCCCCAGACTACTTGTCTGAATATGGTCATTTTCACTCCTCTCTCTGTGCCAAGCCTGGCCTAGAGACACAATCTAAGTTCCATCGCATGTAATCTTACATAAGGCTGGACAAGATGAAAATGGTGGGATAATTACCACAGTGTGCGAGGATCCTGCTGTGTTTGCATACACGCCTGGGATTTGTAAGCTGTGCATTAGCTGCACTGAGAGAGCCACCACAGAGAATGTAATTTAAGAAGAAAATTCTCCTGGATTCTCTCGTTCCAATATCATTACCGCCCATACATGCGCTATCACGCTCCTGCGTAGCTAACCCCAACTATAGATGAACACCATGGCAATTAATTGTTCTGGGTTTTGGTTTTATAGCTTGTTCGTTGACCAAAGCTCAGGGAATGGTTTGTTCTAGCCACTGGTATCTAAATTAAATTGTCTTTATCTCCTCCTGGAAAAAAGGGAGAGGGGAGGAAAAAATTAATTTGTTAGATCAAAAAATATTTAATTTTTCTGCACATCAAACAAACTTTTATTCAGGGTGTACCAAGGCAGAGCTTTTTTTTTTCTTTTTTTTTTTTTTTAATTAAGAAAGCATTCTATTATTAAACCAGATGAAAAGGAAACATCAATTCAAACAGTACAGTCATGTTCAGCTACTACTAATCTTTTGGTAATTATTTTTAATTGAATCTTTTGAACAGAAAAACCCTGAGCAGACACTTGTAATACTTGAGTCCCTCATCACACTCAGCGCTATGTATGCAAGATGCTCCTCCATGTGTGAGGGCAGAGGAAGGAGAAGTCAAAGGGAAAAAAAGAGAGAGAAAATTAAAAAGTGGAGGAGATGGAGAAAGGGGGAGGTAGAGGGGGCCAGCCGAGAGACACGGCGGTGCTCTGAGGAGAAAGAAACTTCTGCATAAATGAACAGCTCAGCAAAGAAACTTCTTTAGTTGATAACATATACACACATACATGCACAATAGTGTTCTCACACAGAACTGTGACAGGATTGTGCTGATATGCACATATTATTTAAACTGAGAGGTCAGGTGTTTTAAATTGAATTGAAAATCTGCACTTTTTTTCCCATTCCTTCCTATCTGACTTTTAAACTAGAAAATGGCTGGACAAGCTTAGCCTCTAAACTTGTAGAGTACCAGAGTGCTGATTTGTGAAAGCCCATATGCTTATTTTTAAGAGTAATATACCCTTTATAAGTGCATTAACAGTACCTAATGCTAAGTTAGGAATATATTTTTGGAGGTATTTCAAAGGTGGGACTGAAATAGGACACTTGATTTCTTTTTTTTTTTTTTTGACACTTGATATGTCCCTAAGTGGAAATTTCTGTACACCGCTCAGAGGCTCTTCAAAGTACTTAAGGCGATTGGTGGAGATGAAAAGAGGGAATTATGAAACATGGCTGTGAGAAAGGCTAGTAATCAAGAGACACCTTTAACTTTATGCAGCAGCACACAGGCCTTAATCAAGCACAGCCCAGCCCTGATAAACCTGCCTAAATCACATTAATCACGCATTATGCATGTGGCTACAGGATGCCATGCCACAAAGTAGCTCCTGCAGCAGCTCAGACAAACTCAGCATCTGAAGTTGTCAGCATGATTTCTCACAAACATGATTTTTGGTATTACATTATTAGATCCTCTTACCTCTCTCAACATTTCGTCTCTTTTTTTTTTTTAATCCACAAAACTTGCCTACACCACCCTGAAATGTTTAATATGATGTCACTAGGGAGATAAGTGGAGTAACAATCCTTCTTTGGGTTGTCTCTGTAGAGGAAGACATAAAACATTTCAACATAAGTTTTTTCCTGTCAGCTTAGACAAGATGTCATGTGAAGCACAATTAAGAAGGCAAGAACCATTATCTAAAGGAGCCTTTTTTTCTGACCTTTCCTTTTTTTTTGATGATGATTCTAATGATGATTCTGATGATGATGGTGGCAATGACTAGGATAAAACATCATGCTTGCTACTAGGTTTGGTGAAGACTTTCCAAATAGGACATAGAGAGAAAAACAGAAAAAAATGAGCAAGAGATACAAATAAACAATTATGTAAATAATTTTCAGAAAAGCCACCAATCTTCCATGAAGGGAGTTGTCGACAGCTTGTCGAGGGAAATTAAAGGTTTGTCACTGTCATGTTTCTGCACAGGCCAGCTTTTTGAAAATGGGAGTGCTTTTGACGATTTAAAAGGATTTTTTTTTTTTTTTGTGGGTGCAGGCAATGATTTCAAACCTGTCAAAGGTGCACAAGAAATCATCACCACTGTCAGACTATATAATGTATGGAATACACTTAGTAAACATACACTGCACATTCTGTATTAGGATTTATACTGGGAACAGAGGACATACATACATGATGAACATTCAGGTGCATGAAACATAAAGCTGGTGAAGTTCCTGTTATGACATAAAATCATGGATTGCTCTGGTTGCTGATATTCAGGGAAAATATACATATGCTTAGCTTTATTTAGACGTTCAGAACTAGACATTGGTTCAACACTAGAACCAGTGTTTTCATTTTGTGGAAGTAATGATAAGATAATTCATGAAAAAGAAGCACTTCTGAGATATTCTCTGTATGTACAGTACAGTATCTAGTAGTTATAGGCTAAGCGCTATAGAAGCAAAAGTTCATCATCTTTTCTTTCTCTTCTGATAATAATAACCATAATAGTGGTTATTATTATCAGCAGTGGTGGCTCAAATGGTTAAAGCTGTTGGTTACTTGGTTACTGTTGCAAGGCCCTTGAGCCAGGCCTATTCCTGGGGGACTGCATCCTGAGTCCAGTCCCCTAACTGGGATATGCAAATAATAATAATAATTGTATTATCATTTATTTTTTATTGTATATACATTTGGTGTAATAACTCCATTCATATAATATGTTTTCTTAGTTTTTTTTTCTGCTACACACCCTGGCCAACTTTCACAAAATTCATAATTCAGAAAGTTCCTTCTCAGATTTTTGGTACCATCAACAGATAATCCATGACATGCAAATAAATTTAACATTGATGTCACCAAACAAACTCGACACATATGTTAGCAACATTACCTAAAGTTACCAAACAAGCTTCAAGTTCACTTAGGAGGGCTACTGAAAAAAACAAACCTCAGCAGATGGTGTTGCCAGACAGTCAGATAATGCATTGTTCCCTTAAGTGCTGATTGCCCATATATAAGTCATATGAAACCTAAAATCAGGATCATGACATTACCTGACATTAATTATTATCTGTTCTACCTTTTATCTGTTGAATCTACACAGTTAAAAAAAAAAGTGAACTTTATTTTTTGGAAACATGACCAGTTACGCTCAAATCTAAATATAATGCTGTAGTACGGTTTGGGGGTGGGGGGAAAAATGAAACACCTTATTATGTATTGCAGATGGATAAAAATTGAGTGAAACAGAGGGAAAAAATCAATAGGGAAGACATTGCTGGAGGCTTACATATTACATTTTGCATAAAAGTCAGATTTAATTTGGCTTTGATCACCATTCCCAGAGATGACTCACTGGAGCCACTGTCATTAGTGAATCCTGGGAAAAAAAAAAAAAAACTCTGACAGAGACTAAAGGCTTTAAATTGTTTCTTCCCCCTTCAGCTTTGTGTTTCTTTTTTACAAAGGTTTTTGTGATTCACGCTGCCACCCATCAGGCTGTTTAGGGCAGTTCATAAACATGAAAAGAAAACATTTAAAACCATAAAAAAAATCTTATTTTGTATCTCAAAGGATATCATTGCATTTTACATATCTATTATGTAAAGTGCAATTTGTTCATTACAACTGCTGTAGGTTGAAGGTAGAAATGAGCAATGTTATATGCATTTCTGTACTATTTGTTAACAAGAGTTTGAAAGAGGAATGCTAACTCAAGAATGTATGTAGAAAAATACCTTGGCCTTGCATTTTTCAACCCTTGCAGTCCATGTCAGATCAAAAGCCTTTTTTTTTTTTTGTTCAGAGTTATAAAAGCTTTAATAATATTCGTGATTAGACTTCAAAACTTAACGCTTTGATTAAAAACTGCCATGACATAACGGAATCTAGAGAAATACAATTAAATAATGAATGAATGTAATTAATAGATAGAAGAGTTCCAGAGAAAGAGGAAGGCAGAAATTTGTCTTCTCTTCCAAACACAATGCCATTGTTTCTGGGACATTCAGAAGTGACTTTATCATTAATGATACCGGGTTTGCATTCTTTTCCCTCCATTTTTTTCATCCTTCCTTTATTTCAGTTTTAAATATTCTGATACTGGTGCTTTCTCACTGAGCTTTTGATTTTCCTCGTATCGTCTTACATACACAAGCCATTTTAGTTGCATTTCAGGGTATCACTGTGTCATATTTTAAGCGTCACAGTTTACTGATAATGCTGCCATAATGTGCTGTTATTGTAATTGTGAACATGACAAAGCTGTGTTCAGGGACAATGTGTTATGTTATTGGATTGTTGGAGACAAATGCAGATTTTCCATTAATTTTTTGCTTGCTTTCTTGGCTCCAGAAAACTAGTCATTAGTGTTCCATGGCAAAAAAAAATAAATTTGGGTGTCTGCAAGCAAATTCCCTTCAATTTAACAGCCCAGCCTGGACCTATTCCACACAGCTTGGTGTGGTGGAGGAGTGTAACATTATAGTAAAACTATTGTGAAGCCATCTCAAACCTCTAGCATGCTCGTGTGGCCATAAAGATGAAAGCCCCTTTATCTGCCATCATGTTGGAGCACAAATTATTATTAGAACCAGACTGCCACAGTGTTTTTTCTGGCGATCAAATCAAACATGTGGATGTAATGACATATAATCTTCAATGAACCAGAGAGTTTTGAAATGATTGGTGGAAACAGAAATAGACTTAGCTCATATTTCACCTTGTGAAATCCAGCCAAATAGTGCACTAGATACTGCATCAAGCTGCTGTTTGTGGTTTTTATTACTACCGTTAATAAAACAAATGGATCATGTGCAAAAATGAAGTTCTTGTTCCATTTATAAGACATCTCTGTATTCCCCCAAAAATCTGAAGATTGAATTAACAAGTGTATGAGTTCCCGTCCTCCTAATGAAGAAATGAATTACACCATCTTCTATCGAAAGTCCTTTAATCTTATTAGAGTTAACTACAATGACCAAGTACTGTTCACAGAACTGACAAAGACGAAGAATAACATTTGAACTACAATGGACTCTGGATCTTACTTAGAAAATCGCATTAATATCAAATAACGTTATATCATGCCCTTTGTCAGACAAGATGGGAAATGGACATTTTCATTTCAGGTCTATCAACAGCTTCATCACAAGCTAATGCGGTAAAATGAATGAAGTTATTTTTCACTCTTTTACAAGCCTGGGTTGTTACAGGCAGGGTCATGTTCTTCTGCATTGTGTGCGCTCCAAGTATGATGGTGGAAAGGTCTTTCATTTTTAATTACTTTTAGACTTTTTAGACAGCTCTTTAGTGAACAACTCCATTACAAGTTCAGGTGCTAAGCAGTACTCAGATCAACTTCAGTACAAATCACAGTTTGATGTAATTATATAGGATATCACTAGGGGGGGGAAATGACTGAACTTTTATCTAAGGGAAGAAAAGAAATAGTTTAATGTGCTATTGTACTACAGAGTAGTGACAGCAACCCTAGCTGGATAATGCTGTGGCCTGTGGTCATGGACAGGCAGGGAAGTCCAGCCCTAGGGCCAAATGTGGCCTGTGGATAGATTTTAATTGGTGCACAACATTTATTTTAGAATGGATGATAGGTGGCCCACTATTCAATTGCAATTTTTCTTTCACCTGACTGTGGTTACATACGAGGAGAGTTCAAGTCAAACTGGGACTTGATAAAATCTAGGCAAAAAAAATCAATTGACGTTTACACAAGACTTCAGTTAGTTAAAACATTCAAATGGTGCAAACATTTAGAAAAAGACTGTACATCTGTGAATGACAATCCCGTTCGAGCTGGCTCAGAGCCCACTGCAGTTGTTTCAGTGAGAACATTCAGTGAGTGGAATGCCTGATATTTGAAAATCGATGGATTACTTGTTACTTTATGTTTGCTGGGAGTTATTGTTACATCCCCAATACAGTCCTGACCCCTCTTCAGGTGATTTGCACAAATTTGGGCCAATAAAGGAGTTCCTGGAAGGCCAGCATTTCAAACATGAAGCAGGCAGTGTGATCATGCCTCAAGCATACTGGGAAAGAAATTCTACCTTGATGGTACAGTATACAAGCACTAGTGTGGGGATAAGAGCATTCATGTAGCAAGGGATTATATTGTTATATTGAGACATAAAGGTAATTTTCACTTTTTTGTGTATATATATATATATATATATATATATATATATATATGTCCCCCTTTAACACACAGTACTATGAAATTATCTATTACCCTACATTCTCCTAACATTATTGCTATTGCATAAACTATAGTTTGGCAAGAACTAGCAATCAATTCAATTAAATGAAATTTTATTTATGCAGCGCTTTTAACAAAGATCATTGTCACAAAGCAGCTTAACAGAATCAAAAGAAAATTATGGAAATGAGTATGAAATGTGTATGAAAATGATCGGATTGTCCCTCATGGCTCATCAACACTTTTCCAAACAATTAGACAACATGCATAAAGGACACCATTTCTTTGTACAACCCTGTTTCTTAACTAGAATCAGTCTATATTATTTAAAATAAGATCTAAGCCATTTTTACAGAGTGAAATCTTGGAAGCCTAAAACCATAGATGATAATCTATTCATCTTTAGTAATGCTGGAAAGACTGGGCACCAGGCAGAAAAACAGCCTGAATCACAGGGCACAATGCACACACATATTCACAGCTAGGAGCAATTTAGCATAGCCAATCCGCACACTGGCAATGTTTTTGGAGAGCTCAGAGGAATCCAGGGAAACTGGAAGAAAAACACATGCACAGGAACTCTTCAATAGGGAGCAAACTGGAAATCTTAGAACGATAATGCGACAACGCTACCATGAGCCACTGTGCCAACTACCTGAAATCTATAAAACTTTCTATACATTTGACTTCAACATCTATTAAGCAAAAGAGCCATGTTAAATAAATAAATTAATTAGATTTTTTATAATTATGAATTAGTGTTGTTAAGGTCTTTTTTCTGATAGTACATGATGATGTTTGTAAGGATTGTGCAGGAAGCATCGTGCATCTCGGTGATAATTCTATGCCTATAGGGAGGTGGTTTTACAGTGACTCGGTGGACACTGAAGCAGAGTGCTGTGCTGTTTTACATGATTACTCCGAGCACCAGCTTAAGAAAGGAACCTCTCACATGCAGCAGCTCAGGGACTTGTTAAATGATTGGCCTAGCACTTAATTCAATAATTCCTCTCTCTCTCTCTCTCTCTCTCTCTCTCTCTCTCTCTCTCTCTCTCTCTCTCGCTCTCTCTCTAGCTCTCCTCTCCTCATTGATCATGCTGGTTAGGGAGATATGATATTTTGCATATCTGGCTAAGTGCTCTTAACCAGCTCAGCCTGTGCCGTGCTAAAAATTAATAAATAAAAAAGGAGGAGGGGTGATCTTGTCAGCAAAGTAATTTGCTTCTCTTGAACCAATGATGGCTTGCACTTTATGCAAATTGGTGTCTAGGGACAACAAAATCCCTCTTAATACATATGCAGACTTCATAAAAACATAGTAAAAAGAAAGGGAGGGAGAATTGATAAATCGCAAGTCAGCACATTATGTGGATCAGACTGTCTACCATAAGTGACTTCATCGAAGGCCGTGGTTACAAATACAAGCATATTGCACAAAGGCATGCTTGTTTATTGAATTAACATTATCAATTATGAATCCTAGCATGTGATTTAAACAGCAATAAATTGGTGATTTGTAAGGGAAATTGTAACTATTAAATGACGTGTGTTTCCATGCCTAAGGTTAGATGCTTATTATGTCCCCTGTAGTCAGTGTCTGAGGACTGATATGCTTGTATCAGGCACAGCTCACAGCAAATGAGTAAGACAAGACATCTGTTTATGCCAAAACATGGCCATATCTCCCAGTAGTGGCCCAGGGGGAGAGTGTGTCAGAGTTAGGCTTCATCCACCGACAGCAGCTCCCACGTGCTCCATCCAAGCCTTTCCTGTCACAGCGTCCCAAATCTGGACCCAATCCAGAGATATGGATAATAAGCAGAAATATGTGTTATCATTATGGATGAGGCGGGGGAAGTCACAGTGCTTTATCGCAGTAATCTCGCACAGTACTTGTTGGAAGTTTTTTAGTCGTGCTGTGCTCCCCACGAGAGTCTCCCTGTGTCTTTCATGTGGCTCCACAGACGGCCTCCTCCACACTCTCCTCCTTTTGTATTGTTATATTATTTATGGATGGGTACAGGCATAAGCAGAGTCTGCATTAAAACAGATGGGGGGTACGGGGAGTCATTCATATTCCATTTCTGCAACATCTTAAGCAGCCATTGAATTCAAACATTTCCAGCCCTGCTGCACAAAAAAGAGAGGGAGAGACAAAAATGAAAGAAAATAATGACAAGACACTGGGGGTAGGTGCGGAGTGTGAGTGTCTTGGAACAGATGGAGATAAAAAGAGCGTGAGAGAAGCAAATGAAAGAAAGCAAAGGGAGAAAACAGAGAGCAGAGCGAAAAAAGCAAAACAATGAGCAGCCGAGGCAGCAAAGTTGCTGAAACTTTTTGTTGTCCTTTACTTAAAGCTTATTAAATATAGATTTAACTTTCAGTAGCTTAAATGGGAGGGATCCAGAGACTTCTTTCAGGAAAAACAATGAGGTGATACTTGAAGCACTCAGTCCATCCTCTAACTTCTGTGCGTTTGTGTGTTTACGTGTGAGAGAACGGGAAATGAACAGACAACAGTAATGAACAGCAGTTCATGTGTCATGTCAAGTGGATCAGAGCACAACTAAGAAAAATCCTGTTCCTTATTTTTTCCTTCTGTCCTCCGAGACACGAATACACATGCTCATTTTGAGACCACATACAGCAATGTCTATTTCTGTATCTCTTATACCATATGTGGGATACCTTCTGTCACTAGAGACTGCAGCTCCTCACAGAACAAGGGCGCATAATCAGCAGGTGAAGTAAGCGAGCGAGTGCGATAGTGAATATAAATGTCATATAAATACCAGGATGTTTTCTGGAGCACATCCTAACGTAAGGTTGGAGTTGAGCAACGTTGTGAGCAGAGAGCCAGAGGGCAACGGTAAGGGTTCTAAACCCACAGAGAGACTAAGAACCTTGAGGAAGCTTCATGTTCCACTTTTAGAGAACCTCAATCAATAGGGGGAGGAACCCCTTAGGGAGGGGAAAAAAGTGTGATCCTCCTTCAGTTTGGAAACAGATAATATGGTAGGTTCCTGTGAAGGGCTTGTTTTTCTGTAATTTTTGTTTCCTTTTGATTGCTGAATTTGAATTAAAATTGTGAAACCTGGATTGTCCTTTTCATTATTTCATTTGCATGCTGCATTTTTGTCCTTATAAAAGAATTTAAAAAAAGAAAGAAAGAAAATGTAAAATTGGGGCTGTCAGGCAAGAGACAGGACTTGATTTGTCGTGAAAAGTAAAACAAAGGAGTTCAGTAATGGCCAAGCTTAGGGCAGCTGATTATCTCCTGTCTTGTCAAGATAATACCATAGATCAGAGGTATTTCTTTATTCAAATGATATGTCTGCATCTGCTCTCAATTGGAGGCCATCAACTCTTGTCGAGCAGGCAGACGACATTGAACACCCCTCCCCGGGTCTCTCTCACACACACACACACACACACACACACACACACACACACACACACACACATACACTGTTTTCTGTACCCCTTCAATATGGAGTGCAGCTAAAGTTGATATTGCAATAATGCCCTGCCTGTGTCCTCCATGTCACTCCTAACTACTGCCTTGCCCCTGAATTGACAGAGTGCCCAAACCCGGGTGCACAGCAGTGCCACTAATGCTATCTAACTCAATCAACATCACGTTTTTTTTTCTCTAAAAAAAAAAAAAAAATATATATATATATATATATATATATATAGACAAAGTGTCAGATCAAATGCTAACACTGAAAATAGAGCCATATGGTAAGGTGTACTTAGTAGTGATGTGTGTGTGTTCAACTTGCTGCTTTTTTTTTGCCCATATGTTAAATATGCCTTCATGTGTAAAAAAAAATAGGTGTGATGTGTATTGCTGTAAAAATACAAATGTCCATATAATAGTGTGCTGTCTTTGTGCATTAAAAAATAATAATAAGAAAATAAAAAAGTTTTTCTTTTATTTGGACTAAAGATAGGAGCATAAAATGCATTCATCAATTGCAGTAATGTCTGGCTTTCAAGGTAAAATGCTTTGCTTTTAGGACAAAAGATTTTAGTCTAAATACATGCTCCAGGCTTCTATTATCAATAGGTTACATCAATCAACGTGGTCCATATGTCACACATCAGCCAGTGGGCAGAACTCAACTATCTACTTCAGCTTACTAGGAATTAATTAGGAATTAAAGGGAAAAAAAAAAACCTTTTGTCCAAATGACTCTAATACAGTACAATTCTCACTCAGAGCATGTGGTGTGGGAAAGGCAACACTACATAAAAACATTATACTGGGCGTATTAAGGAGTTCATCAGCAGAGATGCTAAGATGCAAAGAGCGCTCTTTATCCCGTCATGTCCCTTCAGGGATTTCACACCATTTACTCAGATGAGTCCAGTAATTCCATGCAAATATAATTTAATTTAAAGTTAATTCTGCTGCATTATGTTTTAATATAGACATGATAAATTATCTTTTTTTTTTTGTGCAATCTAAAGTGCTGCTACGGTCAGATGCTGAAATGAAATTATTGTTACGTTTGTACGATTGTCTCAACATAGTGAATTTCAGATTTTCTTCACATGCATACAATGGTTTCCCAAAGTATTGAGACAAAAGTAAAATTGTTGTTGTTGACTATATGATTATGATTATGTGTTAATGATGAAAATCAAGATAATGAGAATAATTTGTTATTATATTGCATTACAACAATCAATATTTAGTAGGAAGTTTTTTAATTCCTCAAAACCTGATGTATCCAGTTGGGCATACTATAGAGTCAGAAAGACGTCTGAAGTACTTAGGTGTCACTCGCTCAATTCATTCCTGCTTGATTGCTTCCTGAAGATCATGTGAAGAAGATGATTTCTTGACTGCTATTTCTTTCTTTCATTTCCCTACAGTTTTTTTTTGTCAAATAGCCAATTTATCACTAGTTTTTTCATTAGCACACCTCCTCAACCAGATAGACTGGAGCTAATTAGTGAAATCACCTGTTTTAGGAGAATGCATGGCATATGTTATCTTAATACTTTTGCCCACCACTGTACATACATACTGTACAGTATATGATGCTTTTATTTATGCTTTGTGATCTCTACATTTTAAAATATCAGCTCCTTTACACAATGGTTTCTAAATTACAGTTTGATAATGTTGAGTTTAAAAAAGCACAGTTGATGTAGATAAAATAACATAATTGTATTATGTCTGACTGCAATTAATCTTTTCCAAAAGTGAAGTGTTGATGGCACCTATCTCTCCATCATGTCCGCTAAAAATGTGCCCTGGACACTAGCCTGCTCTACATGCACAGCCTAACTGTGTTACAAATGCAAATCCATCTTTGCACTCACCCTTTTTTTATTTGCATGATCATATGCAAATGTACTAATTAGCACATTGTCTGGTTTGCCTTAATAGTCAGCATTTTTGACAGTGTTTAACGAGGGTGGGTTTTTCAGCTCAGGGTCTGAATACTGGCAGGAGAAGTGCAGTGGCAGTTTACTCTCTGGAAAATATTTCTCTTTAGAGAAGATATTCGTAATGAATACAAAATTCTACATATTGTTTTTTTGTTTTTTGTTTTTCTTGGAGAGAAAGATTTTACATACAAACTTGACCCCATTTTGAGATTAAAAATGAAACAATGAATACTTATTAGATATTGATGATATATTATGATAACCCTAATGACAAGGAAGGACAAAAGATCAAAAAATGATAATGTTCCAAGGCTCATTTCTCAAGCCGACCACTGATTGGTTGATTGTACCATGTTGTCCCCCCTCTGAGGATCTACTTTAATAGCCTCATAATGTTGTCATAGTCCACGATGAGTACAACTATACCAATTAGAATAGTAATAGAACTAATTAACAAAAAAAATTTTGGAAAGGAAAAAAAGACAAAATTCATAATTTTAATATTCATTAAGAACTATCCCATAATTTATGTCTGTCTCAGAGGCATCACATCAGAGGCCTCTTCCACATATTTTTCTTCCTGGACTCATCTTTCCCCTAAGGTAGACAATCTTGGTGTTTCATGGACATTTTATTATTTATATTTTCTAAATCCCTTTTTGGGTCATAAAAAAAATATGCACATACATGTGACACACAAAGACCCAGTACACATTGTCTTTCTTGACTTCATACTTTCATTTGCGGACCAGGATTGAGCAGACTGTCCTGAGTTCCAGAGTAGGAACTGTAAGCGGAGAGTGTGTTTTCTTTATTTTTCTAGTCGGAGGTCAGAAACTTCTACAGTAGATACACCCTTTAATTGAATGAAGCACCATATTCATTTTATAATTCATGGAAGCCTCTAACTAATCATCACAGCTAAGATATCAAAGACTTCCTCTCCATAACAGGAAGATTATCAGTTTAAGCGCAAAGCTAGTCCAGTCCTAGTCCAGATTTATCATCATCATCATCATCATCATCATCATCATCATCATCAACACCTCATCTCATATCTGTCCCACTGTGTACTACAGCTTCCTACAGGCTGACCTTTTAACATATACTTGCACCAACTGGTCTTCAACCAGCATGTTACATCTTTCCACATCTTTCAACATTGGTTGTAAGTTGAATAAGTTGAACTGCTCAGTTCCAGCTGGGAGTTAGTCACTCATTTGAACCTGCAACCCATCTCCTCCACTGTCTACAATGATTTTTTCTTCATGATCTTGCTACCATAAAGAAGCACCCGAAGTGTTTGTAGAAACATAATTTTGATATATTGGATGAAAGTTTTTACATAATTTACAAATGTTTTCAAAACATTGCAGCTCTTGTCATTGTACTGTAGTTCCATTGCTTTACCATGACTGCCTAAGGATCCCTGAAGCATACTGTATGCTGACCCTCATACTGCTTGGATGATACTTGCTTCACTGTAAGTAGGTTTGGAACAAAGTATAAATGGAAATGGAAATGTGATGGCATCATCTAACGTTTTTTGCCACACTTCTATCTAATTCAGGTTTCCATCTCACACAGCAAGCTTTCATCATTGTTGTATTAGCAAGTGTTGGACTGCTCAGAGAACTGAAACAAATCTGCTCTCTGATCTAGTTTTTATTTCTCTCTACATGTGGCGGGAACCAACATCTTAGTTACTAGAGTAGGACTTATACAAGGCAGTAGTGCAGATATTTCCCACTGAATGTGAGCTTTTTTTTTAAGCTAAACACATTCATACATTCATGTTTCCATCATTATCTGGTCCTGGGTGCTGAGTGTCGATAGAAGAAAAAGTGCTTATTGTCAATGCCTGGGTCACAGTAAAGTCAGGGGTGTGTGTGTAGGTCCTATTTTTTCTGTGGCATTTAAACATCAATTCATCAATAATTTGCAGCCATGGTTTTAAAGTGAGTCCCATGGTTCAACAGCTGCTCTGCTCATAGCCTCAGGTCACTTGAGCGATTTCACTTAAGAACTGCTGCACACAGCCCTAACAGCATACACATCCTTGACAACACATTGAGAAATTCTTCCTCGTTTTCTCCTTTTCTCGCCACCTCTTCCACTCGTCCCCTTTCCCCATTCTCTGTCCTGTTCTCTCACAGTCTGTGCAAGTGTTGTAAGGTGTTGCAGGCTGTGCTGTGCATTTTTTTCTGTAAACGTGTCATCGTATTGCTCTTAGCCAGTACCTGTCACAGTTTGAGAGATGCCGGTGAAAACAAAACCGAACAAAAAGGACAGCAGGTAGCATAACATCCCCTGCTGGCAGTAGAGTCAAAGCCACCAGGTCGCTGTGCTGGAGCCACTGCCATATGGTAACCTGGAGCGAAGCAGCTTTTCTGTTTACTCAGGGTCATGTCAGATTAATTTCTGCTTAACCACAACATGCTTTCTGGTGCCAGCTTCTCCCTCCTACTACTTCCCCTGTCACACGCTGTCCACGATGTAGTGGGGTAGAGTGGGGCAGATTAAGTATTCACCTCAACCCAGTGGAGAACTGTGCAGTGGAGGTCTAGCCCTACTGTACATTCTATTGAATTCTATACTGATATAAAAAGCAATTCAATCAAATTCAATCAAATAAAATGAAAAAGGTGGAACATTTATGAACATTATCAGTGTAAATGATGCTGTCTTATAAATGTCCTCCACCTAAAAAAAATAAGAAAAAAAAAACATCATACTGTACAGTATGTTACCAAGTCATAATGCACCAAACACATTTAAGTTAATTTGGGGGGTAATAGGTACTAATTAAAGCAATTCATCAATTATTTTTGTTTTGCAGTCAATAAAGTACAAAGTGTTGTGAAAAAAGTTAAATTATTATTTTTTGTTGCATATTTGTCACATTTAAATGATTCAGATAATCAAACAAATGTAAATTTTACACAAAGATAACCTAAGTAAAAATAAAAAGCATTTTTTTTTTATTAAGGTAAAATAAAACTGTCCAAACCTGCCTGGCCCTATGTGAAAAAGTAGTGGCCCCTAAACGTAATAACTGGTTGTGCCACCCTTGGCGACAACAACTGCAATCAAGCATTAGCGATAACTTGCAATCTTTCATATCACTATGGAAGAATTTTGGCCTAATTTTTTGCAATTGTTTTAATTCATTTAAAGGTTTTCGAGCATGAACTGCCTGTTTAAGGTCATGCCGCAGATTTAAGTTTTGATAGACTTCAAAACCTTGCAGTCTATTTTTGAGCCATTCAGTGATGGACTTGCTGGTGTGTTTTGAATCATTGTCCTGCTGAATAACCAAAGTGTGCGTATTTCAAAATATGAAAATATGAGCACAGAATTCATAGTTACATCAATTATGACAAAACATTCAGGTCCTGAAACTGCAAGGCAGCCCCACACTATCACCACCAGGTTTGACTGTTGGTGTTACTTTTACACCAGATGTACAGTAACAGGACACACACCTTCCAAAAAGTTAAACACTTGTCGTATCAGTCCACAGAATAGTTGCCAAATATACAATCAAGATGTTTCTTTGGCAAATGTGGGATGAGCCATTGTCTTCTTTTTGGTCAGCAATTGCTTCACCTTTGAACTCTCTCAGTCTTTTTCTTACTGTTGAATTATGAACATTGCCCTTAACTGAGGGTAGTGAGGTCTGTAGTTCTTTATATGTTCTGGGTTCTTTTATGAGCTCCTGAATGAGTCGTCACTGTGCTCTTGAATTAATTTTTGTAGGCCGCCCGCTACTGGGAAGGTTTACAACTGTTCCAAGTTCTCTCCATTTATATATTGACTATCACCATGATTTGCTGGAGTCCCAAAACCTTAGAAATGGCTTGGTAACCCTTCCCGGCCTAATACATGTCAATCACTATGTTTCTCATTTGTTCTTGACTTTCTTTAGATTGTGTTTTTTTTTTTTAGATCTTTCAGCATGCTTCACTTTGTCAGACAGGCTCTATTTATGTGATTTCATGATTCAGGTCTGGGTGTGGCATGTGAAATTTAACTCAACTTTCCAAAAAATGCTATTTATTTATGATTTAGCAAGGGGGGCAATTACTTTTTCACATTCAGCCAGGTAGGTTTGTAATTTTTTTTCATTAATAAATGAAATCATCATTTAAAAACTGCTATTTGTATTTACTTGGGTTATATTGGGTGTGAAAAATATGCAAAACAAACAAATAAATAAAAAAATCAGAAAGGGGGCAAATACTTTTTCATGAAACTGTTTATATACATCCATGTCCCCTAAAATAAGAGAGTGCAAATCAAAATGTGATTAGTTGATTCCACTTTCATTCCATAATCAGTGGGTAATCTGAGAATTCACTTCTTTTGTGCAGTTCTTGATGTCCAACCCAAGGAATGAGCAATCTTGAATAAATGCCTCTACAGGACATTATTATAATAAATAAATAAATAAATAAATAAAAAAATAGTAATAATAATAATAATAATAATAATAATGTGTCCTATTTTAAAATGTAAAAATAAAAATAAATGAATTATTCCTGTTGTTGCTATTATTATTATTATTATTATTATTATTATTATTATTACAAGAAATAAACATTTTAACAACATAATCTATAAAAAAAAAAACATAGACAGCCCTTCAAAAGCTGCTGTGGTCTAATTGGTCCAATGATTTGTTGCCCATGATGATTTGATTTGATGCTGCATGAACTCCGCACAAAGCAAACACAAACACACTGCCGAACAAAAGGCTGAGAATTTTAGGGAAGGCAGTTTAGAATGATAATACCAAACACTTTGCCATCAACAAAAAGTTCAGTACAGGCATGCTGAAAGTGATCAATCACCGCACTCAGACCACGACTTTCTTGGCACATGGCATTCACAGGGGTAAATGTAATCAATTGGAAACTTCCATTTCACAAAAAAAAATACAAGACCTAATCACCAGTGATGCCTGGTTCTCAGATGACCTTAGAGGAGCTGTCCTCATTAGCTATTATTATATTTGAGTGCACTGATAGATAGATAGATAGATAGATAGATAGATAGATAGATAGATAGATAGATAGATAGATAGATAGATAGATACGGGCTACACATTCTTTACTATCAGCAGTCAGAGAGTATTTCCCTTGGTCCACCTTTCCTTTTAATAAAGTAATCTCCATCTTGGATTCCAAAGGTAAGCAACCTTATGGGATGTTGTATTTCTAATTGTGCTGTCAACTCATCCACTTAATTATGTCCAATCAATCTCTAAAGGGAAGATAGCCAACCATGCTTGTGTGTGTGTGTGTGTGTGTGTGTGTGTGTGTGTGTGTGTGTGTGTGTGTGTGTGTGTGTGTGTGTGTGTGTGTGTGCATGTGCGTGTGTGTGTGTCTGTTTGGACATATCTGCCAAGTGTCACATCAGGGGAGCATTTGGAGGGTGAAGAGTCCTCTTATTAGGTCACAAATGATCACAAGTGACCTTTACTTCTTCTCTGGTGCCCATGGCTCAACATAATAACATCAAATCGCATCAGTCAAGATTCCCATGGTGTGAAAAATCATATGGCAACTGACATGGCAAGCTCTCATCAGTGGCAAGGCACAGACTGCAGTGTCCTGTAGTCAGCATGGCAGGAGGGTTTGGCCTCATAGTGTAATTAGAACTTTGTCTGAAATCTACTGCACTGCCTATATGCAGTGTCCTATATGCTGCTGTATGGAGGATTTAGTTTTGTAGCAGATGAGTTTGATTATGTAGACTGCATACTCATAGAAAATGCATACATTCATTAGAAAGAAGTAACAGGTGTTTACATGTGCCTGATGGCACATTGCCACACCACCCGCCATTTTGGCAGCCGCTGCCACTGAACCTCCCGTCCCATAATGGCTGGCTCTCAGCACCTCTAATTAATTTACTTAGCTCTACAAAGTGGTGTGTTACAGGACTGCCTATGTCTCTGAGCTCTAACAAGCCTGGCATGACAGCATCGGGTTTATTTAACTATCTAGGACCATTATCAGCGTAAATGAAGCCGTCTTATAAACGTCCATCCCCTTAAACTGATTCAATAAGACAGTGTCATCTACATCATGGTATGGTTTCTATAGAATGCCACCTGCATGGTCACACATGGAGAGCAGATATGGTCAGAGGCCAGACTATGTTCAATCTTGCATGCGATGTGTGTCTGTGTGTCAGTGGTGTGTGAGTGTGTTGGATGTAGCTCCTCTCAGTGAAAGGGTGGAGAACCATATCCCCTTAGCATCAGACACGACAGGCTGACACCCACCCGCCCACCCTTTTTCCATTTCAGATGCAAAGCCAGTGTGCGCTGCATGCATATAGTCACAGCGGCAATCTCATCTATGTCCAATCTGTCATGCCACTGCTTTTCATTATTCTTATTTGGAGATAGGGAGTCATATTTTATAGACACTTGAGCTGCCGAGCGCGGCCGGCTGCTCTCTGGCCAGGCAGACGTGCCACTCTCTCCACATGAATCTAGGTCAAGGCGAGAGAGAGATGAATGGATGGATAGACGGATGGATAGATGGATAGAAAAAAAAGCCTTCAGCAAATCTGAGAGGCAAATGAACTGATGAAAATGTTCAAATTCTATCCTAATACAAGAGACCAGGAAAAAGCTTGTGGTAGGTTTCTGTTCTTCATCTCATCTCCCTTTCCTTCCCGTCCCCTCTCTCTGTCTGTCAGGATTTCTTCTGGTTTTTCTCCTATTTTTTGTTTAGACACACATCATGTTGCAAATGTTTTGCCATATAACATAGTAAACATGCATAAGTCCAAAGCTGCCTGAGAGGGGGGAAAAAAAAGGTTGAAGCATGGTGCAATGGATGTGCTGTCCGATCAGTCGACTGGCTGCATCCCGTCACGCCGTGCTGAAATAATTCCACTGTGGCTGCACAGTGTATGTCCGCTTTACATATATACATACATCATCCACGCATATGCTTTTCAGCTCTGTGCCAGCAAAACAGAATCTGTGTGTGTGTGTGTGTGTGTGTGTGCTGGATCCAGATGTTCCAGCAGTCTCTCGTTCTGTGGCTGTCATTGAAGCAGCACTGAGGGTAGGGTTAAGGTGACCTGCTTTAAATATAGATCTGGTTGTGACGACAGCCCACGCTTTTGACTTACTCAGTAAAACACATTTGGCTTTCATTCCTGCTCATCTCCAGGTAACCATTATCTGTTCAGAAAGAGTCTTGGAAAATGTTTACTTTTTTATAATTCTATAAGTCCTGAATAAGAGTGCAGCACCAGCACAAGCATTTCAGTCTGGGAATACCGTTAATAAAAAGGCTACCTAATTAAATAAAGTTTTCCAGTAGTACAGATCAAATGCTGCAGAGGTAGTCAAAACTGATGTTTCTTATGTAACCCCAGATAACCACCAAAGCCATTGAGAATCATCTGGTTACTTTCTTATCTGCATGCACAAGCATGTTGTGATCTTACAACAAAGTCACATAGTGATGCCAAAAAAAAAAAATCACCATTTCAAAAATGTTAATTATTGGGCTATGTCAAGCAAAAAAAAAAAAATAATAAATAAATAAGCAGATTTGAATCACTATAAGTAGGTTACAAACCCTTCAACACATTATCAAATCCTGGGAGGATAGAAGTAATGTACAGTAGTCGGAAAAAAAAAAACATGAATGGAGATCACTTCAAGATAAGTTGGTGAAGTTGCATGGTAAAAAAATCAACAATAAAAACCATAGCTGTGTTTAATAGTGAAAGTAAGAGCATTCCCATATAAACAAACAATGTGATGAAAACTCACAGGATTGGACTGTGAGGTGTGTGGCCATAAAAGAAATATAAAATAAAAAATAAAAAAACACTTGTTAGTGTGTCTAATCAGAAAAAAGGCTTTAATTTGATAGGGAGTATAAAGATTGAAATTAGGAGCAATGAAGAAAAGTCATGTGGTCTGATGAGTCCAGATTGTCCCTATTCCAGAGTGATGGGTATATCAGGGTAAGAATGGAAGCAAATAGATTGATGCACCAATCAGGCACAGTTTCCACTGTATAAGGAGCCAGTGTTATGATCTGAGGTTGCTTCAGTTGGTCAGGTCTATACTTAAGCAACATTATGTGGCAATAAAATGAAGTCAGCTGATGACCTGGATGTACTGAATAACCATGTTATCACATAAGTGGAGTTTTTCTTCTCTGATGTCACAAGCATATTCCAGGACTCAGATTGTGAATGATTGGTTCTGGAAGCATAACGAATCATTTTCACACATCAACTGGCCACGATAACAGGAACTTTTCAACTGAACTGACACAGATTTCAAATGACAAGAAACACAGGCGGTTATAAAATGTTCATAGAAACATTAAACTAGCACTTTACTCCTAATACCTGTATAAAGTTTGTCAACCATGTCAAGAGAAACCTTCAGCATAGAATTCTCTACAGTACAGTGATCAACCTCTCTCAGTGAGTCCTCTCTCTCAGTGAGTCCTCTCTCTATAATGGTTTAAGATAATGCTTTTTTAGGAAGGCAAGACTTTTTGGAAGCTACAAAGCTGCTATTTGTCTACATCGCAGAAAATTTGTAATATTTAAAGAAGAAGACTCCAAGGGTAGAGCCAATATAATAGGGAGAGATGAGTGACGCTCACCATATGGTGTATAAAATGACGCAGTACAGAAATAAACCCTTATAGATGAACATAGCAAATAGTTAGGGATGAGTGATTAGATAAATGCTAACTAGGGAAAACTCAGAGGAGAGGTGAATTGTACTGTAATTCCTTCTTTGGTCATATTTCACTTCTATCAGTGTTTCCTCCTAAGCCATGCATCCAGTCATTCCTTAAACCAGAAGACCTAAACCAAATTGTAGAATGTAGTCTGTTTTTTATGAATAAAATAATGTGTTCTGACTATTTTCTCTAACGCTATCATTTTAATGAACTCACTTCTCCAATGAAAATGAACAAATTACTGATTTTTGTGAGAATGCAGTCACATTCCTCACTATCAGGAATTGAAAAACTGATGAATTCCTGCATCAAGTGTTCTTGGAAATCATGTTCAGACTGACCATACAAGCAGTGAGGATGGAGTGCGACAGAAACATGCATTAACCACTAGTCATGTTTCAACTCTATGATAAGATGAGTAGCTGTCAGCTTCCCTACACTTGTCTATCAACGTGTTTGACATATAACCGTAATTAAGCTAAATAATAATCCAGAAACGATGGTGTGCATTAGTGCTAGGGGAGTGCATTCTCTGGAGCGTCAACATTGTGGAACTAGTCTGTAGCTTTTAGCACTGCTTGGAGAGGAGAGCAAGATAGAGGGCTTCACACACTCGCACACACACACTCTGATAGAGACTGGCAGGCTACACTGGCTGATGGTGACAGGCGGCTCACTCTGGGTGGTTTTGGGAGCAACATTTGTGGTGAGTGACATAGCGGCACTCCACTCCAGCACTTTTCTCTTCACTCCCTGCTGGAAGTGTAAAAGAGGGCCATCGTTATGGACTCATCGTCATAAGAGCTTTGCTAATGAGGCCAGAACAAGCTGCTGATTAGGACCACGGCTAGAACCCATCGCCTGATGCCGCATCACTCTCAGCAGGCTGACCACATTAGGAGACTGTGATTAGGCCTTAATGCCTTCATTCTGGTAAACTATGCATTTTGTTGTGGCACAAGCTGGAAACTGCTGAGTTGCATTTACGTTGTTGTTGTTACCCAGCTTTTTACTAATATATTCAAGTATTGTGGTAAAAAGTTCCTAACTCAATTTGAATTTTTTGTTTGAAAAAAAATATTTTATCTGACAAATCCCACAGAAATCATTTAAATATGATCTAAAGGTAACTTCTTAAGGTACCTCCATTGTTTGATTCTTGACTTGGATATGTGTGCAAGGAGTTTGCATCTCCCCGTGTTTGGTGGGGTACTACTGTACATCCAAGTGCTCCGGTTTCCTCCCACATTCCAGATTAGGCACTATGCAGGTGACACCAGTTGGATGAATGGATGCAGGAATGGATGGATGGATGCATGCACTAATCAACCTATGAAGATGGAAAACGTTCTGAGTAAAAAAAAAAAAATATTTTTCTTTGAAAGAAGTAAAATAGAAGTCGCTATTCTTACGGAAAAAAAAACCTAGAGCACAGATAAGTCCATTAATGAAGCCATTATACACTTCCCACCTCTTGCTAATAGCATACTCTGGGTATTCTATTAGCTATTAAACCAAATCCCTAGATGCTTTTCCTGCTTGAAAAATGCAGGAGGCATTGATATAGGCTATATGCATCCTCTTGACTTCAATTCCATTAACTCGTTAACAAAGGATGCAAAGTAGTGATCACTCCACTTCGGTAGCCAAGATAATTAATATGTGGTGCTGGGTCAGTTCAGCAGCACCACATACAGTAGTGAATCGGTATTACCTTTCTACAAGGGACGTTCAAGTCAAACTGGGCAGGCAGTCTGAAGCAGGCAGTCCGAAGATGATCTGGCTCCTGCGTACTGAGAAAACTTTCCACCATGATGGTATCCAAAAGAATTGTGTTGTATTATTCCTGTGCAATCAAAGCTCCAGTTTGACTTGAACGCCGCTTATATACAGTATTTGTCAGGAAGAAATCCTTCCTGCTCTATAGCAGTGATAATACGGCTTCTCTGAGTGTGTAAATGCCCAACTTAGATTATAAATTCATATAAAACTCATATAAAAATATTACATGGGTGATCCCAAAAATTTGATAAGGTGGGTATTAAACGTAGGATTAAAGATCCAAATCTCCCCCTCTCTCTCTCTCTCTCTCTCTCTCTCTCTCTCTCTCTCTCCCCACTGGTTGAAGCTGGCACTGCCAACATTTTCTCCTGCAATCATTTGCCCTCTCTTGATGCCTTCATCGCTCTCCTGTCCTTCCTCTCCATCCCTGTCTCCCTCCCTCTTTCCTCTCCATTCCTTGGCCTGTCATCAATCTTGCTAAAATGACAGCCGACAGATGTTAGCCTTTGCAAAGATCAAATCTGTGGCTGGAGGGCTGCTCACTGCGGAGCATGCTAGTCACTGGGAAGATGCTGGGCCACAGCCGTGGTGTACATACACACACACAAGCATGCACAAAGACAGCGATCACATATTTTCTCTTCATTGTGTTTTCTCTGCATGCACACACACACACACACACACACACACACACATACACAAACACACGCACGTTTCATTCAGCAGTGACAGGCAGTGCTGATGGCTAAATTTCATGTGACATCAGGCCAGGGCACTGGAGGACAGTCAGCATGGGAAGGGTGGCATACACACACACACACACACACACACACACATGCAATGTCATGATGCAGTAAACCTCTGACTGCAGTTCTTCACTCACTCTACTGTATATATGTATATATATGTATATATGTAGCAGTGTTTTTATGTTTTTCCATATAATGTCGCTATCTGTCTTTATTTAGCTGCTTCAGGCAAGTCTCCATGTTTACATTAGTGGAGCTCTTCGTCACCGATCCAATTTGAGCTGTAATGACTCATGCAGCAGGAGAGGTGAAGCGATGGCGGTGTCCCTGTTGGCCATCGTCCCTTATCTCAGTCTGTGCCAGCTGCACTGAGCCTCAGTGAGTGTATGAGCATGCACACACACACACATCACAGCGTATCCCGAGTAATGCAAGACTTATGCATTCAGATGTAGGTAGTTTGACTGAGGCCGGATAATGCTGAGCTAACGGTACTGCCTTGACACCCATCTCTCAGTGCGATACAATAGCTGTATATTAAGGCTTATGATTGATTCTCCACTTGCAAAATCTGCTCCAGCTCCAATGTTGGTCCGCTCATAGACCCTGACTACGATTCATATAGTTTTATGATGCAAAACTTTGCCTTCCATCTTGACATAACCACATTCTGGAAAATCTTACAGCATAGAAACCCTAGCCTGTATTTTATTTTATCAATTTTTTTAGATAGTGTTTCACTGCCATACATTATTGACTAAGTTAACACAAACACACACAAGAAAAGTTTCCTATTAACAGGGTGGCGGTTCAAAGATCTCACCATTGTGTAGGGTGTATCATCACCTGAAAAAAAAGTGAAAGGACTTGGCATATCAAATGGACTTCTTTCTTCTTTACCATCACACACCAAAAAAAGAAGACAAAGTAGAAAAATATAGACACAAGTATCATTTGGTTTGTTTAACAAGTCAAGACAGGACAGATGAGAAATGACATAGGAATGTGGAGGACCACAACTCTGTACTGGTTAGGAATCTAGACAGGACAACAAAGAGGAGTTCATTGTTTGGGTTTAGAACTCAATCCTTTGTCTTGGTATCCTTCTGACTATATCTATGGATAAGTTGGGTGTGGGGGGGGGGGGGGGTTAAAGATCTCTTGGGTAGTTGGGGTACAAAAGGACGGACTATTTTCCCAGCAGATGTCACTAACAGGCAGTGGTGGTGTCTGATATGTAGTGGAATAGTAGTAGAGAGACACACACACATAGGCTATAAACACGGGCAGCTTCAGAGATCAGTAATGTAACTATTTTACTATTCTAGTCCACATACTGTCACACACTCAACGTTGACTCAGCTCATCCAAATATCCAGCATGGAATCTGTCCACACCGCAACCAACATCCGTCTATGCAAATGTGGGTGTTTCTATGCTAAAACTTAGCACACTGTACACACGCACACAAATGTGTATCACATATCTGACATTTGAATTCCATTGTGAAAATTCATACAAAGTTATTCAGATTTTTCCTTGCTGAACATTTCTAACTTGATAGTAATGGTATCTTCCAGGATGACTCTGCCCCATCCGCAGGCACAAGGCCTCGCTGAACTGTTTGATCAGGATGAAAATGATGTCAGTGCAATGCTATGAGAGTCTTTCACATGATCTGAACCTAGTTGAACGTCTACAGTATGGGAGAGTTTAAAGTGACATGATAGACAGTGCTTTAGACCACCGCCGTTGAAAGACAAACAGGGAACGTCTTTAGGATTATTGTTCATTCTTCCAATATACATTAATGTGCTTCATATTAAATGAAATTTTAATAAATTGAAGAAATGGGAACAGAAGTTTTACTGTGACAGGCTGAAAAATGTAGAAAGTGTCTAAAGATACAATTTATAATTGTATTTATTTTTTTATTTTTATGTAACAACCTCAGCAGCAATCTCATTTCCCCTCTTCTCTGTTCCACAACTTGCAGAAGGTCACAGGGACCAAGGGCAGCTACAATAGTAATAATGTACTTAAGTGGAAGTGGTGGCTTAGAGGGTTAAAGCACGGCTAAGTTACTGATCGGGAGGCAGGCAATCCGAACCCAAGCTCCTCCAGGCTGTCATTATTGGGCCCTTGAGCAAGGCCCTTAACCCTATCTGTTCCAGGGGCACTGTATCATGGCTGACCCTGCGCTCAGACCCCAGCTATGCTGGGATATGCAAAGAAAGAATTTCTCTGTGCTGTAATGTATACAGTATGTGACATATAAAGGCTTAAATTGACTTCAGCACCAACAGTTCACTGATCATCAGCCTGATTATCTACACCTGTTTCTCACTGGTTTGTTCCTTATGTTACTGTAGATGGTGTTTTTATGCCGGAATGATTCACAGGTCACTGTGAAAAAACATTCTGGACTGAATATGAGACCCACAAACTTGCAAAAAAAGAGAGACAAAAACACCTTCAGGAAGCCTGGATTTTATTAAAAATAAAATCATGTCTGGTTCTTTGGAAACAAAATATGAAGAAACCCATATACTGTAGGGGTGCTCAAAATTTTTGCACAGTCCTGTATTTCCAGGAAATCGGCACCTAGGTGCACTGAACCATTTTGGTAGCTTATCCTGACCCAAGAGCTTACTTGGACACCTTCAGCCTTTCTTCCCCCACAAAAATACAGACATTTTGCCGTAATGTCTATTTTTCATAATTTGATCAAAATGAGGCGTGCACACACAGACAATTATGAAAACACATTGCTTAACATTTAACATGTCATACATTTCTAATCACTTTGTGAATGTGGTTCTTTAGTTCTTACATATTTGTACGATAATATGGTCAGGCCAGTACTCATAAAGCATGTCACAAATGGCTGTCCTTTTCTGCAATTTATTGACCCACATGGGGAAAGTCCTGGTGATGCAGGAGTGGGGAAGGTTAGTCCAAGTGCAGGACAGGAAAGGAAAGACACATGGGACTAAATATTGATTGAGCTCTGACATTGATTAAACTCCCCTTGATTCACAATGACTGGCCACTACTTGCATGCATATAGATCCTCATGTGTCCCACAATAGAAGCCTGTCTTTCCCTCCTTCTCTCCCTCTCTGTCTACATTTCTGTCTCACTCTGGAAGATTAGGGCACTCTTCCTCCACCCTTACCTCCTTTGTTTATTGTTCTTCTTTTGTTTGTGATTGTTGTCCATCCATGGGCATTGGTCCGGATGTGCCATTGTTTTATTGTCTTTCCTTTTCTCGATCTCTAATCTGTTCCCTTTTATTCTTGGCTGTCACTCAGAACATGTCACTCCAGCTGTAAAACCATTCAATTTAATTTAGGTGGTATTCAATGATAAACTCATTTTCTCACTCTGACCTGAAGGAAGAGGTGTGTGTATGTGTACAGTATGTGTGTGTTGAGGTGGGTTAATGAGTGTCCATGAGGGGAAGAAGACAGGAGGGGTGATGAGGGGCAGGCAAGTTCAAGGGCAAAGGCATGGAACACAGACACATAAACACGGTTGATGGTATGTGAGCTATAAAGACATAAAGGTTAGGATGAGGGCAGGCTGTACAATAAACAGCCCCCATTACCTGCTTTGTTTATACAGATAAAGAATCCACTGTAAAATCTCCCCATAGTGCATGCAGTGTTTAACCTCGCAGAGGACAGCTCAGGGAAATGGGGGCCCGAGAGGTGAGTCATGAAAGGCAGACCTTCAACCACACACTCTGAGGAAACCTAGGGACAAAAAAACAAGGTGTTACTAATGACATTTACTAGCTGCCATACTTCATTTGAGGTTTGTTGTCTAAAATGAAGGAAGAGGAACAGAAAGGCTGCATTTAGTATCAAAAGTCGGTCACTTCAACGTTGTCTCTTCGAGTGAGAAAGCACAGACACTGAAAACACATACTGTACACATACTCTGTGTCATGCATGTTTCAAACACACTTCTTATGCACACAAAGAGCCAGTTAGTGTTCTGATTAACATGGTAATACACTTAACCCTTCATTATACATTGATCTCTCTCTCCCTCACACATACACATAAATACCTACATACCTACATACATACATACATACATGCATACATAGACAAATGTGACAGAATGGACTTTAGATAGCTCGCTTAGGTGCAAAATCCGCACAAGTACCCAGTATATTGTCTGCATTGATTGATGAAGGAAGAACTCGCTGGTAGAACAGCACAATGGATACGATACAATATAGTGGAGGTGCAGCACATGAATATATGAACATACTAAGAAGGATGGCCCCTAATGACACAACTTTATAGGTCTTAAAGTGGGAGAGTTGTGCCTCACTCTAGCAGCCATAAAAAAAAGGGAGTGATTTGTACCACTGTGTCTCTGCTAACTTGTGTATACTTTCCATATAGTCACAGCTCTAAGATGCTCCTAGAGTGTAAAAAAAACATATGCAAATTGAGTAAAAAAAAGTAGTAGTAACATTAATAAGTCACTTTTGTGAATCTTCATAATCATGACTTCCTTAACGTCTCTGATTACCATCACTTTAAATGTGGCAATATGAATGCAGAGTATGAAATCAGAAACGGTTATAGGGTCAGGTCTGCCTTTTCTTCTGCAGTGTGAGTTAATAAGTGTCCAGTGTGTACACTAATAAGGTGTCAGGGTTCATTATAGATTTCTGCTTCCTCATGCTTGCTCCAGCTGCCCTTTCTTCACGTATGGTGCACCCCCTATCAAGATGGTTGCCATGCCAGCCGGGTGAGATTTGCATGTGTGTTATCTATTTAAATAAATTCTCATGGTTTATAACCACTATAATGCGTCTTAGCCGAGCCCAGCTCATTGCTAATTTATAGCCAGTCTAGTGTGTCTGCGGCTGATGACACCACATGAAGCATGGAGTCTAGACGACATTGAGCCCACTGTCCATGGGGTAATTGTTTTATGCAAATGAAAAAATCCAAGGGTGACATGTTCATTGCGCATCCGTGTAATTTGATTGAGGTGTGCTGTGACTCCCGGCAGCTGATTCTGCCCTCTTTTTTTGATTATTACTACTGCTGATTTTTGGGTGCATTGTAATAAACTACAGAATTCTTTTTTATGGAACGGAACAAAACTGATGTCAGGTCCGAGCAGGGTAACATGCTGCAGAGTACACTTTCATGAAATCTCCTCATACTGTATTCATAGTGTGATGGATTTATTCATGTTTTGGTTCACATTGGCAAATGATCTTGCTGTATCTGTGCATGCAGATTTTATGTATTGAACCAAAATGTATTGTAATAGTCACGCTGGTTTCCATGTGGGGGCACAGCGGGCAAGCTGTGCTCTGTAAACCCTTTTGCTGAATGCCCTCGGGGCAGAGCTGAAGCAGAGTGTCATATGACATGATGCCAGAGGTAGAGAGGTGCACAGAAGGAGGACAATGGCAACAGACCAGTGCATTGTGGGAATCCTGTAATCAGGGCATTATGTGACAAAAAGAATGGGTGCGCTCAATTGTTTTTCAGCGTCTCCTCTGTACCTGATCGCTGTACACGTCAGGCGTTCAGTGCGTCCTGCCCACTATGGCTAAGCCCTAAAATATGTTTGTTCTCCTGTGCTCCATTTTCACCTCTGAAAATCCTGAAACCCTGTTTGAAACCCAGTTCATGCTAAGTAGAGAGTAGTGCAGGGACTGTAGGGAGGGGTGACCTCATTCTCCTGGGAGAGGTGACGAACGACAGACCTCCTCAGCGCCTCGCCGTGACCTTTCTTGCTGCCCTGCTCTGCATATGCAGCACACAAATAATGGCCCCTTTAATTATCAGAGTAACCATCATGCCATGGCAGGACAGGCAATAATAAATCTTCACGGAGAATACACAACACTAGCGGCTATGAAGAGAAGGCCCAAATGCCTCCCTCTGATGAAGACCCCATGTCTGATCTTATGATCCAAAACCCTGATGGCTGGTTTCGGTAAAACATTTTTAGAACAATATTTTCACTTTCGCTGTATCTTTTTCTCTGTCTTGACCTTTCTATTATTTTTTATGTGTGTGTGAGACTTTATCACTGGCTCTCTACAGATGAGCACACACAAAGTCAGAGAGACAGGCAGAATGGGACATAAAGTATCACACTAAAGCTCTCTGTGTTATGGGAGAACCAGGTTTCCACCATGCAGTGTGGATCTTACCGCACAACCAGCACAGCCAAACTAGTCCAAACCAGACCCATTTTATTGTTATATTATTATCAATAATAATAATAATAATAATAATAATAATTCATTTTAATTCATTATTTAATTATAATAATTGATTATATAATAAAGGACAACCTGGGTGGGGTGGCAATCCTTTGCAGAGCACAGGTACACACTCACTCACTTTCACTCACACACACACACAAATTGCACACTACAGACAACTTGTAAATAGAAATGCATGACTTTGGACTGTGGGAAGTAACTAGATTATGTGGAGGAAACCCACCATCCACAGGGAGAAAAATCCACACACATGAACACACACACACACACACACACACACCAGAGGAGATATTCAAACCCACAACCTTGGATGTAAGAGACAACAGTGCCACCCATGATTTTATTATTATTATTATTATTATTATTATTATTATTATTATTATCATCAGAGGAATCTGTGTGGAACATGTCACTGGTATAAATATCAACTATTAAATTAGCATTAAACCAGTAATTTGTTTCCTGTTAGCAGTACATACAGAATGTCTTCATTAAGCATTTAACAACATGTTCTATATCTCAGGGGGCCAATTCGAACTGGTCTATATGAAATCCAGGCAGAATACTGAGACACACATGGGGCGCACACACACACACACACTCACACGCACACTGGCACGCACACACAGTTCAGAGCCAGTAGCATTTCAGTCTGAAGTAGCATTTTACCTCTATGGCCTTTCTACAACTGCTTCCAGCACAAACACATATTGCACTTTCTCTCTCACTCTCTTTCTGTCTCTATCTCACACACAGATGCGTGTTCACACACAGACACTCACAGAACACTTCCACCAGCATTATCTGGCAAAAAATCAAAGGAGAGAGAAATGTTGCGCTCCAAGTTTTAAATTTAATTTCATGCTGGATTTGCAGTGCTCATCTGAATTGCATGTGAGCTGATTGTAATGGGCTTCACTCCACGGCCCCTGGAGAGACAGAGCACAGCTCCGCTGCCCATGACAGCATCTCCGCAACTTCTGCAACACCCGATGTGTGTGTGTGTATGTGCGTGTGAGAGAGAGCGCGTAGGAGTCAGGAGCAGGGCTGGGGTCATCTCTCACAAGGTCTCACAAGGGCCTGCCCCTAACCAGCTGACCCAGACTGCTCACCCCATTCAGCCCAGTGTACACATCCACTGAAGCTGTCATTCCTGCACACAGAGTGCAAGAGAGCATGTTTCCCACCCATCACCCCAGCAAGAGGCACATAATCACACTGCAAGCAAATAAATTCTGTTTAAACTCTGTGTTATTCCGATCATGGACTTATAGGTCACCTCAAACACTTGTCTGCTCTTTGCAATCAAGATGAAGGATTCAATTAATTAACTCATCAGTGGGTTTGGAGCTGTTTATCTAATTTAGGCTGAAGGTGGAACTACATCCTTCCCTGCATAACACAAAAAGATAATGATCTTAAAGTTTTAACTTAAACTAGCATGCGTAGCATGCATTTGCAAGCCTAAAATGACTACTTTAACCAAATCTGATAATTACACATGACCACAAATGCAAAAGAAAAAAAGAGAGAATATTCGAGTAAACTACTGTATTTATTCTGCTAAAAACAAAAAGGCCCCATTAGCATCCTGTATATTAGTTGAGTAATTTTTCTTCTTTCCAACTGACAGATAAGCAACAACTAAGAAAATACAGTGTCTGTTATCATTAATATTATCCTTATGTAGCTGTCCAGCATGTTTAAGTTACAGTAACTACAATTTCAATATAATTTCCAAGGTCCGTAATTCAAAGGATTTTCAATGCAACCACGATGCTAGTTGAAAACATAGTAAGTTAAACATGCTACAGTAGGTAATGGCTCATCAGCAACTAAATTAAATTATGGAATACATTTTTTACAGTTTGACATTCACACACAAAAAAAATCCTTAACTCTACCGTTCCTTGTTGCCCCTGGGTGGTACTCCCAAGAGTTTATCATTTGTACTGTATCTTCAGTATATACAATATATATTTTACCTACACAAGGGTGGGGGTGTGACCTTCAAGTTATAGCGTAAAACGTAAATATGATCCATTAAAGGTCCCATAATTTGCTATCTTTTTGAGAGGATAACATACTGTAGGTCTCAACAGATCAAGTATATCTGTTAGTGCTTCAGCTGAAATATCCCTCAGATAATGCATTTTTTCATCCCATAAACTCCCTCTATTTCACTCCTCTTTTGAATGCACCATTTCAGTGTCTATGTAAATGAGCTACTAATGAGCCACGCCTCAGTAGTACCAGAGAACAGCAGAGCTGAGCTACAGTATAAACCAGGGGACCTTCTTATATAAACCCTCTTATATGAGGTCACATTAGGGGGGAAATCTAATAAGCCTGTTTAAACCTTGGGCAATACAAAAATGTGATTATATATATATACAAAATGTGTATATATAATCATTATATATACATTATATATAATGTATATACAGTATATATCATGGACATATTATTCTTTTTTTTTTTTTACTATTTTTAATTGTATATGCACTACTTGTACACATCTTGTACATGTATATATCAAAACTTTTTTGATTATAGAGTATATGCATACTGGAAATCCATCTCTGGTCACCTTTAAACAAATTTTAAAGGCACACTATAGACATATTTCCAAGTGATAAAGGTGCAACGTAAAAAAGTAAAACTTTGCTGACAGCAGAAAAAATATACGTGTCATGTGTAAGAACATTCATTTGCAGTCAATGCAGTTCAAGAACCTAATGTTGAATTTAAACATCATATTTTTGAAAACAACAACGCTGGCACCAGCTTTCCTCGACTGCATTTTTTCTTTTCGGTTTCAAACCCCTGCGCAATAGTTGCGGCTTTACAAGTTTCTGAAACTTGCTCATAAGCAGCAGAACAGAGAGCACAAGGGGCAGATGGACATTTTAAGAGAGCGAGACAGAAAGACAATAAACAGAGATAGCAGGCATGGTTTGAGCGAGGAGTGAGAGGGGATGGAGGGAGCACGTGGAGTGGCTGGCTGCTGAGTGACAGGGATGAATAGCAGGGCTGTGGGGCGGAGCGGCCTGGCCTCTTGCTGACCCTGCTCTGGCCAGTGTGGGGATTCAACAGCAAAGAGTAAACACACTGCTGGCCTTGTCAGAGACGAGGCCCCTGGGCTGGCTTATATCACACACACATTAAACTCAGAGCAGGAGACTGCACGGCAAGACCCAGAAAGACAAACTTTCATTGGATTGCACTGTAACTCTTATGTAGATAACTATAAAGAGGCATGTGATTGTGTGTGTGTGTGTGTGTGTGTGTGTGTGTGTGTGTTACAGAATTGATTTTGTTTTTGTTTTTATGTGGGTTAAAGATGTGGCTTTTTGGTTTTAAAATTGCCCACAAAGTTAATATGTTAAAATGTATAAACAATGCATGATATCATGTCAGAGGCAGCAAGGTGGTTTAGTGCACTATAGCCTCCCACCTCCAGGGTTGAAGGTTCAATTCCCACCTTGGGCGTATGTGTGGAGAGTTCACATGTTTTTCACATGCTTGGTAGGTTTACTCTGGGTGCTCTATGTTTCCTCCCACAGTCCAAAGACATCAAGTGTAGGCTAAGTTCCATTCCCAAATTGCTCATATTGTGTGAATTATCTGTGAATGAGGCCTGCAATGGACTGGCAACCTTCCTGGGATAGGCTCCTGGCTTCCTGCACCCCAGGTGATATAAAAAAAATAATAATTAATGCATGAATGAATCATTTCACACCTGTTTTTTTCAATCTGCATTAAAAATGAAATGTTCATTACATGTAAATGTATCAACATTAAAAATGACATTTGGGATAATGGTTAGTAATAAACAGTAAATACCTAAACAAAATGTATTTTTAATAAAATATATATGCTGATTAATTTCGACCCATGTGTGTTATTTGCTGTTTTTGCTGTTTTTATATGATTATCTTCTTCTTTATTGTGCTACAGTATAATCCATGAGGAGAAAAATACGCAACACACATGTACACATATGTTTAATCTGGGTTTAATCAGAAATGTTATAAATCATCAAACTGTCAACCAATAATCATTTTCAGTCCTTCCTTCTTCCTGTCAATCTCAACCTTTTTTTTTTCATCTTCTTCTACTGTCTAGACACCTCTACAGTGAAGTAAAGCAGAGAGCTGGCCAATTACAGAGGTTACAAGTGGTGCAGCAATTAAGGAAATGTACAGATCAGCAGAGTTCAGAGATTAAAAAAGGCCATCAAAAACGGAAAGCCCTATAAAAGTATGAGTCATAATTTTTGAACAGTAAAGTTGGTGCAAATGGCCACGTCAGTGATAAGGCGGCTTTTTTATGTGCGGAGCAGACCGCTGCCTGTGTGAAATAATTTACTCGTGTTAACGGTAAACAGCATTACATTAAGGTGATTGTTTAACCCTTTCTTGTTGGGTTTACGACTTCCTGACAGTGCTAGGTGGTGCAGAAGAGAGATAAAAAATGCTGCTGATAATGTGAGACATTTTCGATTTTACACACTTGCACTCAACACCCAGTGCACGATCTTGTCCACCCAGGAAGGCACATGTTGTCACTTATTCAAACAGAGCCTAAAAAACACTGTCACTGCACCTGGAAAGAAGCCCTAACTCTCCGTACCTTGCATTTTAAATTGTTTCACAGGTATGTCAAATGTTTGACTCAGCATTCAGTTCGGCATCCCGCGGCGATGGCTGTGGAATGGAGAGTCGCCGTGGAAGAGCTTTCAGCCCCTCTCTGAAGAGCTCTGCTAAATCCATTGACCTCTGCTGGACAAGGACTCTCTGTCTACACATATGTCTCTCTCTATGTCTCTCTCACTCCAGGTGGAGCGAAAAAGGGGAGGGAGTCAGGAGGACAGTAAGGTGTCCAGGGAGAAGCAGGAGGACAGGATGATGTATTTGGGAGGGTGGAACAGCTGTCCTGTTCAGTTAGAGAGCAGTGGAGCCTCAGCACTGTGGCCTCATAAAGAGTAAAAGCTGGCCCCTGACACACACACAGATAGAGCGCAGACACGGATGGACAAACAGGCCACGCACGCACACACACACACACACACACACACACACACACACACAGAGCCCCTGGCTCTGGCCTGTCCTAACTTGATTAAGCTACAGTAAAGCAAAGGAGGGGGTGGTAGAGATGTGTTTATGTTGTATGAGTGTGTTCCTGTTCTTTGCCAGGACACTCTCATCTGCTCTCTTGCCACGTCCTGCTCACTATTTAATCTATCGCCCTGTTCTGGCGCCAATGTCAAAGGTCACAGTGCTCCATGGGTGGCGAGGCAGATGAGAATTACCAGCAAGCCTTACTGTATCCAGTGAAGGCCATGTTGCTGTATGTGTGTGTTTGTTTCCGTTATTCAGCCATTTCTTTTAACCTGGTGTTTTTGTGATTCAAATGGATTTTTGGTCCTCCTTACTCTGTGGTAAACTTTTTTCTTCCCTAGATTGTGCTAAAGGATGTGGTTTATTTGTGTATATGTGTGTGAGAGGACATGCCAGCTTGCCTGTCTTGCCTGCTGACACTAAGTGCAGGACAGTGGTGCTGAGCGGAGCTCCCACAAGACGGCTCATTAGAAGAAGAGCTGTCTAGTGGAATGGACGGTAAAGTTTGGAGAGGTCACACCCCCGTCCTGCTCCACTCTACTGTAAACAAGCAGAAAGCATAGTGCTGTTTTCACCTGACACTGACACTCTCTTATCTTATTAGGAACAAAGGACGCCAGGCTATGTGCATTAAAACTAACAGTCATAAAGAAAAGCTTATTTGAGAATCTCTCGTCATCCTCTTGTTTTTCTTTGTGTGTCCTAACGACTGCATGCATGTAATGTAGAAGGTTTTGTTTAATCGAATACAGAAAAGCATCTTTCATGATCCTGTGTAGCTCACACTTAATGTAGGTAAATCCTAATGTTCTATAATTATGCACACACAATTGAACAATACCATTCCACTATGTCCGTTGGAGTTTCACCTTCAAAGTATGTGCTGCAGCTAAGTTAAGAGATTCATTAGTTTTTGGCCTCTTGCTGTCTGTCTTCGTGTTTGCTGACTGCTTGTGGAAAAAGCCATTTAGCCCGTTGAATGTCAAGGTTAGTGTGCGCTGTCCTTGTCATCCGTCTCAGCGGCAGAAGGTCAGGGATAAGCTTTCCTCAAATGGGCAACGTCAAACAAAAGAGAGGCTGACTTAACTGGCCCAGAGAAAGAAGACCTTCTCTTTCAGTCGATAAACAATCCACTGGGCAAAGGCTTGTGGCAGCATTAACCCTTGCACTCCTGTCCTTATGTGTGTGGATGTCAGATACAGAGAGAAAGAGAGAGAAGGAGACTGTAGTAGAAGGATCATACTAAGACAACAAAGACTATGCACGCATACTCGAGACTGATATAATCCGCACATAGCATTTACTAACCATATAACCGATTTGTTCAAATAGCTTATTTAAGCATGTAATCATCAAGCACTGATGAGAAAACTAAAGCTAGAGCGAGTGTTTGTTAGTGGAGATATTCCCTTCTATCAGTTCGATCAGGTAGACAGACGTGTGTCTGTGGCACCTCTAATCCAAACAGGCATGAAAATGTCATCTCCCGCATGGTCCAAGCCTCATCTAACTGCAAGCCTGCTTTTGAATCCCATTCAGCCAAAGGCACTTCTGCAGCAGGAGAGTCTAATAACAGGGAAAATGGCTGATACATGCCGGACACATACTGTATGCAACACCGTTCTGTCCTGTCACACAGGGGATATCACACATCAGCAGTGACCAAGTGCCAGATCATACTCTCTCTCTTATACACTTACACACTTACACACACACACACACACACACACAGATGCTACACACACACACAACCCCAGGTCTTTCACCCACTCGGATCATCACATCTCCACATGAGCAGTGTCATTTAAAGTAATGAACGCTGAAGGGGGGAAAAGCTATTGGGGTACTTCAAACACTCTCCCCTGTCTGTCTGTAACTGGGCCGCATTTCTGGGGCTCCTTTAATGCGGAGGGTAATTAAGGTGGGAAAGAGCCCACAGACATGTAGGCCCATTCTGCGGTCCCCACTGCACTTTGCATATTTGCTTATTTATTTTTTTATGACCCGGGGGTAGAGTGACCATTAGAATAAATGGAAATGAGTTTTTCTGCTCTCTTGTGGATAATGGGTAAAAAAAAAAAATATTGCATCCCTTGCTTGCCATGAATATGCTTGAATATGTTAGGTAATAAAATTCTGCCTGTTGACCAGTCCATGCGAAATGAATATGACACAGAAAAGGAAACAAAACGGGATGGACAGGCAGAAAACGAACAGGAATGAAGAAAATTTGAACACTGTGCAGAAGAGGCAAAGGAAAAGGAAAACATCCGCTCTAAAACTTTCACATAAATAAACGACCAAATTCACATAACACTGAAAATACTTACATTATACCTTAATGTCGAATTATCAAGAGCACCCTCTACTGTATTTGAAAACTATTGTATGGAAATCAACGCTTCCACCAACGTCCTTTCCCGACGACAGCAGCTTTCAGCCATGACTTTTACTTCATCAGGGTGAATGACAGTAAGGAAGGATGGCCTACCTCTGGGGTTCTGGGTTTCACCCCTAACATTAAGCAGCAGACTGCAATGGTCAGAGTCCAGTCAGAGATTTAGGAAGAGGATGATGACCAAAACAAGAATTTTACAGTGCTATGATCATTCAGCAAGGAAGAGAGCAATCATGCGAGTGTAACAGCAACAAAATGAGTTATTAATATTTAAAGTTAAAATGGTAATAAAGGTTATTGTCCATGGTCTAGTACATCATCCACATATTAGTAGAGCACTACATCAACATGGACTCTATAAGTGGATTACTCACCTAGCACAGAGCAAAAGTAACTGCAGTGAAGTTAGCTTTATATTGGGACATTTGCCGCACATTCAATATTCTCTCATCTTTTTCTCAAGAAATAAATAAACAAAATGACGAACAGTGCATTCTTATTACTCTGGAGTGGACCAATATATTTATACATTTTCTTTTGTAAAAGCCGGCTGAAGCTAATCTCAGACACTCAGGTCATTAGAACCTTTATACTAATGGATTCAATAAGGGAGCGTCTAAAAAATACATGACCTAAAAGGAATTCCTGAATGTCTGTGCAGTAAGTGTTTCATCAAATTTTATTCTTCAAAGAATTTAAATCCTGTAATGCAGTTCAATAGACTTTCACCAGAGCAATGTAGACTGTTGAAAACCTGTAAATGGCTCGTACATTACAACATTACAAAAAGTGCAAGCAAATAATTAAATATATAAAACTAGCCATGGCCACCATCAGTCAATAAGTTTTCAACAAGAATTTTACATTTTAACTTGACAGGATCTGGTTGATGGATGTGGTGGGTGTATTTTGGTGGAGTGAGAGGGGGGTTGCTAAAAATACTACTTGTGGTTATATTATTATTACTATCATTATCACTTCCATCACCTAAAAAAATGACAGTAAGTGGACTGGCTAAAATAAATTGCCCCAAATCTGAAAGGGTGTGTGTCCTGATATCCCATCCAGGGTGTATGCCCACCTGTTCCCAGGACAGGCTTAAATCCACTCTGAGCCTGACCAAAGTAAGTATTTACTGAAAGTCAGTATTAGCAATGGTAGTATTAATATCACTGTGGTTGGGGCTGTAGTCAAACTTTAATTCAAGTGGTTTAACAAAAATATTTTATTAACCATACAGCCATGTTTTCATAGTCCCTTCATTTTAACAGGCCCAGAAATTCTGTAATTAGACAATACTAACAATTTTAAATACACATAAGAATTTAATCATATTTTTAATGCTTGGGTGCCAATCTTTTTTAATCAATGACTACCTTAAAATCTGGAACCCATAGGCATCACCAAATGCTGAGTGTCCTCCCTGGAGCTGCTTTGCCAGGCCTTTCCAGCATCTACCTTTAGTTGCAGTTTGTTTGTGAGTCTTTCAGCCTTCGGTTTTATTTTGAGTTAGTGAAAAGTATGTTAAGTTGATTTAAGGTCACTTAAGAACATTATATTTCTTTGCTGTAAGAAGCTATTGGGGTGCTTTCACTGTATGTTTTGTGTCGTTACCCATCTCCATTGTGAAGCGTCATCCTATCAGTTATACACTTCAGAATTCATCTTGGTACTTCGTCAGCAGACACATCATCAGTAAACAGCAGTGACTCAGTTCTGTTGGTCATGCATTCCCATGCCATAACACTGACTCCCCCATGTTTAACAGATGATGTGATATATCATAGACCATGAGTCCTTCCTTTCCTTCTCCATACACTTCTTTTTATTTTTTATTCATACATAAAAAAAAATCTAAATTGTGCTAAATATCAATATTTATGTAAATTGACAGTACATTTGATGTTGTTTTCATGACTGCATCATTTCTATCCATGCAATAATATGTAATAACCAATAATTATTTACAGTATAAGTGCAAAAACAATCTTTGTCTAATCTTTTAATTAGCTTACTTTTTTTTAAATCAACTAATATAATACATTGGTGTATAACAATAATTTTTCCTGTTTTCCATACTTTAGATTTCACAATGCAAACAGCTAACCAGTATAACTTATGCAATTTTTTCTGTTAAATTGTCAAACATCCCATCTTTTGACAGATCTTTAACCTTGATTAACAGATGTTTCGACAGAAGTTTTCAGCATGACGTTAGTAATGCATGGGACAATCCATGTTTTTTACCTTACAACAAAATGGGACTATGTAAAAAATGCCTAAATTTCAAAACAACTTTATGCAATATTTATGTTCAACTTCATGTTAAAGTTCAGTTTCCAGCATGTAGTTTATATTTATTTATTTAGTTATTTATTTCCTTTTTGGCCATGGTGCTCCTGGGGCCATCAGTCCACTCTGGTCTCAGTAATCTCCCCTATGTCACAGATTCATTCTCCACATCTCTCTAATGGCATGTCAGTGTCCACCATGGCTGTAGTCATCTTAAACGGATGACTGCAATTCCAACAGCAGTCACGTAGCAGTGTATTCCCAGTGTCACCTTGTCATTTGGAGACTGTTTGTGCAGTACTTCAGTAAAATCAAGAGACGTGTGCACTGTTTCCCATGAAAGAGCTCACTTTCCCCCTTCCAACATGAAGGTCTGAGCAAACACACCTCAGTCTCCTTCATTAGCCTTCCTCCTGCTCTCTGTCCAGATACTCCCTCTCCTCCCTTTCTCCTTCCTTTATCCCTCCCACCCTCCCCTTAGCCCTTCACAAGGTTAATGTTTGCACAGATGAACTTAATTAAGTCTTTTTCGAATGACTTTGGCAGTTTGTGTGTTTTAGGTATTTAGGGAAGAGACAGGATTATTATGCTTGAAGACTGGGCCTAATGTGAAGCACTGGGCCTTAGCTTTCTGTCTGAGGATAGAAGAAATTAGTTAATAAATAAATATAGATAGATAGATAGATAGATAGATAGATAGAGCTTGTATCTAAGTCTAAACATAGCATTTGCTACAAAAAAAAGTCGAAATGAAATGTTACTCTATTTTAAAATGAATCAGCTTGTTTAGAATGCTTTAAAAAGTGACAGAATAGTCACCACAGCATGATTATGTGGCAATAAAACTGGCAAAAACTCAGGTTTTGTTAAGCAAAGTGTCAGACCTAAGCTACCTGTCAGCTATAAGCCACCATCAAGCACCAGTGGCTGACCATCGCTACAAGTTTCTATCCTTTACTTTTGGTAATAGTTGAAGGCTGCCAGAGGAAAGTAATTGTCTGTTCAGTGAGTTTTCAGTCAGTCATCTAGTATGTACATGAGGAGACAGTACTGTGCGCAAAGCAAATCACTGACATTTTCAAGACAGCACAAATCCTCCAAATTTTTCACAATTCACAATTGTTTTTTCACCCTTTAATGCCTTATCTAACGAAACACACACTGATTCACCTATTTCATTCACGCTATTAAATGGAAACTGTTCTTTGTCAAAACCATATAATAATGCAAAGATTACTACATGAGGAATAAAACATGACTGCATACAGTATATGGAAAAATAATCAACAGCAATGTTGTTTGATATAGTTTGTTAGATCATTTGATCCACAAGTTGAAGGCACTTCTTTTTTTTTTTTTTTTTGCCATTTGCCCTTCATGCTAAAACCCATCCATTTCTCCAGGATAGGGACTGGCACTAAGGACACCCTGTCTCTCAGTAGCTCAGTGTTATATATGGGCAATTATATATGGGCAAGGAGTTAAGGGCCTTGTTTAAGGTTCCAACAGGCAACATAGCAGTGGTGAAGCTGAAACATTTGATTAGCCAATCAGCAACCCAGGATCTTATCCATCTAAATGTAAAATCTATTGACGTTTACAGAAGACGTCAAACAAAGTACGGTGATAAGAGCCCACTGCAGTCATTCCCAGAAACATTCAGTGATATTCACAAACACCACTTACACATTACACTATGGTTTAGATGGTCCCAGGTTCAAACCCCATGACCACCAAGTCTCCACTGTTGGGCTCTTGAGCAAGGCCCTCAACTGCTCAGATGTGACTTGAATTAAAAATGTAAGTCATTCTGGATAAGGACATCTGCCAAATGCTTAAATGTACCACCCCTCATATTATAATACTGTAATTTTTGACAAACTTTTGTATTCAAAAAAAGTCAGAAGGAAACCTTCAGTATGTTCATAGTTCTCATACCATTAACTTGGTGTGTCATGGACTCTAGGGTTCAGTTACTGTAATTGGTGATATACAAAACATCCTTCATTTTGTTTTCTATTATATGCCAATGTACTAAACCATGAATGTTTTATGGGCCAATAAAACATTTAAAATTAATAATATTATACACTATGTGGCTTTGTATTTTATTTATTGAACTGTGCAATGGTAATATAATTTCAAATTATGTAATTTGTTCACTTCCAATACAAGAGTAAATGGCACAATTCCCCCCCAAAATTCATAACGTACAAAGGCATGACCATCCTGAATAAAAAGACTTTTATAACTGATAATAATCATTTTCTGCAGGGCTTCTGACCATGAGATGGCCTTTAGGTGGCATGTTGCTCTCCATTTCAAAATGAGCAAATAAATAAAGCTGGCCTTAATGATGACAGAGCTAGACTGTAGATAGATCATGTGAAGGGCCTGAATACTGGTCACAAGACTGCTCACCCGAGGCAGGACCTTGCCTCTCTGTGTCCCTTTGAAGAATTAAAGTTCAGGCTTTGGCCCAGCTACAATTTTCTCTTTTTTTCTTGTCATGCTTTACAGTTGATCTTTGACCTACATGATGGAGAGCTTTAGGGCAGCAAGAAAAAGGTGCTGAGGGGGTGGCTTGTATAAGTCCCCCTCAGTGTAACCCAGTCCTGTGCTGCTCCTGAACGATCACAAGTCTGACAGCCCAGTAGGTTCTTCACACTGTCTTTGCCTTTGTGTGCTTTAGAATCACAGCCTGTTTTGTTGCAATAATAAACTGCATTTATGTGTCTTCTTCATTAAGGTGAATGGGATACAATTATCTTGGGTTTTATTTTATTCCTTTCTCCTTTGTCCACTGATTGTAAAATCACAGCCATCCGTATTTTGGCTGAAAAGGTTCGCTCTGTGGTAATTGTGTGTTATGATGGTTTTATGCTGATGGCTCTTGTTGTAATGAAAGTCTGCTGGTGAGGGGATGCGGCTGAGCCGCCGGCCGTCTCTAATTGTTTGTTTGTGTTTATCGTTGCAGAAGTGAGAGAAGCCACTGGATGACACATGCCAGAAGAGGTTAAATGATCTGCCACTGGAACCGTGCATTAATTACAGCATCCAGGTGCTATGTTACACTTCTGCCCTCTTCTCCACAGAATTGGCCAGGGGATTTTTTTTCCCCATTGCACTCTCAAAAATGGGCTTGATTTTTCTTTCTTTAGAAACTAAACAGCAATTCTTTTGTAATGTCTGTAGGCTGGGTCATCTATCATGGTTAGTTATTCATATCTGAAATAAAGGATGTGTCTGCTTCATTCTTTTTGTCACACATCTACATCTGGGTGAAGACAGAAGGAGGAGAACTATTATGCACAGGGTGGGAGGGATGTCCCTTTAAAATGTCTGCAGGGAAAGAAAGGGAGAGTGAGGGACAGAGGGGAGGGAGTGGGTGGATTTGGGGTGTGTGTGTGTGTCTGTGAGGGTGATAGATGAGGGCAGAATCCCCTCAGATCAAAGTAGAGAGCAGACATGTCATGTTGCCCTCCATAATCAAACATCTCTACCTGCACAAGCTCTGTCCCACCACTGCAAATCTCCTCCTTGTCACTTTCAAATTACAAAGATTTATTTGCATATGAACATGCCAAGTGCAGAGAAAAGGTAAAAGAGAGAGAGAGTGCAAAAAAGTCTCTTTATCTTTTTTTTGACCCAACATGGCAGACGCTGTTGGTGTGAACTATCTGCATATCCCTTTTGTGTAGGAGGAGAGTGGTGCTGGTGGCAGTCCCTGCCTAGGGAGAGAGAGAGTGTTAGCAACAATGGCACCGACAGCCCTTACAGCCCAATCTCATCTGTTCCAGCCCGTGCACTCCTCAGAAACCATTTAACTTTCATTAAACTGTGTTTGATATCAGCTGAAAAAGAGAAACGCAGCTGACTTCACCGGTAACGCTCATCTGCTCTCATTCATGCCACTATAGTTGGATTTCTTTTTTTCTTTCCCTAATGCTCTCTCTCTCTCTCTCTTGCTCTCTCTCTCTCTCTCTCTCTCCTTCTCTCTCCCTCCCTCTCTGTCTCTCTCTCTCTCTCTCTCTCTCTCTGTACCTTTCTTTCATACTGGCTATCCTGTTCGCTGGCTCTTCTCTCCCTTTCTCTGTCAGGCCCAGGCTGGTTAAATAGGAGACCTTTGAAGCTGTAGTTGGTGCTCAAATTCCTCTACGGCTTTGTACCAGCTTCATAGTGTTGAAACAGTGATTCATGTACTGCTCATACAGCCTCCATTAATTTCATGTAATGTAGCTTTTATCTTTCTGGCTAGGAGAACTATCGCCAATCCTGTCTTCCTCTCAGCATCTTGCTTGCAGACTTTTTTTTTTCCTTCTCACCCCCCACATGTTTGCCCCTTTCTTTCTGTAAGGCATGTGTGTCTTCTGTATTCAGGCTTTTTCTATTAAAGATAACACAAACTTCAAACCCCAACTGGAAATAATGGAAAAGGCAGTGGAGGTGCCGGCTATAGCCTAGGGTGAGATTTTTTATTATTATTATTTCTTTATTTTTGTCCTTTGCACTGGCTGTTTGGAGCAAACAGGCAGATAATGGTTGCAAGGATTGGCATGGATTATGGATGGAAAGAGTAGGAGAAGTGCTCTGTGGAGAGGGGATTCCTTACTGGTTCTACGTGCCCTTTGCTTGACTCACAACAACTTTGCTCTGATCAATCAAGTATTTTGTTTTGCTATGTCACATTAAAATCCCTCCTCTCTCTCTCTCTCTCTCTCTCTCTTCCTGCTTTGCCTTTTTAAGAAATTATGTCAAAAAGTGGCTTATGTTGGGCACACTGTCACTCTCTTCTATGATAAGACCCCTGCATTGAGGCATGGAAATGTCAGTGTTCAAGTTTACAATTTAAAGTTTGAATGCAGAACCAAAGGTCACTCTGGCCCACAGGAAAGGTCAACACCATGACAACAGCTGCTGGATACTGCCACTTAGCTGTTCCATCTTTATCACTTCTATTTTGCATGATTTTACTGGGTTTAAGTGTAATCACAGAATAGCCAATTAAAAAATAAAGTCTTTGCAAATTTGCTAATGCCTGCTGTTAATTTAATTGCTAAACATCCTTGTTTATCCTTCTGGCATAAAACACCCACAATAAAAGATTAAACTTCTCTAAAACAGGACACACTTTATAATGAACTGACATGGCTATGTATAAACATTCACATGGCAGACAATAGCCAGGGATAGGTTGCTATGCAATTTGTGTATTTTGTTGTTGCTATAGAAAATGTCCTGTCTAATTTGAGAGCTAGAGGTAAGTTGTTACGGTAAGTTTTCTTCACTCAGTCACTCATTCTCAATACTCCTTATGCTGGCCTGGAGCCTATCAGTGGGAAGCCTATCAGTGGGGGCATGAGGCAAGGTAAACCCTGGACAGAGTGCCAATCCATCGCAGGGCGCACAATCGCTCACATACTCACATGCTCACGCACAAACTATGGGCAATTTGGAAATGCCAATTGGTAACTTATGTATTTAGTTATTTTCTCCTAAACAAGTGCATATATACATGCTTTTAACTAAGTCATCCTCTCAGCCTATTGGTCATCCGTCTTTTACCCTGCTGAAATATCTGACTTGGTCTGAACAGCTGCCAAAACATAGGCCAGCCTAGTCAAACTGGTGGACAATTCTCGCCAGCTGATAAGTTTCTTCTTCAAATACATTGCTCAATAAATGTTTGAGATTTTTCTCATTGCCCTACTGTTGTGCTTTAATAATAACTTCTCTTGTAGTGTCAATGGCAGAACTTCAAAAACTGTTTGCTGGTTACCCACTCTTACCAGCCAGCAAAGATGATCTTCCAGTTTGACCTGCTCATTCCGTGTTTTGAGAGCCTGTAGCTATTCAGACAAAGGTTCCTCGGCATGTTTATTTATGCTACGATATTATTTGATCTAGGCTTGGACTGTTAATCCCAGTTAATCTAGAAAGTTAATACTTTAGACCAGTCTGTAAACATTTTTTTGCAATTGTCTAGAGGGGTAAATTGGCCTTAAAATGAGGCTGTAATGGGGTTTAGTTTAAAAAAAAAAAAAAAAGATATATATATCTCTTATATATTATTATATATATACTCAGCAAAAAAAGAAACGTCCCTTTTTCAGGACTGTGTATTTCAACAATAATGTTGTAAAAATCCA
>JAQMYJ010000039.1:14116951-14138531 GCA_030014305.1 Clarias laeviceps | reverse complement strand
TGTAGAAAATAAATCACTAAACAAAAACAAAGAAATTTGCAAGTGACCCCAAACTTTTGAACGGTAGTGTATATTCACATCATCCGAAAACATTCTGTAAAACTCAAAACAATGAGAACCCTGACAGGATAATTTACTGACATGCGTGATCCAACAAATTTAAGTAAGCACCCACTATACACATACTAAACATAGAGATGCTCCCAGCTACTTATATTTGCATAAGATACTCTGCTAATATTCTCTCTCTCCGTGTCTTGATCTCTAGCTCTTGTTTCTCTTTCTCTGCACTCTACACATTCTCATTACTTGCTGTCTGTTATGAGCTGTCTTTAACATTGTCCATCTATTTATCCGGGTCTGTTGTTCACTAAACTGGCTCTGCTCAGGAGAACAAACAGCACACTAAAGGGAGCAGATTAGCCCATCACACTCTGATTCAGTGACAGGCTCTGTACACTGGGGGATGACAATTTACCCTGAGTCCTGGCACTTTCTCCATTCCAGACTGCCGAATTAAGCACTTCCTCTCCTTGTCCCCCCCACCCAAAAAAAAAAACGGCCCTACAGCTCAGGGTTGAATATGAAATTAGCATACCGATGTTGAAAGGTAGCACAGGATAATTTGCTGCTGAAAGGTCTGTAATAGGTGCACTTTACGCTCAGCAACTGATTCCTCGTATTAAAAACTCCCTCTCTCTCTCTCCCTCTCTCTCTGTCTTTTTTTTCTCTCTGGATTAACAGCAGGTTTAGACATGACCAGATGATTTCCCTTCTTTCGTATGAGGCTTTAAATTAAAATCACAACAACGCTCATTTCCATAATGCATTCTAATGGATCTGGGTGAGAGGTTGTGGTTTTAGTCAACACATCGGCCTGTCCATTATGTTCATACCTGTTGTAAGCTGTAGAAATAAAATGCACGTAATTAGCAATTTCAGCTATGATCTCATTTGTCTGTGGTCTCCTTTTTTCCCTCAGCCTTTGGCCTTTTGTTATTTTTATGAGACATCAGTGGAGCAAAAGATGCATTATTATGTATGATGTCCAGTGTCACATCACTGTGTGTACCTGTTTGGTGATGCACACTAGGCAAACCATTTAAACATGGATTAGATGGGAGCATGGGATAATATAGAGAAAAGCTATTCAGACATGCAAAGGCTGTCACTGAGCTTTCTGCTCTTTCTTAATGAGCTGGTCTTAATAGAATGACTTCTGATATGGCATACAATATAAGACATACATGATAGTTGGGAGGCTGTTTTTATCACATGGTAATGAAAATTCTGTGTCTTTTCAGGAGGAAAAAGGAAAACAGTCATTTCAGGATAAAAAAGAGCAGTTACTGAAAAAATTTAAATATTCCCATGTTTATTTAAATCAATTATATATTTTATAGATAAAGCAGACATGTGTTGGATCTCTAGCCTTATCTGGGAATATTGGATGTAAAGCAGAAACACACACACTCACAGTTGGTGATACAATGACTTTATTTTTAAATTATGCGCATGATTTATTTAACATGATACACCAGTTCCACATCTTGCAACTGCTTTCTTGAGCTCTTTTCATCCTTTTGCTTCATTTCAGACCAGAATAACAAACTTCCGTTCCACTTGTGGTCTGCGCTAAACTGATTTTCATTTTAATTAATACTCGAGCAACCCACAAGTACTCTCAAAGGCCTCCATTAGAGGTCTTTTAAATGTGCTCATAAAGAAAAAAATGCAGATATCTACATCCACATAGAGTGGTTAAAGTTCTCAATGGACACACAAATATAGTTAAAGTTCATATGCACATACACACACACACACACACACATACTGTATAGTCATTGCCACACATTGCAGGTTTATGCTTGAAAGTTGTCACATGTGGTTTCGACCAATGCGTTTTTTTTATTGCAGAACTAAGCACTGTTCTTTCTAATACAGCCTCACTCAGGCATTGATCCAGATGGAGGTTAAGGGGCAGGGAGGAATGGAGATACTGAGTGGTTTCAGACACTGCCTGTACCTTTATCCATGGCCAGTAGAGAGCTGGCTGTTAGTCAGCTTGGCAGTGGTCTGCACTTTGGGTTTCTGTGCATGTGTGTGTTTGTATCCCTGCTGCCCATTTCCTGTGAAACCCAATCTAGGGCTTAAGGTTCTCCTCTACCTGGATGTTTGTTCTGCTTTTTATTATTAGTCTGCCATTAAAGCTCTTTCTACTCATTTAGACACACTCACCCCAAACCTACTCAAACCTGTAGCTCCTCTAGTATCAGTCAGTAACTGGGAGTGCACTCTAGATGCCCCCCTATGTTTTTTACTGTATCCAAACTTCTTCATAAAATGAAAACAATATGGGCATCAAACGAAAAACACATTCTATGTGTTCATTCACAGAATGAATACATACAGAATGTTCTTTTCTGTCATGTTTAACTCTTTTATATGATACTGTATGATTCACAAAAAGCATTATTGCATTACTATTACATGTGATTTTATTTGTTTAGTAAAAATACTGAATAGTGTACTTATTCATGAGTGTACTTAAAAAAATAGATAAAGTGATTACCTGTCTTGAATTAAAATAAAATAAAGTGGTCAATTTTTCTTATATATAATTATAGATAAATTATATTCTATTTTTAAATGTATTCTTTATTTATAAAATCTTATGAACTAAAAAGTTCTATAAAAAGTTATCACAGTATATCAAGACAGAGGAATAATTTCCATTAATTAATTAATAGTTTCCATTATTAATTTGTTTATTTCTATTTATCGACTTTTTGCATGTTTTTGTACATATGACATTAGTGGCACATGCATGTTAATCTGGGTAATCTTGACATTGTCCTAGCCTGGTTTTCAGCCCTTCCCTCTAACCCCATCCGAGCCTCATTCTCACCCACTGCCCCTTCTCCTCCACCCCTCTCTCCTCTGCAAGACCTCATTTCCTTCATCAGCCCCTACAGTCTCTCTCACGCTTTACAGAGAGGGCCAGGAATTCTCCTCCATTGTTTTTCACAAAGAACGGTAGCTATTGATTGGTTCCCCTTTTAAATATGGGCACTCTTCATGCTCAATTCATCCAAATTAAATTGGTCACAACCCACCTGGTGTTACTCTGTCCTCGGTGTGTCTGACAGAGCATTCAAAGGCGCTCCAGCCCAACTTCACTGACCTCTGCTGACCTCCAGTCTTGGTGATCTCGAGCTATTGTGGCTCGTTCTACAAAAGAGGGCATCTCAAATAGAATGCCCTCAGCTTTCTTAAAGGGTCACCTTTAAGACCACTAGCAGAGTCCTCTTTCACCCAACCCATGCCTCAGCTTGCCGCCAGCCAGGCTTTTAATTACCATCCTCCTCGCTTTCTCCCCTTTCTCATCCTCTTCCGGAGCATGCCTCTTGTCTTTTTGGACTCAGTCTTGCCATGTCAGAGAGTCCTAATGTGCCTGCATCTTCAGCTACAGCCATAATGCTGCACTCACCAATGTTTATTAGCCAGATCCATTTGCCACAAGTCCCCCTCCCTTGCCTCTCTCACTCTGCCTCTCTCTCCATCCACCTCTCTCTTTTGTGCTGCCATATGAATGCACTTTGATGGTTGATAATTATGCCTGTCCTTTTGACATGAGGATCCACGGTCTGCCCTTGTTAAGCCAGTAATTAGCCTGTCCTCCTTATTTATTGAGAAAGTACAAATTATCCCTTCTAGTGGGCACTGGCCATTCCCCGCTATCTTCTGCACTCTCTCTGTCTCTCTTTCTCTCTCTCCCTCAGTCTCTCTTTTTCTCTCTCTCCATTCTCCTTGTATCCCTCAGCACTTTTGATAGGCTGAAAGCAGCTGCACTAAAGCAAGATAAAGCTCCACCATCAAGATGATGAACAGTGTGGATGAAGGGGCTTCGCGCTGAGCACAAAGGCCGGAGCGGAGAGGCTGAGGCAGCGGCGAGGACAGCTGAAGAATGCCATTGCGGGCAAGGATGAATAGCTCTCATTTGTGAATATACAGATCTGCATGGTGAGGACAAGGGAGAGATAGAGTGAGGGATGGGGGGGTTTGAGAAGGGGTGAGAGAAGCAAGATATGGAATTGTGGTATATATATATATACCATGGTGGCTTAGTGGTTAGCATTGATGCATTGCACCTCCAGGTCCTGGGTTCGATTCCTGCGTAGGGTCTGTGTGCAGGGTGTTTGCATTTACTCCCTGTGCTTAGCATGCTGAATTGCCGTTCCCAAATTGCCCATAATGTGTGAATGTGCATGTGAATGTTGACCGGAGGTTGTTTCTGTGGACGTTACTGTGCAGTGGGTGGAACACTCTCAGAAAAAAAAAATCACCCAAAATGTGGTTTAACCACCAAAAATTGTATGTGTTTTCTCGACAATGCATGACCTCATACTGTCAACTGCACAACTTGCACATTACAAGCACTAAGCCTTATTCCAAGCAATTCCAAGAGACCTGACTGGGGCATGAAAGGAGTTCCTGGGAGGCCAGTACTTCAGACTTTAATTAAGCAGTCTAATCATGGCTCCAGCATACTGAGAAAATGTTTTGGGATAGAACTAGCATAAGTGCATTGGTGTAACAGGGGATTATATAGAGTAATAAGATCTTTTTTTTTTTTCATTTATCTTAAAGGCCTACACGGCCAGATATATTAATCTAGCAATATGTCCCTATGTCCCAGGTTCAGTTTAGATTTCTTAGCTAGTTCTCCCTGTGTTGTGTCATATGGCAAGTCATCAACTCATCAACTGGTATAGAAGCTCCAAACATGGACTGAGATGACAAAGATGTTTGGCTTTTCCTTAAGTTGCTATATCAGCACCATACACCTGCTCATTATCTATAAAATAGTCTTCAGTACATTGTTTACCATTTAGACCTACCTTTGCAGACCTGTGTATTTATTACTCTGCATGTCCTTTCTTTATCTCCTTCATGTTCTCTCTTGTTCTCTGCTTTTAAAGATGTCTGGAATATTAAGCTGTGACCCCCCACTGCCCTCTCCCACCATCTCACGCTAAAAGCACAGTGTCCTTTTGAGCAGCAACAAAACCCTTTTGCACCAGTGTTGCAGGAGTGCTGCATTCAGAAGAGATGCTCCCCCCCTTCAGTCCTGTGCCCTAAAGAGCCTCACGATTAATAGAGATGTAAATAAGTTCAGACAGTTGCCAGACCTTTGTCTATGGCTTACATTTGAGAGGCATCACAAGGATCTCTTTTTGTCAGTTTCCCTTGTTTTGTGTGCTTTCTTACCATGTCTGGGCAGAGAGTTTTAAACTGTTCAGGTCAGTGTTTATGGAAAACACCCTCCTCTGGTTAAATAAGGGTTACATACATTGCATACATGTGTAGACTAAATATTTCTGGTCAAGATTCGTAGCATGCTTGATTTTTATCCATGTCATGATATTACTTCATGTCACTGGTGGGTTATTTATTTATTTATTTTTTTTAAACAATTATTCCTGCCTTGATGAGGACAAGTACACAGCAGAAAGCCCATCCAGGCTTAGTAAAAAAGCAAAAGTTCTGAGGTCACAGTACAGAAATGCATTAGTAATAACCAGTAATTAACACAAATCCCATGGGCTGCTTCATGGACATCATTTCGAATGCAAAGCGTTATAAACTGCCATCATTCCCAGGTGCTAAGTGGTTATAAAATCAGGATTCCAAGCACTAAATGGTTAAATATGTTTAATCATTTCAGCTTCATTACTAATACCTCATTATATCAGATTAGTTGAAGCAGAGCTGCAATTTCCAAGTAATTGTATCCTCTGAACATTCCAGTCCAGACTATTTGGAAGATGTGGGATGATTTCAAAATACAGTTTCATTCATGAATAAGAGAGAAGCATGAATACAGTATGTGCCAAAGTAGTAGACGGCGACTACATCGCTACCGCCCAGCTTCCCTCCTGTGCCCTCGTTTTAAATGCCAGCCTTCCAACAATCAATCACATCCACTCCATTTTGTCCAGAAGTGGGATTTGATTTGCTTGCAGATGTCATCAGAGGGCTAAAGTTAGCATTATATACATACAATTAGCGTTATAGATTTTATGCTTAGCTTTTTAAAAAATAAATTTTCAGGCTTTATAATACAACTACTTGACTTATAGTTAGTTTGAATATTTATTACTGTTTCCTGAACATATAAATAAAAACATAGGCTTTTTTTTTCTAAGTCTCTTTTTCTAAGTCATGTTTAATAGAATCACAGCTGTGGCTTTATAATGTAAAGTCTAGCACATCAAAAATATCAGGTTCAATTCCTCAGTACAAGACAAAAAGCTGCAGTAAAATCATGAGCATAGTTGTTATTAATAGCTGTAAAATGCCACATCAAGATAATTATTTATCCATAATAAGAGCCTGGTATTCATTGAGTTTAGCACCTTGTCCTGTCAGTACCCCAAGAAAACTTAACTTGTTTTTGTCTTTATCACTGGGTGTGTAATGGTCAGAATGACAGCTATGGAGTAGCTGTTGATGCCATAATGTGTCACCGGGGCAGTTTTTCTCACTAACACCTACTTTCTGTGCCCCCTGTGAACATGTGCTATTTCCACGGGTGCTGCATACTCTTCACACCTGAAAATGCAGCAGAGACACCAACTCGCTTCCAATTAGCATCTCGCTCCCATAAGATGCCTAACACACACACACACACACACACACACACACACACACAGAGGGGGAGGGAGAGAGAGAGAGATGTAAACCTTCACAAAATATCATACATTGCTCCTGAGGTTAAAAAAGATCATAAAATACATGGAAGATTAAAAACTCTGATAAAAATAGATTAGCTAATTTGGATTGCTTTACTCAGCGAAGCTCACTCAAAACTCCTTTTCAGTTTTAATATACTGCACGTTTATTGATTCATTGATTAATTGTCAGTACCCGATTTATCCTGGTCAGGTCACTGTAAATCTGGAGTCTATCATTCACACATTCGTACACTTATAAAATTTGAGTCTTTAAAGAAATCATGGGATACTCGATGAGACCTCTGAAACTGCTATAATATGATACATATATGATACATTTCAATTGGTAGTTTCCGATTTATATGTGTTCAGCTTTGTTCAGAGCAATGGTTAGCAATGTCCTGGTCCAGGTTCAATTCTCGCCTGGGGTCTGTGTGCATGAAGTTTGCATGTTCTCCCTGTGCTTGGTGGGTTTCCTCCGGGTACTCCGGTTTCCTCCCTCAGTTCAAAGACATGCAGATTAGGCTAATTGCCTGTAGCCCGTGAATCAGCATGTGAATGGTGACCGGAGGTCCTACCACAGTCGTAAAAATAGGAATAAACACAATGGTCACCATTGGCCTCCATGGTCCCTAGTTGGACGATAGAGGTTCCTACTGTACATAGATGGATGGATAGATGGATGATGAAGTAATGAAGTGCTATTTTAAAAGTATCGGCAATAAGTTTACAAGATAAAAGCTAACTAAAATGTCAGATTGTTACACAGACATGGAGGAAAAGTGCAAAACTCCGAAACAAACTCCGAACATTAATTAGTATAAAGTCAGACGTGAATTGAGAGGTATGTGGTGAGAATGCCTTAATGTGAAAACAGTAGCAATACATTTGGGGGAAAAATTTAGCTTTTTTAACTATCACAAAAATAATAATAATAAAAACAAGCAATAAAAACAAGGACCATTTCAAGGAACAGGGATATTAAAACCTGATCAAATAAAACTGTGAGTGTTTAAAATAATGTAATGTTAAGTATATGACAATGTGCTAGAAATCTGTAATAATTTGTATTTACGCATCCTGTCATTATACTGCCCAGACCGTTGACCTTCCTATCATCTCATACTTCATTTCCCTCACTGTCCACCAGAGATTGGCCTGTTCAAGCAGGTCAAACAATGAAATGAAAGACTTTATTGTAAATGAAGGTAATAACAGCTTTTTTATTTAAGATAATTTAAAAGGAAAAATAATGCAAGGTAATAGCTACATGTGTCACATATAACTATGCTTAGTTACAAGTATCTCACTGCACACTATGCCATGCAGTCATGCCGGAGCACATCTCTTATGCTTTTATGTCTGGATCCCAGTACCAAACTCTGCTACGATTTTGACAGAGCCACTGCTGTGTGAATGTCTGTGGACCAAGCAACCTCACTGTCACTGAAGTCTTCAACTGCGGTTCTTTTTCAGACCAAAGAAACATCTCATGGTGTGAGTGTGTGTCCATTTCAAAATAAGACAGGAAGAAAGAGTGGATCGAATGCAGAATATAAGAGATTATGCTCGGCCACCACCTGAAATGTAATTAATGAGCAAGTTTCTCATGATTAACTTTTATTAAGCTATACTCCGGAGCCCAGAGCTGTCAGGTAATGGGTAAGAGCTGGAGAGTGGGATGGAAAAAACACAAGCACTCCCACTGCTCGAGACAACTCGTAAAGCATCGTTGCACTCATACAGCCATGCCTCGTCACACTGTAATTAATGCCAGGTTACCTAGACTATATAAATCTGTTAATATTACATGTTCTCTTTTCACATCAACATGTTGTCCAAGTCAGTGCAGATTTTGTGCAATTACTCAGAAATTTATGAAAAACAAATCAGGTCCTGAGTCTTTAAAATAGCCATATACGGTATTTATAAAAAAAAAAGAAACTTCTAATAAGTGTTGCTCAGAACTTTATAGAAGTTGTGTGTGTGTGTGTGTGTGTGTGTGTGTGTGTGTGTGTGTGTGTGTGTGTGTGTGTGTGTGTGTGTGTGTTCACAGACAAGATCACAGCTGGACGACAGAAGGCCCTGAAGGTGTTCCTGACCTGGGAAAAGAGGGAAAACTGCAGCTTTTAGTGATGGAGGTTGAATCAAATTTCAAAATTGAGGCTTATGAAATAATGAAATAAAATCCCTCCAGCAAATGCTTGGTGGTGCCTGCAGCTGACAAGCTTAAGCATGTGGCATCAGGTGGGCATTGTCTTTATAAGATGGCGCCTCATAAAATGGCATTAGTTGCTAGCGCAAGGGCTTGAGGCTTCATCCTGGTGGGTTTAGGCCCAGCATGTTCACCAGCTCCACATTATTAGAATGACATCTGCTTTACAAGTCCTGCACCCAGGAGCATACCTTAAGAACTCATTTCAGCACTGCAGCCTGTACCGACTCCCCCTCTACCCCCCTCTACCCAAGCCATGGATTACTCACTCGCCTCTTTCTCTATTATTCCCCTTCTTTCTCCATTCCTCACTCCACTTTCTTTTACTCTCCATTTTGCTTTACATGTGTCACCTTTCCATCATCTCAATTTGTCTTGTCTGAATCTATTTTATTATCATTGATACTGCCTTTTCCTCTACCTTCTCTTGCTCCCTCACTTTCTCTCTGTTTGTGGCCCTCTGGCCAGACATGAGCGCTGTACAACAGCGAGCTCCACTTTATCAATCAGCCCCTGCCACAAATACTGAGTGTATTACAGGAGTCATCCTTTATCCACCCACTCTAGAGGGAGGGGGCATGCAAATGTCTCCTGCGTCAGCCGGCATGACAAAGGAGCAAATTACTGAACACGCACAACAATTTCTGAAAGCATATAGATGAGTTTGACTGCAGCTTTTGTGTCTGTGTGTCACCATGCCATGTGTTAATGTGCAGTCATGTAGCACAAGCGTTAATAAAGATGGTTGTGACATGTCCAAATAAAGAAGAAAAGAGGAAATTCATACACACATTGTATATATTGTAAACTGTTTAACACTGCGCTGTAGGATGTACTCCAAAGTGGAGACACTGCTTGCAGGACAGATCAAAGTAACTTTAATCTGTCTCTGTGCAGCAGCGTTAGTCCTTTCCACTCCTAACATCACTATCTCTCTTTCATTTTCTCTCTAATTCTAGCTGTTTCACCTTTTGCACCAGGTTGATGGTCGTAGTTTGCTTTTTTTCTTTTCAACATTACTTTTTCCACAATTCAATAAAAGTAGCATTGGTTTGACCATCAATAAAGTTTCCAGTGTGATGATCACATTTATTCTCCACCTGGACTAGAATGCTGGAGACTTTTATATAAGGCTGGATACACTAAGGACACAGGACAAGGTGGGCGACTGTTAGGATCCTCACAGCAAATGGATAAAAGATGTGTGGTGTGGTCAGAGCAACAAGCACAGCACATTACAAAACATTTGAACTTACAAGCACTAGATAGATAGATAGATAGATAGATAGATAGATAGATAGATAGATAGATAGATAGATAGATAGATACATACATACAGTACATACATACATACATACATACATACATACATACTGACTGACTGACTGTACATACACGACTAAAGGAAGGACACACCTTCTAATTTCAAGGTCTTCCTTGATTTTAATTTTTTACTTCATTGTAAAACAATGCTGAAGGCATCTAAAATATGCAATACTCTTATTCTCTGTAATGACTTTATAACATCTCTAATCTGAGGTGCTGCTAATTGTTAACTTTTGAGGCTGGAAACTCTAAATGAACTCTATATTGCCTAATGCCTATGTGTTATTTCATAGTTTAAAAAAAATCCAGATTGTTCTAGAATGTAGAAAAATGAATCCAAACTTGTGTCCAAACGTTTGACTGGTAGTGTAGGTACATACATACAATTTACACAAAAAAATATCACAAAAAGGAAATTTGAGTACAACAGTAAGCAAAGAAAACGTTAGAAAAAGTTATATAGATGACGTTTCATGATACCTTTATACATGCAAATAGACACCAGCATAAAGCAGGCAAAAAAGTGTGGAAAAAAAATCTTGAACAAATTTAAGCAAAGGAACTTAGAATAAATAGGACAATAATTTCATTCTGATTGTATTCCTCAAATTAACAAATCAACATTTTATTTTGTTGCAGTTTGTTTTGGAGGTAACAAGAATCCTTGAATGTCAATAAAGGAGGGAAGAAAGAAAATACTTTTCAATGACTTACACAGTCAGCTAGTTTAGCCTGACAATTATGTTTCTAAAGCTTTTGTTTAAATGTTGATTTCAAAAAGCTGTTAGGATTACATTGCAATTTGTTACATTTTTTAATCTGTTAATCTTGCTAATCAGTCATTTTCCTTCTCTTCTAGTGCAGGATATACTGCTAATGTCGCTTCACTGTTTGCTAGTCTGTTTTGTTAGTCTGTTGGGCAAATTATCAGTTGGTCAAATTGAGCTTACCCTACAAACTGTAAATAGTCATACAGTAGTAGGTGATCACCAACATCTAACAATAATATTAGCTATCTGGGAATGTTTCCCCAAGCAAAACTAGCTAGCTAACTTTAGACATTAGAGGAAATAAACAAAGAAAAGCGAGCTGGCCTTGGGAATGTTTCCCCAAACAAAATTAGTTAGCTAACTGGCTGGCTAACGGCTGGCTAGCTATCTAAGAGTGTAATTTTGAAATTGAAAGTTAAATTATTTCTCAAATGTCCTTTACAGTGAAATATACATATCTCCGTTAGGAAGCTGTGGTCAGAGCTCAGGGTAAGCCAGGATACAGCACACCTGCAGCAGACAGGGTTAAGGGCCTTGCTCAAGGGCTCACCTGTGGCACCTTGGTGGTGCTGGGGCTTAAACCCCCAACCTTCCAACCAGTTACCCAGAGCCTTGTCAAATGATATTTCCCCTCATTAAAACACTCTCCAGTCTTAAACATGTCAAAATTTAACATAAAACTTTTTGCTAGAACTTGTGCATACAGTATGAATACTATTTTTGCCACATAATTAGATTTTTTTTTAATCAGATTTATAAATGATATTTTTATCATAATACTTTTATTCATGACAACATTCAAGCAATTCACTTCACTGCATCATCACCACACGTTTGAAATGATAAGATATGAGAATAATACTTCCATAATACATTTGTATACAGAGCAGAATTGGAATTTGCACACAATAAAGTGTGATATTCTTTAACACTGTGGATGAGACCTACTGGGAAAGGAAACAGTATTGTCCTTATAACAAATTAGTTGGTATTCCTCAGGGAGCATGATCATTTCCATGAATAGTATTCTTTCATCGTCCTGTGGCCTGTGTACCTTGTTAGGCTTTGGCCTCTCCACTAAAGAAAAAGGAGAAATAAATAAATAAAGAAGTGAAGAAGAGAGAGAGAAAGAGCGGGCTAGTATGCCAACACCTTGACGTAGATGTACAGCTGCTCACATCGTGCCTATCTCACCTTTAGCCCTGTCTGTCTGCTGCCGCTTTTGATTTTTCGCATTCATACATCAATGAGCTTCACATGCTGACACCTCATTTTGCAGGCTGCTTTGGTTATAGAGGGCCCGTTTTGCATATCGCTCCCCATCCCCTCCCGACATGCTGCCGATCTTTAAAGAGAGATGGAGAGGATGAAGCATGCAAGACAAGAAAAGAAAATGACTTCTTTTGCTTTCTCCAGCATGCCTCCGTCACCCCCTCTTCCGCCCCGCTTCTTCCGCTGCATGTTTCGCCCGCTCATTTCTGCAAAATAGGGCTTAATTGATTGATTTCTTTCTTTCATTTTCCCATGTCCATCATTCCAGGTCCTACTTCACTTTCTTTCTCTTGCCTGTCCCTTCTTCTCTTTGCTCGTGGCTTGACAGCTTTGGTAAGGATATGATTCCCCCCTTATTCTCCTCTCACTATATTCACTATTACTAGAGAATATTGCTTTGCTATTGTGTTGAATAATGGAGACTGATTTCCATTTGCTGCAAAAAATGGTAATTATTACTGGCTAATTAGTCAATAGCAGTAGAGGCTAAACCAGAGAGTTCATGCCTCAGTGCTCTGGACTCGTTATACTTCTAAAACATGTCAAAAGCTTGAATATATTCATAATACAATCCTGGAAACTAATCATAAATGTATAGACGTGTATATATATATATACACACACATACACACATACATATATATATATATATCCTGAAATTACTCAGTATGCTAAATCTTGATTTTATACAATAATGACAATATTTATAATAAATTGTGTGAACAAAATTGCAAGGAAGCATTTTATTTCTCAATATTGTAGTGTTTTTCAATATTTCAGACATTAGGGCTGATTCCATGTAAGCTGCACCTGTTTTAACACCCCGTCCCCCCTTGCAAAGGACTTTTGTCCCTTTTGCCTTGCAAGTGTTTGTGCACTAATTGTGAATTAAAATCCCACCAAGCAAACAAGGTGCTCAGCAAGTGAGAGGGTGACAGCAGTAAGGAGGTGTGGAAGAAGAATGAGTGGGTGGGCTGCAGAACGAGGTGATGAAGGGAACGACAGGACGAGTGCGAGAAATGTGTGTGTGTGTGTGTGTGTTTGTGTGTGTATAAAGCATAGCGTGATGGGGTGGGTGGGTTGTTTGAGCTGTATAGGTATCGTATGGATATCTGCCAAACCTAATGTAATAAATTGATGTTTTCCTGAGCCTGAAAAGAGGGACCCTGGCTTTTAAGTGGTGAGGGGCTGTCATCTCTTTGCATTTTGTGAGTTGGAGACGGGAGTGTGAATGTCACTTTCAAGTGGAGCTGTTCTGCTCTCCTAATGAGAGATGGGGTCTGCCTCATAGCCAGCCAAGGGGCCAAGGAGGAGACGCCACCCTCCCATAGCCTCCAATCCTCCCAGGGGCTGACAGCCTCCGATAAATCAAACCACTCACTTCCCTTGCCGCCTCCCCTACACCACCTGCAGTGGGAGGTGAGCAGTCATTTTCCGCAAGAGATGGAAAGAGAGAGAGAGAGAGAGAGGGTGACAGAGTGCGGGACAGGAGTAGAGGAAGGAGAGTGTGTGAACAGGGCAGGTAAAGAAAGTGAGAGAGTGGAGGATAGGATCAGAGGAGAACGTGAGTGGTGTGGAGTAAGGGAGAGAAAGTGGATGGATATAAAAGGAAATGTAGAGGAGGTGAAAGGGAAACAGAGAAAGGGAAGGTGATGCACTGAAATAAGAGAGAGCTCAAAAAAGCACAAGTGAAGACAAACTGTGGACAATAAACAAGATTTTCCTAGAATGCAACTTCTCTCAATTTCATATTAACAGTGTTTGTTGAGTAGTGCAATGTGTGTCTATTATCGTCAGTGCATATTCACAAAGTCTTCTGCATTTAGTATACTCATATGCCGAATTGTTTTGCGCACCTGTCTTCGTTCTTTGTGCTTTCACTCTTTCAAGGACCATGAAGGCAAACTCCCTCACCAGGCATTAACACAACCGCAGGCTTTAGAAGAAATAGTTCTCAGAATGAATTGCAGAATTTAATAATGGATAAAGCTTTTCTTGGTGTAGTGTGTAATATTTTATACAACACATCTTGACCCCACTTTGAATTCTGTGGTATTCTATCAGTGTATTGGATGGTATTGTGTTTTGCAAGTTACCTTAGACAGATAAGTAAACGATGTAGTTTGGCAGCACACTCCAAATGTACAAACTTTTGTGTTTACCAAAATAAATTTTAGGAAAGCTGAATTACATTAACAAAGCTTCCTAAATCAGACATATTTTTAGAATGTTAAGCTAAACTGAACATGGCTGTTGCATTGTATAGGTGAAATGTATATGTGCCAATATGTACCACTGTCACCATCACAGTCTCTATTGCACAAAGGTCTTTAAACATTATAATGACAATCAATTACCTTGGATTGCTTAACCATTACATGTAATGTTTTACATACTCACATATGTACCACATGTACAGTATAGCACACTTATTGGACTTTAAGCACAGTGCACAAGCATGTATTATTGCCGTCTCCTCTAATTTTATGTAGAGCTCCACGTCTTCAACATGTGTCTGGGTGGGTTTAATTCAGGTTCTCTGGTTTCCTCTCCTAAAACAGGCCAGTAGCTAAACTGGCTACACTACATTGCCCATAGGTGTAAATGGACATGTCAATTTGTGTCCTATCCAGGGTGTATTATTACCTCACACCCAGTGTTCCTGCTACAGAATTCACTGATTCCCTGAGCAGGATAAAGCGGTTGCTAAATGTGATTAAGAGTTTTTTGCACTTTAAACAATGGGCATTGTCATGATGCACCTTTACAGAAATATACACTCATCAGACATCACATTAAAACACAAAACATTAAGCCCAATATTGTGCACCCTTCAGGTGATGACTCCACAAGACCTCAGAGGGTGTGCTAGGATGTGGTGTCTGTCATAGGGACATTTGTAGCAGATCATTTGGGTGCTGTGGGTTGTGGGATGGGCCTCCGTCGATGCTCAGTTGGATCGAGATCTAGCGGATTTGGAAACCTTTAACTCTTTGCCTGCTAAGAACCATATGTGAGAGGCTGTAGTGCATTTTGAGTTCTGATACATGTCTATCAGAAAAAAAGCCAGCATTTTTTTTTTTTAGCAATTTGTGCTACATTGGCTTTTCTCTGCGATTGGAAGGCTTGCCTTTGCTCCCCACAGGCATGGGTGAGCCTTGGGTGCCCATGATCCTGCCAACAGTTTACTGATATATAATTGATAATCAATGTCATTTACGGTAATGTAATTCACCTGGGAGTGGTGTGAATGTTGTGTATTAATCAGTGTATACATTCCAGATATAAATTTGAATCAGTGTATACATTCCAGATATAAATTTTACATTTAAATATTCATCACTCATAAGCAAGCAAGTGGCAGAGGAAGCAAAGAAAAAGTACCTGAGATCAACCATTTCCAGAATCAAGAGGGAACCCATGCTTATCTTGGTGACATCAGATAGTTTATAAAGTATTAATTACTAATACTGTAAGTGCGCGCAGAGAAATTCAAGAAATTCAACTAAGAAATTTCTAGTGGGACTGTAAACCATCAGGAGCAGTTCAGTTGCCAAGTTGTTATTGTGGAATAAGTAAAATATGTTGTATTTCTTGTGTCCTGGCCTGAGGCATCTAGTGCGCCAGTCCTGAAAGCTGGTAGCCCTACAAGCAGTGTGGAATGTTTAAAGTAATAAACCATTGCAACTACTTTTTCTCTCTCAAAGATTTAGTCTCTGCCTTGCATTTGTCCCTAGAGATAAAAAAAAAAAAAAACAGGTTCCACATTATGAGTGGCTGCTGTCATATTGATGACAGTAGTCCACTGAGAATCCATTTTTACTGAGAGAGCATATATGTTTATCAGCGTGTGTTCTTTCTTTATTCTTGTCACTAGTTGGTGTTGTTTGCACAAGGGAAACAGTTTTCAGTGAGTGTTTAATGCTGACGCATGCCACGAGCAAAACTGCAAGTCGTTGAAAACCAGATATAAAAGTCCATGTTTAAAAGAAAAAAAAAAATTAAGCATGCTAAGTAATTCCAAAGTATGTAGGAAAGCACAAGATTAGTGTTGGGGTGTTAGAGACAGACATAGATGAATTCAGTGAGGTGGTGGGCCCAAAGCTGCGTGGATGCAGATTAAAGCGTGAGGTGGCAGTGTGAACCTTAGACAGATGGCAGCGCCTCCGCAGAAACGAGGAAGGAGGAGGGAAAGGAGGAGAGGAAAATCCAGTGATGCGACCTGCAGGAGTAAAAATTGCTCGCATTGTTGTTTTCATTATCTTCCTTCTGTCATTTCTTGAGCTTTGTATCTTTGAAATGAAAGGAAGGAGAAGGGAGGTGGGAAAAAGCAGAGGAATATAGAGGAGGGGAAGAGGAGATGGGGGGAAAAAAAACCTGTGAAATTAATCTTTTGTGCGGGTCCTGATGGAGCAGAGACATGCTCAGACAAAAGGTAGACTGGGAGAGAAGCCTGGTGATTGATGAATAAAGTAAAGGTGTCAGAAGTGTATTATGTAAATGAGCGGAGCCAGGGAGCATTGCAGAAAAGGAATGAGTGAGAGGAGAGCAGTGCATGTGTCACCAGGGCTATCGTCCCCCAGTGTCACTCCTCTGCCATCTTTCATCTAGTCGGACAAGCTCTACTAGCAATCTGCCTGCTATGTTAGAGACGGCACAGAAAGAGACCCACATCTGACTGAATTCACTAAGGCCTGTTTGACCAGTACAGAACAGAGAGTGTATTTTAGTCGGGCAGAGCGGTGGTGCTAAGATAAAGGCTGCACATTTATCGTGTACGTCACAGCAATTTGTGCTCCAGTGATACTATGTCTTTACAGACTTAGTGACTTAGCTACTGTATTTTGGGGGAACACTAAAAAAACACAAAAAAATTTGTATACTGTATACAGTATAAGTTGGCGGTGCTACTGTGGCTACGTACAAAAAAAAGTGTTTGCAATACACTTACAAAACAGAGAAGAGTGTTCGTTCACACATGATTGCAGATAAAGTTTAAAATGTTTGAACTGATAAAAATAAAACTTGAATAACAATAGATTCATCCAACAAAACAGGAATGAATCAGTGACTATTTCCGCATTGATGTTAGAGCAAACAGTCATCATTAAGACAATGATGAGTCTAATGTTTAAATGTCACGAGTGACTTTTACATCAGGCTGATGTGGATGATGCTGATGATCAAAGTAATTACTTACTTCCTCACTATATAACTATATAACTAGTAATTATATAACTAGTAATGTTGTAACATTAGGTTATAAATGTACAGGCATTTTAGATAGGCACCGTTCTGTGGAATTGGGATGGAATCTTTAAATGTATGTTTCTCCCAATTTATTTTTTTTAAAGTGACTCGATTTTAAAATAATAAAAAAGAACATATTTAAACATAGTTCAGTTCAGGAAACCCTGTAGGTCTCAGGACTATATAGTATATACTGTATATAAAATACATTTGTCATACAAGTTTCCCATCAGGTCTGTGTGCATGGAGTAAGTACTGTATGTTCTCCCCTTGCTTGATCTTGAAAGGCCTGGTGTGCTATGGTCCATGAGATCATGAAGAGTCAGACATGACTGAACGACTTAACAAAATTTGCCATTGGTACTAAAATGCATGCCAAAGTGTAAAAAAAAAAAAAGAAAGAAAAAAAAGCAATTAGGTTACAGGGGAATCAAATGCTAAAGAGCATTTTAAAAAATGTATATGTGATACAAGCATATATACAAATATACACACAAGCAGTGTATACAAGCATGTTTGTGGTACAATAATTACTATTGTTACACAATAATAAATACATTGTTACATTATTATTGTAATTAATTACAAGATTACAAGTGGACTACGCTCTAAGTAAAAAGGGTTTTCCTGCTTGTGATGGCATCAGAATGATTTGTGGACAATGGCTAGTCAAGACAACTGCTACTGTACATGGTTCTTTTGATTTAGTTTTGCAGGTTTCTTGGCAAATAATGTTAAGCCATATTAAAAACAGGTCTATCAAAAAAATAAATAAAAAAGAAAACTAAGTGCTTTGGCCCTTGAAAATGAGATATAACCCCAAACCCCTAGTCACAAATGTCTTTTTCCACTTCTGACCCAGGGCTATGCCCTGCCAAACAGCTTGCCTGTGATGAAAAGCTTTTCAATTGCACTGAACTAAAGTCCAAAATCAGTTTACTTATTCTCAAAAACCAACTACATATGACGACACCAGTGTTTTTGTGTATAAAGCAGCTCAGAGCTTTCACACAAGCCAACTTCCATAACATCTATAAAGATAACGCCTTGTTTTAAATGCATATACAATTTCAAAATTAAGTGCCTTGCATTATATACGTATGATCAGGATGTCCAGGACAATCACTTCCATATCCACTTACTGACATTTCCAATATATAAAGAATGAAAAACTTGATGCAAAGCATGATGTTATTCTTGTATGGTCTCAAAGATCAAAGGTGTTCTGTGTTTCTTTTACCATGCCTTTTGTCAAGGATAAATTTTCATTTATTAATGAAATACATGTTAATTTTCCTTTATTAATGAAGGCCATTAATGTAAGACATTTTAACCATTACTAATTACTTCTAATATTATGAAACATGGCTGCTCGGTGTCCTCCCCAGGCTTGGCAGGTTTCCTCCGGTTGCTTCAGTTTCCTCCCACAGTGCAAAGACATGCAGAGTAGGCTAACTGACATTTCTAAATTGCCCTTAATGTGTGTGAGTGTGAGTGTTGGTATGCCCTGAGATGGATTGGCACCCTGCCTAGGGTGTACCCTGCCTCATGCACAAGTCTCCCGGGATAGGCTCCAGGCCTCCTGCAACCCTTTACAAGATAAACGGTATAGAGAATGAATGAGATTGAGTTAGGTATGACACATCCACAAGCCCCTGTTATAACTTATGCTGTTGCAGTTATTACCAATAATCTCCTCTAATGCAATTCTCTCTTCTTAATAAGGCAAAAACAAACTATTTAGATTATGTGCAACGTCCACATGCAAGTGCCGTTGAAGGATTTGTCATTATAGAAACAATAGAGCATTAGAATGTGTGCATTCATATAAAACTATTATTTAAAATAAAGCTGGCAATATGGCTATGATGTTAGTAAAAATTAATCAACACCTTCTGACCAATAATATTGGTCATAACTTTGTCAACTAAAGTCCTGACCTTTAGATGTTCACCATGCATCAGTCATGTATACTTGAAAATGTCAAAGATGTATTGGGTCAGCACATAGAAAAAGCTCAGCTAATTGCTAACAATCTGCAATCTGACTGCTAGTGTGTCTGTAGCTTCACACAGGTTAACTAGATATCTCCTCCGAATGCACACTGTTTATTCAGCAAGTACACTGCTGAGAAAGCTGTTTTCATCAAGTGCCTCATTATTAACGGATTCATAAATAAACACGCTCTAATATTTCTCTCTGCTCCTGTATATTGCAGGTCTACAAAGGGCCATGGTTGTCTTTAATGAATGAAAGAGCTGTGCATGAATGAAGCTTATTAGGCCCAGATGAGAACCAGTGACAGGGAAACAGAGAGGTTGGAGTCTGTCAAGCACAATTTGCTTTTCAGACTCTCTTTATTAATTTATTCATGACAAAGCAATTCCAGTAGCCACAAAACGCTAATGCTCACGGATTTGTATTCTAGACATATATCGTTAAAGCCATACCAAATCCAGATAAATATAATCACTGTATGCATCCCAAATGCCTAGAGTATCCTAAAAAATGCACACACAGCAATTATACATAAGTTCCCTACACCATTTCATAGCAAGCTGAAAGACAGCATGTGTAACGTCAGTCTGTCATGATCTTTACAAACATCCATCTGACCTTTGAATAATGCATCCCGCTACTTAAACCAATAAGCCACATGTTCAAGCCAAAACTAGAAAAAGGCAGCACAAGCAAGTCGCTCTTTTAAACTATCAAATGATGGACTTTCTTCTGCTTTTACATGTATAGGCACATTAACAAGGAAACATTAGAACTAAAGCTATTATGGATGATGCACTGATTCTGCCGCTGTCTGCATTAAATCTATAATCTATACGCATAAAAGTTTGCAGTAATGTAGTGTCTGTAGCAACTACTGTATGCTCACTACCCACTATATTAGGAACACACATCAGCCTGCACATCATATTTTTACAGTTATCTAGTCAGCCAATCATTTGTGCATTAGTGCAAAGCATCATGCAGATAGAGGTCAAGAGTTTCTATTAATGTTTGTGCCAATCATAAAAATGAAGAAAAAGTGTTCCAGATGGAGCTAGATGACCAGACTGGTCAGAGCTGACAGGAGGAGTATAAGTAACTCTAGTAAACACTCTACTCCTTTGATTAAAAACAAACAAATAAATAAATAAATAAACCTCAGAACACATAAACCTTGAGGTGGATGAGCTACAACAGCAGAAGATAATTTCAGGTTCCAGGTTCTGTCAACTTAGAACAAAACTCTGGAGGTATTTTCTGCATGATTCTATGCATTTTTGATGCCTTCTGCCACATGATTGGCTGAATGATAACTGTGTGATTATGAAGATGCGCAGGTGTTCCTAATAAAGTGGACAAATGTGTATGTCACTCTAGTGAGAAAGCTGCTTGGTGATGCATTTACAGTCAGGGCCCCTTAACTATAATAATAATAATAATAATAATAATAATAATTAATAATAAGAATAATAAGAAGAATGTATAAAAAATCAAAGACCCCTTTTTTACATTTGTTCCTTTTTTTAAAATTAGGCAGATTGTGTTAAATTAAATTAAATTTAAATTGACATTATTTATATATTTAAAGGCATAATAACTTACATTTTTCTGGGTTCTGCATTTCACCATTGTTACTATTATAAAACCATTGGTTAAGCTTCATGGACCCCAGGGATACTGTAGAAAAAAAAATCAGTCTATCATTATTTCATCATTATGTATGCCATAAATCAGGTCATATTTTATTGTAAGCATATTCACTACATATTTATGCCTATTTTAAACACTTGTCTACTAGCTATATCGCTGTTATTTATGTTCCTTTACTTCCTTCATGTTTTGACACTATTCTTTTCTGCACCTCTCCATCTCCGTCTTCACCTTCGTCCACTCTGCAAACGGCTGAGCTAGTTAAATTTACCCACCTGGCTATTTTTCAATAGAGACATTTCTTTATTCAGCTCAGAAAAAAAAAAAACACAAAATATATATATATATATATATATATA
>JAQMYJ010000039.1:14102280-14116851 GCA_030014305.1 Clarias laeviceps | reverse complement strand
CTCTCTTTGGTTCGCTCTCCTCCTCCCTTTCTCCTCCTTGTGTCTCTATTAGTCACCCTGTTTTATTTCTCTCTTCCACTTCTCTCTTCACATGGTTCACTCTCATCTGTGCTCATGTTATTGGGTGTTAGTGGGGTATCTCTCTTATGCATGCATGCGACGACGGCAGCATGTACACGCACATTACCGTGGAGTGACAATATCCTCCTTCAGATAATGCCATAAATGAGGGGAATTTACATACAGCATGCGGCATGCAGCTCTCGGGCTGGGGGAACATGGGGGCGCTTAGTGTGCAAGTGAAGCACGCTTGTGCAAGCGTCGCCTCTGAAGTGGCTCTCCAGCGGGACAGCCATTAGAGCCATCTCAGAGTAATGACACGAGGAAAGCTGCCACAACTTCCTCTTGCTGCCTTATGCCCCTGATGTTAACTAAGCCTGCTAATACCACAGTACCAACCACCAGGCCTCCACGCCATGTTCACACACTCTCCTTCACACAGCAGGAAAAAAGAGGGCCTAGCGTAAGTAAGCTGTATTTACAGCTGTACGCTTGCTTCAACATAGGCTTCATTCTGGCTCATTTCATTCCGGCTGCTTGATCCATCTCACACAAGAGTGCGTTCAACAGTGCATTCAGCTCACACTTTTAGCTTCTTAGAGTTAATGTTGCCTAGCCTGTCAACAGCATACTCAGGTAGAATACATGATTTTTTTTTTTTTTTCGCTAGCGTATTTGTTTGCTGTTTTGTAGCATGTGGCACTCTAATTGAGTGGTGGCCTACAAAAAAGCATTAGCCCACCTGCATGTAGCACTCAGCAGAATCCGAGAGAGACCTGCGAAATTAGCTCAGTAGCTGATTGATGCGCGGCTGTTGACTGGCGAGGGCACGGCCAGTGGAGAACTGGCTTTTTAAAGCATCCGGCTCTTATGTTGGGAAATGGCGCAGATTGGCTTGAACTATGTAAATGGAACAAAACACAGACTCGGTTAGGTATACTGTTTGTTTTTGCCGTCACCTTGCTAATGAGGGGTCTTTGCCCAAAACGATCTGCTGACGGTGGCCCACATCACTGAAAGTAACCCTGCTTACACAACAGATGAAAGCACTTTAAAAATCACTCTCTCTAATGCAAATGACTTTCCTGATATTTCTCTAAGCCATAAGCATTTTTTTACAGGAAAAAAAAAAAAACAACACCACATGACATCTCATCGATCACTGCGTTTTATTTAACCGTGTTCCTGCATCCTATGTTCCTTTTTAAGGTGTTGATAAATTTCTCAGCTCTCACGAAACCTGTGTGAAAGTATTGATGAGTAGCTCTTGCATTTGAAAGCCACTGTCTGGACAGTACTTAGTTCATTGTGTGCAGAAGGCTCTACTCACTTCATCTCATTACTATTGAACCACAAATCCCATGAAACCTACCTATTACAGAGTCAATAGCTGCTGTTTATCCACATGCACAGATCATTATTCGACTCAGATTCTTCTCTGGCCAAGCGCTTAATTAAGACGCTGAGCCGGCTGCTTGCCGAGCTGAATTGGAGGTAAATTATTCCGTCGGAGAGTGCTGTTACAATTTGGTATTGTTTGTCTCCCTCTCGCTATTCTGCTGCCAAAATATAACTGAAATAATTAGTGAATTTTTGACTGAGGCTAGAAAAAAGTGAATGATTTTTGTCTGTACACTCCTCCACAATCAAAGTTTTTTTTTTTTTTTGCTGTTGTTTCCGTTTTATTCCCCAAAAGTATGATTTTTGCACATCTGTGTTTTGTGCATTTGTCGGAAGGGGGTTTTACTTCACACAGTTGAGATGCCAACAGTCATGTAAGAACAATGACATCTTGTATTGTGCTGTAGATGTTTATTTTCCTGCCACACGCTTGTCTTGTACTTCAGTCCAGTGATCTTAATTTCACGCATTGTCTCTGCTTCTCTGACCTGCCTTAACACTGTCATCCGCAAGCGTTCGGCAGTGAGCTGAACTCTGATCCCTGTCTATGAATCTAGATATGTTGGGGGTTTTTTTTGGTCACGATTTCAGTAAAAGAAAATTAGATGACTAAAATTAGACACCATGTCAAAATATGGATTCCGAGGCAAAGATGTGTAATTCGTCTGTTGTGTTTTCATTTTCACTGAACTGTCAGTGTATAAATGCATAAAATTGATCAAAAAAATGTGTTTCGCTGTTGGCCCAGTGTCTATGTGCTGTTGTAGCTAGGGTAAAGCAATGTTTTATAAAATAAATATTCTCAAATTGTTTCATGAATATATGCAAAGAATTCATCTCACTGGTCGTAAGGGTCGAGTGCTTTTAAATTGCAGAGATCACTCATGGCTTCACCTTTTCGTGGCAAATAAAGCTGTAACACTGCAGTGTCACTCCAGACCCACATACACAGAGAGAGAGAGAGAGAGAGACAGGTTGTCACCAGTATTCGTTTGGTTCCTTTTAAATGCTTTCGTTGCATTTATAGTTTATAATTACCATGATGCAATGTTTTACCACACCTGAAAGTTTAACCTTTGTATCTTCCTTCACTCCGTACATCCCGATAATCTGTTAACTATCATATATCTATGGAAATATGACGGACTTTTATCAAAATATTGCACGCCAACAAAGTCAACAAAGCACTCCTATGCATTGTGTTTGTTTTCTTGTAAACTTGTTAGCACCTAATCCTTTACAGGCAAGTCTGGTGTGAAAGGACAATTTTTTAAACGGGCCACCGCAGCCATTCATCAGACAAGGTGAGCCAGGTGATTTGCATGTTAAGAGGTTAGTCCCCCCCTCCCTTCCGCTTTATTGCAAAGTTTCTCCATCCCGCCTCGCCGCCGCCAAAAAACTAATATCCAAAGCAAATATTTCCTTATTCATACACCCGGATTAACAAGTATAACCACTATGCCTTGCACTGCATAATAGCTGGTAGAATCAAATTCTTTAGATATGAATTTCCGACGTAATATGCCCAATATTTTATGTTAATGCAATAAAAATGTAAAGTTGAAATTATCCGCTTATTTTTATGTAAAAGGTATTCTGAAGAGCACTATATTACACATACACATGTGGCAAAGGCAGCACCAGGGGATAGGCTGTTGCTAAGAGACAGAGGAAGGGAACGGACCATTTCCAATGATGAATTAACTCAAGGAGGTGGCTGACAGTAATCTTTGTCACTAGATGCACTAGCTGTCTAAGTCCTGTCATTTTATGCATCTCATGCAAAACAGATGTATCCAGAGTCTGGGAAAAAAAAAATCATTCACATGGTGGAGGAAAAAAAAAATCGTTATACATTACAAGTGCTGGAAGGCTGTCACAAAGAATTTTATTATTTTTCATCCTTTAACGAGAAGGTGGATTGTGCATATTGTAATTTTCACAGAGCCCACTCTAAATAATTCTGTAACTTTCCCAGCTAGAAGTTTCCTCACTCTAGTGGATGCTCATTACAATGGCACCATGGCAGGGTCGCTCAATCACCCAGAGAAAACTCTCGGCAGCACACACACACCCACACTCACACACACACACACTTTTTTTTTCATGTACCTAGCCAACATGTGCTGTCTCTGAACCTCCCCGCTACTTCCTTTCTCTCCTTCTCTCATCCCCCAAAAATTACAAAACACAAGCCTGAACTTAAAACAACAAAAACACAAAACAGCACAACTTCTGTTCACTTTCTTTATTTAAATATATGTTCCCACTGATACTCCATTACAAGCATATGCTTTTGTATGAAGTTAATTTTAGCGTTGCTTCTGGTTAATATTTAGCATGTCGTTTTGTGTTTCTATGGTTATATAACACTAAAACTGCACAACTGCAGTATGAAAGTATTTTACGGTGAGGAAGGTGAAGCCGTGAGTTGATTTCCTTACGTAGGTGAGTGTAAAACACAGCACAGCATTTACAGAAAGCACTGGACCAACTGGAGAGTTAAAATCACCTCTTAGATGGATGTTAAAACACTGCTTTTTGCTGGCTCCAAGCACCAGCACCCTCATGCATCATCTGTGTAAATTTTCAAGAAAGCAGAGCAAAGCACGTGCACACACACACACACACACACACACACAGAAAAAGAGAGAGAGGGGGGGGGGGGGAGAGAGAGAAATCTAACAGGGTTCCTAAGAGGCCTGGTGTTGCAGTCCTTCCATCTCTGATTTACATTCATTGTAAAGATTTATGAGATACCTCCCTGGAAGAATTCGAAGCTGCAAGAATTTGGGAGGTGGATTATTCAAAACAGTGATTATTTTTGGTGGCGATTATGCATGCACACCTGATCAGGGTGTCACTGCTGCCTCCATGTCCGGCATGATGGAACGGACCAATTTTCCAACTTTTCACCTGCCTTGCATAAATAGAATTTGTGCACACACACTAACACACACACACACACACACACACACACTGCCCCTCCTGTGTCACTTCTTAGACTAAGACTAAGGGCTGGAATACATCAGGCAGAAACAGAGTGGGTGAAAGAGGCACTTGGCACTGGTGCAGTAATGTGGAATTGGGCCAGTGCACATTAAGATTTAACAAAGAGGAAGTGATGCATTTGTTCCAACCATGCCCCCCTGGATGTCCGGGGTGTTTCCATGCACTATTGCATGGTCATTACTCTGGAAAGCTGCAGAGTATAAAGATATTGATATATGTTTCTTCATATGTCACATGTGATGCAGAGTCACAAAAGATTATGGAGTAAACTCACTTCATCTATAGTGCAGCTTTTGTACACTGATTAGCCAAAACACTAACATCAGTGACAGGTGAATTGAATAATACCGATTATAAATTATATACCAGTAAACTGGGATCGTGGCAACCCAAGGCTCGATTTCACAGAAAAAGCATTGTAGCCTGCAATGTAGGGGGTTTAGAATGTAAAGGGGTTCATGGTTGTTGATCCGACCTCCAAATTCCCAAGATCTCCGTCAGACTGGACATCTATGGCATGTGCTAGACAAACAAGTGCGATCAATGTAGGACCCATCCGCAATCCAGAGCAGCCAAAGGATCCACAACTAACATCTCAGTGTCAGAGCACCAGAGGTCCTGTGAAGTCATGCCTGGAGGGGACAGAACTGCCCAGGAATCACAAGGGGAACCGACACAATATTGGGCTCGAAGTTTCATGTTTTAATGATATGGCTAATCGTTGTACAGCTTACAGAGGGATTTATACCCAAATGAAACAAGAACAGCAATTACAATAAACTCAGGAAAATTATTTACATTAATTAGTGCATTATTTACAACTGAGCATAGTTTTGGAAAGTAAAACTAAAAAACAAACAAAGTGATAATTAGTAAATAAAACATTTTGCAAAACTTGTTATTAAGTAATGCTAAATGCAAGGATGTTTTGGGCCCTTCTGACTACTCTTTTTTAACAGATGTTAAGAACATTAAAACAAACAGTGACTTTCCAACTTTATTTATTATTAGCCCTTTTTTCTCCATACAACACTAATCTTCCTATTTTCCCTCACCCATATTGACTAACACGTTAGTTCACTGTCAGCATGTGCCGTCTTATTACATACTTACAGTATCGTAGTACACACAGGTGAGACATAAGTGTTTCCAGATGATCAAGGTGTGTGTGAAGAACTGAAGAAATACTTGATTTCTGATCATAAGTGATCAGTGAATAAATGCTGATTGGCACATAGTTTTGAGTGTGGAAGAAATGATGGAGTAGTGCAGATTAGTAATGATATCATGGGAGATGGACACTCGTACACAATGTGACGTCCTGAGACACACCTACATCACTACAACACTCAGATCTGTGTAAAGTGTTCCGGTGTTAATGAAATCACTAATAACCAGTGTGTTCCACTACAATCCTGTTCAGTAACTCATACATAACGATGCAGACACTAAACAGGAAAAAATAACTAGTTCTTCAATAACATTCCTCTTAATAGCTTATCCAGACTTACTCTGTAGAAGTTAATTATTAATTATGTAATAATTTGAAAAATAGTAAAGAAGTAAACTGAATCATAAGCAGGGATTACTAAGTGGCTTTTTATAATTACTGATGAGTAATTTCTTATCATATCAACATTAATTCTCAATAGGAAGTCTTTCCTGCCTCCTAATACATATACTACTTGGAATATAACTCCAACCTATTCCAATACTGTAAATCAGCATCTAAACCATAAATATTTATGTAAGTTATTTAGGGCTTCTCGGGGGATCACAGGGTTGGACTTTTGTTTCAATTTAGCCACTCAAGGTCTAAAAAGAGAAATGAACAACATTAACCTACACAAGTACAAGGCTACAATGTACCAATCTGTAATAAATGAATGGTTTGACTACAAAACTGTTGGATTCCATTTTCTCAGTTTTGAAGAAAAAAAAATAATTTCACCCAAAAAATAGTCAGAATATTACAAACTGATGCAGAATATAGAAGCCAGAACTGGCAAAATATTATGTCAAAACTTTTATGTTTATATCAATGTAAATTTTGTGTGATTTTGCAAAATTCTATAAATCCACCTCCCACAGTTTTGTCATAATGGATAAATCAGACTGCAGTTCTGTTTGTCGCAATGTAAATATGAAATTTAGTATCAATAATATGTCGGTTTAATTTTAATAAACACGTAGCTTGATTGAATCATGCTTTGATTGTGTTTTTGTAGTTAGTCATACAGTAGCAGATTTAGACATGGGCGACGTGGGTGACACGGCATCCTGCCGGGTGAAGGGGGGTACAAAGCATGCAGGGAAAAAAAAGAAATAAACGTTCAGAATGGTGATATCATGTGGATCAATTACTCATGTTAGTTAATACTGACTGCATTGTACAAGATGGAAAGGGAGGTGGATAAGTGGACTCCACCTCAGGTCTCCCTATTGGAAGACCGATTACAGGGGGGGACCAGGGAACAAAACACACACCTAACTTCATACAGCAATGTAACTAGTAAAATCAATCATATTATAAAACACTACTGAATAAACCACGGATCATTCATAATACTGTGAATATATAGTGTACTGTATAGTTCATTTATTCTGAACTTTTATACCACTTATCCTGTACAGGGTCACAGGGGCCTGGAGCTTATCCCCGGAGTAAAGCAGGGGGTACTCCCTGGACAGAGTGCCAATCAATCGCAGGGCACACATAAACACAAACACACACACACACACACACACACACATTGTGCAGTTTGGGAATGCCACTTAACCTAACCTGCATGTCTTTGGACTGTGGGAGGAAACCGGAGTACCCGGAGGAAACCCACCAAGCACGGGGAGACTCCACGCATGCAAACTCCACACACATAGACCCAAAGTGGAAATTGATCCATTGACCCTATAGAGGTGTGAGGCCACAGTGCTAACTAATACACCACCATGCCGACTATTGTATAGTTTTGCAGCCATATTTCATCCTTTTGTTTTGTGTATAATTATTATAATAATATATGACCAGTCTACGCATCCTCATGATGAAATATTAATAATAAGCAACTAAATAAAAAAGAGAAATGGGCAAAAGGCAAAGGTATGCAGCTGTCATCAGTTTAGGAGTATAATATTGTAAATGTAATAAAAGGCTACAATAACACTTAGGTTTGAAAACTTGTGTTGCTATAACGCTATTACTAGATTGGAATTTTTAAATAGTTATAAAGGTTCCAAATGTCTGAATAACAGATAAGAGCAAAGTTGAGGCAATGTTTTTTTTTTTTTGTGGTACACTGAAGGAGAGCTCACCCAGGGTACCACACAAACTAGAACTACCACTGCACAGTAGCAAATAGGAACAAGGAAAAAAATTAGAGTTTTGGTCCAACTACATACAGTATGTGTTCGTGGCCCCATAAGGTTATAACAGATAGAAATCCCTGTTGGAGAACAGGAAGTAGCAGATGGAACTGGATGTAGAGAACCCAACAGTTTCCAGCACACAGCGAGTGTATCTTCTTGTACAGAAAGTGTTTCTGAAGTGTTTAAACATTATGCCTCTGCTTAATTGTCTTTTGTAAATAAAATGCAGCAAAACCAGTGCTAGCGACAGTTCAAGCTTTTAAAAGAAGATTGTATGAAAGGGTTTTTTCATAGACAACCTTGTGCACCTGAGTAAATTTATTTTTCAGAATGATTGAAAATCTGAAAATGATGTTGATTGCATTTTTCTGTCAAACTGTTCAAATTTTCCATTAACTTGCTTTTAAATTTGTTTATAAAAATTGCAGTGAATTACTAAGTCTAACAGGTTTTACTTTATTGTTTAAACTCATATCCAGATGATTCAGATAGATGCTATACACATGTAGACACAAAAGCATGTTAAATTATAATAAGTAATAAGTAGGAATTTATTATGGCTTTTATATAAATTATAAATTTTGTTTATAGAGCAACATCACTGACATTTCTCATGTAAACATAAAAACAAACAAAATATAAAATATATATATATTTTATATTTTATAAATAAATAAATAAATAAATATCTCTTATTTTGATCATATCACATCTTACCTTGAAATCGGTTCTAAACGAGTGTGCTTCCACCTGTGTATTTCTAAAGAAGAAATTTAAAAATGAAAATAAATGATGTGTTTATCAGCACTACTGCAGTAATTATTATCTAAAAAAGGTTTCACTTTTGATGATGTTATAACATTGCTTCTGGACAATTCATTATAACTAATGTTTTTGTAACATAATTAAAATATTAGTAGCTTATTAAGTGATTTGTACTATTTGAGACATTCGATAACATGATAAGATGCTTTTTTACTATAGGACTTACCTGAATCTAATACAAAACAGATAGTGTGTTCTAAACAAATACAAATATAGGTATGAATAGTAGCAAAAACAGAAAAAGCTTGCCCACGCAGGGATGTGCCTGACAAGAAAGGTGTACATCAGAACCGGGATATTTTCAGGCAGAAGAGCAGTCAGATATCAAGCTTGTGGGCATGAGTGAGAAGTCAGCTTTGCAGCTTGTGAAACAAAGAAAGTACAACCTAGTTGGGGTGCCAACACATCACAAGGCACAAGTACACACACACACACACTCACACACACCCAGTCATACACTGAGAGCAATTTGGAAATGCCAATCAGCCTACACCACATGTCTTTGGATTGTGCAAGGAAACTGAAGTATTCAGAAGAAACCCAACAAACAGAAAACATGTTAAAACACACACACACACACACACACACACACACACACACACACACACACCGACTGGAGGTTAGCTTCAACCTCCGATCCTGGAGGTGCGAGGAGACAGGGCTAACCACATATGTCACTGTGCAGCCTCATTAGGCTACTAGTTTGTTTAAAGTTTTGGTAAATAGTATCAACCAAATTTTGTTAGAAAGCATCACAAGCAAGTATAAACAAAACTGAGCTGAGGATTAAAACCCAAGCAGCACAGATAGCAACACCGCATAGGTCAATTAAAATAAAAAAATATCCATGTGCTTATGTAGAAGCCTTGCCGGTGTGTGTTAACGGAGAGGCTGTCAGGGAGAGATCAAACTGTGTATTTAGCTTTTTGGATATGTCAGGTAGAATGGAAGTTATCATTACTTTTATAAAGCATAGTTTTTACCACTACCAGAATATGTGAATGAAGTTGCATAAATGTAGATCTCTCAAAATGACCAAATTTTGTTGGTCATAGAAACAACTGAAAACAACAATTAAAACACCTGGTCATATGTATCTGTGCTATTTCTTTTCCTTTGTGACCTATTTTTTGCTCAGCCATGTTTGTATGGTTTTAATGAAACAAAATTCAGTTCATCATATTGCTTGTGCTGAAAAAAAAAATCACTCGATGCTGCATAATTGTATTTATTATTATTATTATTATTATTATTATTATTATTATTATTATTATTATTATTTTACTATTATATGACAAGGGGAAGAAAAGGAACAATCATTCATTTTAAGCAAAGCTCACTTGGGGTAGAAATATGAATACACACACACACACACACACATATATAAATATTTGCAGAACTAAACAGATTCAGATAGAAACAGTGCCATTGCATCAGCCCCTAGCACACATAAACCTATTGTTGATGTATTGATGGCTGCCAAGAACGTATTTACTTGGTGATCATCTTTTATATGAGTGTTTTTTTTTACATAATTACATCACGGTGTCCAGTGATGCAAAACAAGTGTGTGTAGGTGGGTGTAACAGCAGGAATAGAAGTTATAGGAGTTGCTTTTCACTAGATTTATGACTCTGACATTCAGCTGATTTCAGGGCCTAGACGATGCTCGGAGGGTCAGGGGGATACAAGAAAAGACATGGGAGAGAGTGAAGATGGAATGGAAGTGTAAATGAGTAAGGGAAGGGAAAAGAAACCCCTGTAGACCGTTGTCCAGATATTTACGGAATGCTGCCTCCATCTTGGGCCAGACAGCTGGGGAGAGCAGGTGGGCTGAGCAGGTCAGTTCATTAACACACTAGCTCATGCACACATGGCACACACGCCCACACACAAACATGCACACATATACACACACGTCCATGTTATCACTTTTTCTCTTGCCCGTACCCTCTTTGATTGTTTTTTTCACACTCTTTTTCTCACAACTGAGAAGCATGTTGTCTGTGATGGCACTGTGCTTGTAGCGCAGCTCTGAATAGTGCCAGTCGTGCTTCTCAAGGTCACATTGTTTCTATATTGACTCAAAGAAACTAACTGCCTTTATTTGCATTTTAAAACCTCTTTCTTAAAGCAGAAGGTGATGAGTTCTGGGCCGAGAAACGCGATATCTTTGAATTGTCCATTCCTTTAATACAATGAGCTCTGCAGAGTTCAGAGCAATTTACATTCTTCCTCTGCCTCTAAATCCTCCCATAAAATTGAGCCTTAAGTCTGAGCATGTGTTTCGCTACACCTCCCTCCAGCCTGTCATCCCTCCAGCCGGAGTGAGAGTCAAAGCCAGCTTCCCCTCCATTAGCAGTTGCTCTCTGCTCCCTCCCCAGCAGACGGCCAGCTCAGGGAGACAGAGCAGAGTAAGGTTGTGCATGTTGGTGCGGGTGTCACACTGCTGTAATTGGTGGCAGTTTAAGGTGTAAACAAGGTGGCAGTTCAGTGTGTAATTGCCCCTGTTTGCAGAAGCGGAGGGAGGAAAGGAGGGAGGGTCTGCAAAGGGGTGCAGGCTGACAGAGTGTTAGACCTCCACTTGCTCCTCTTAAATTGGAGTCACAGATGCCGAGGGGTGACGCTTCGTCAGTGATGAAGAAGAGAAGAGAAGAGAATGTGGAAAAGGAGAAATGATGAGATGGAGAAGAAGGCAAAAGAAAAAGCAGTCATGAACAAATGCAGAAAGAAAAAAAAAGTCCTGGACCTCATTAAATTTCTTAATTTTTTTAATGACTTAACAGTTCCATGGACAAATTTCACACTGTGCAAGACAGTAAGTGTTGGACAGACAGGCCGCATCCTCCTCAAGGCACACATACACACTTACACACAGAAATACACACCCCATTGGCCTACCATGGCAGCGAAGCGTTTTTTTCCCTCCTGCTCTCTTTAATGGATGCTGATATATGGAGTGGAAGTCACTGCTCTCATAAACATTGCTGCACTGGTGTGTGTGCTCGTGTGTCTGCGTCTATGTGTATATGTGTGTGAGTGATTCAGCTAGTAATGATTGCAGTACTGAAGGAGGATATGTCAATACAGGAGCAGGGCTAAGAGATTTAGGGGGAGACTGGAGCAGAAGGATTAGGCTGAGAACGGGGTTTAAGTTTATTTGTATTCTCAAGGCCTGAGTCGTACACTAACTCCTACAGGCTGGGACTAAATAGGCTGTGATTGACAGCTGTGATACATTTCCTAGGATGCACATTATGAAGGCGTGGGATGTGATCGAACATGGGTATTTCCAGCCACCTTCCTTCCAGAAGGAGACACTGTGTTACTGGGAATAAATAGATACTGTAGATAGATAGATAGATAGATAGATAGATGGATGGATGGATGGATGGATGGATGGATGGATAGATAGATAATAGATAGATGGATGGATGGATGGATGGATAGATAGATAGATAATAGATAGATGGATGGATGGATGGATAGATAGATAGATAATAGATAGATGGATGGATGGATGGATAGATAGATAGATAGATAGATAGATAGATAGATAGATAGATAGATAGATAGATAGAGTCTATCGATAGATAGATATCTATCTATCTATCAAACCAATACAGAACACAGGTTTGGTGGGCTCAATGCTGACCTCCAGGTTTCCTCCCGCTCCTAAAAAACATGGACAGTAAAGGAAGTGGCAATGCTCCATTTCCATTAATGGTAAATTAATGAAAAGAACTTTAAAACCACTTAAGATTTGAGCCGCCCTTTTGCCACTCTGTGGTGCCTGTAGGGGGTGTCTTGTGGTGTCTGCACCAGGAACTTATCGGAGGATCCTTTGGATGCTGTGAGTGGTGGGGTGGATCAAACATTTTTGTTTGTTGGGTCCTATGGGTGTTTAATTGTATTGTGATCTGGGAATTTTGTAGGCTGGGTCGGTGGCCTTGGACTGTTTGGCTATTGGGCCATGTGGACAGCAGAATGTAGTGTACTGGGTGTTTTTGTAATTTGTGTGCATTGACATTTTCTGTCCATTAGACTGGACGAGCTGGCCTTTGGTCTCCGTGTGCATGGGTAAGTTTTGAGTGTCCATGATCCTGTTACCAGTTTGCTGATGTATAGTTGGTAACAATGCTGTTTATTTCACCTGTCACTGGTCATAATGTTATAGCTAATCAGTGTACGTACTGTACTGTATGTACTGTACTGTGCTCTGTTATATGTGTTAATAAATATATACTCATATCATATGGGACATACTGTACTGGGACATATATACCCATATATAATTCAAATCCAAATTCAAATTTTGTTTGTCACATACGCACACAGTATGATATGCAGTGAAATGCTTGTATACATTTGTGTATACGATTGTATCTTTTTTATTTAAACCATATGTGTACTACATGTATGTCTATTTATTTTTCTGCATAGTTCCATGAGAGGCCTTAAGGCACTAAATCAATTATCGAAGAAAATGTTCAGAGTAGCTGTACACATACACCAGGGCTGCAAAATGTTTGGCAAAGCATGTCTAACCCCAATCACTGGGTCTCCATTGATGACAATACACATTACTGTCCTGTCCATCTGTAGCAAGCCTCCAGCACCAAGCCCAAGTTCCAGGCTCCAGCTCAGCTGATTTTACTAAACATGACAGACTGGCGAACCTCAATCTCATGCTAACAAAGCTGAGACCAAGAGACCGACAGTACTCGGAATGCTGAGCTCTCTCTCTTTCTCTCTGTCCCTCATACACACACACACACACACACATCTGGAGACCTTCTTTGACTTTCCCACTCTCTAAATTATGCATTCCCTTGGAAATGACCAAGTAATAGCCACAGGGATTTCATCCCTAACATGGTTCTCTGTTTGCATTTGTTTTTGTTCCACATCGCTCTGCAATTTTTATGTGGCCCCTCACATCGAGTGCCGATCACCACTGAAAACAATGTACCCACCCTGGCTAGTGGGTACTTAGTGGGTACTTTGCATGCACATGAAAAGAGAAACTTTGTGGAGATGAGTAATGTATTTTTGCTTGAGAGGAAACCCAGAAACACAGAAGGATGTTAAGATCAGGGAGACTGTTCTCAGCCCTCGTGCATCTCAACTGCATTATTTAGCAAACAAACTCCACAGACTGCTGTGTTCTCCCTGGCCTGTCCACTTGCTCTCTTTCCTTCATGTACTCATCGCCTTGTTTTTCTCTTAGTGCATTTTCCATTCTTTTTTTTTAGAGACCATGTGAAAGCAGGACGAGGCAAAAAGATAAAGATGAATTTGAGTACTGCTGCACTTGTCAAAAAATTTCTAGTAAAAAATACAGTAGTTCTTGAGTTTCATATACAGTGGAACCTTGAATTACGAGCATAATTTGTTCAGGAAGTGTGCTCGTATTTCAAAACACTCATAAACACTCACAAATGTAATTTTCCCATAAGAAATAATGGAAATTCAAATTATTAATTTCACAGCCCAAAAACATATATACATAAAAAAAAAACACAAAATATAAAGTAAAAATAAAACAAATTAACCTGCACTTTACCTTAAAAAAAAAGTAAAAATAAAAAGTGTTTCTGTTTGTGCGCACAAGCGCTGTGTATATGTGTGTGAGTGTGTGTGTGTGTGTGTGTGTGTGTGTGAAGCTACAGTAAGGAGCCGCTCCCCACTCCCCTTCTCATCTTACACAGTTACACTTCCTCCACTCTTTTCTCACACAAGGACGCACACAACGGAAATACTGTTTTATCAGACAAATAAACAAGAAATCTCTCTAATGACACTCGATTGAGCGACACACTAATGTAAAAATCACTGCTGTAAAGTAAAAATAAAACAAATTAACCTGCACTTTACCTTTGAAAAGAATCATGACAGAGCAGTGTT
>JAQMYJ010000039.1:14088665-14102180 GCA_030014305.1 Clarias laeviceps | reverse complement strand
ACCCACAATTCCGCAGCGCAAGAGAGAGAAAAACCGTTGGTTCAGTTGTGATCACGTGACGCTCGGCGTCAAAACAAAAAGCGCATGCGTGATACATGATACTCGATACTCGTAAAACAAGACTTGTTCGTTTTCCAAGTCAACATTTATTAAAAATCTTTGCTTGTCTTGTGGAACACTCGCAAACCGCGTTATTCGCAATCCAAGGTTTCACTGTATGTATATCCATACATGGTGACAAAAAGAAGAAATTCCTTCACAAGCAACTGGTAATTTGTGGGAAGTTAAACTGGTATTCATTGTGTTTGTGAGTTGCTTTATTTATTTGCTAGGGTCTTCTTACATTTCCCCTAGACGGTGTTAAATTTCCCAGGGTTCCTTCTCTCTTTGTTTTCTGTGAGTTCTATCTCATTCCTTATATGCCAACACTTCCTATGATGTGTTTCAATCTCTTTAGTTTCCCCGGATTCAACCCAGTACACAGTACAGTTACTGACTTAATTTTATTTTATTTTAAGTATTTTTTCGTCCACGTATCTTCCGGCGCAGCTGGCAATGGATACTTCCTTACCCTGGAGATATATCTGTCATTTTTGTAGTGGTTACTTAAGGGGTTGGGTTGACAGCTCGACATCTGATTGTTATTTACACACTACAGGCAATATGGGAATTAGCCTAATCAGCCAATTAGCCTATACCTGCAAGTCTTTGGATTTTAGGAAGAAAACTGAAGCACTCGAAGGAAAACCACCAAGCATGGGGATAACATGCAAACTCCAACCCTGAAGGTACAAGCCATTGGTACAAGCCACTAAGCCACTATGTCACCAATGACATACTGTATTAATAAGTACTTTTTAATGTAGAATGTACAGTATGGCACAATATTTTTTTTAAACTAGTACTGTTATTTGTACTTTTTCTGTTGCTATAAACTCATACTCCATACAGTATGTCCAAAGGTTCGGGACACCATACCATCACATCAGTATATGCTAGTTTCACTTTGCTGTTATAATACACTCCACTCTTCTACGGAATTTTGGAAGATGCCTGTAGGGACTTGCTCAATCAGCCACAAGATTAAAGCCACATTAGTAAGGTTAGGCACTGATGCAGGGCAAGAGGGCCAGACATCAGTGGCATTCCAGCATTCCAGTTCATCCCAGAGGTGCTGAGTGGGGTTGAGGTCAGGCCTCTGTTGAGCTCAGGGCCATTTCAGTCTTGGTAAACCATGTCTTCATGGCAAGCTTTTGGCCATATAGTGGTTTGACTGTTATTACACATTGTTTACATTTTGGTTGTCTAAAATAAACTTAAGTTGTGCTTTCCTTGAATATTTAGGACATGGAAACACACCTAAGAATCCAGTCTGCAGCTAAAATTAAAACTCCAGGGTGAGTCATGAGAATACCTTGACTTCTAACCTCAATGTGAAATGTAAAGAAGCAATAAAAGATGTTTAAACATCAAATATTCCTTACTCTTACATTCATTCTATATTTCTCGATCTGGTCTGTTTTTTTTTTTTTATAAGACCTTCTCTCATACTGACCCCAACACGTTTTATTTTCAAGACCTTGTCTTTCCCTCTCTCGCTAGTTGAGATTGCCTACCTCCAAGTCAGACTAGACTCTCCAGAGATGCTGATGATACAAGGCTTTGGGTGTCTGATCCCTCAATCTCAGCCTTCTGCCTCTCCCCCTCATCCCATCAGCATGCTCATATGTTTGATTTGGACTGCGCTATCTCTCTGGATCTGCCACGGCTGGACGGGGGTGGGGGAGTTAGCGATGTTTGGGGTTCATTTATATTAAGTTGTCCCTGACATCCTGCAACCTAATCATCCTCTATAATACAGGCTCTGATACATCAGCCTGAGTCAAAGTCACAAGTCAATAAATCCATTTCTTCTTCTCCTCTCTGTCTCAGAGCCAGCTACCTTTCGGTGCCCAGTCACAAAGTCCAGCAGTCTATCACAGCAAGGTCGTCTGGTGTCGAAAGCAAAGAACAGAAGAAAAAGAACGAAAAAGGAAACTCTACACAAAAAAAGAGTATAACTTAGTAAAAAAACCTTCTTGTTATTCTCTAGGCCTCAGTGAACCACTACAGCCTGGTACAACTCAATTTAAATTCCAATTAGAATGGTCCAAACATAGGCATGCACACTGCCGCAGGTCAGGGAGGTTCATGATTGTGGGTGCAAAGTGTTTTCCACCTGGGTGCTTCACCTCTTAGAGTTAAAGCACACTAGCAGAAGTTGTGTTTTGCACAAAGCTGCATGTGACTGGAAGACACTCAGATAACATAGAGTGAAGCATTTAGTTATCTACTACAGATGAATTGATGCAACAGGGTGGCTGAAGGTTATTTTGGTAGGTGGAGGATTTATGAAACCTTGCCACCTAAACCTATTTCCAGACCAAGACTTAATATTCTGGAAGTGTCATAAATCTTCTCTTCTGTGTCATGGATCTAGCCACAAAGTCAAATTTGCATTGGCAAATGGGAAAATTGCGTACAGTTATTTGTTAATCTGATCTTTGTTTATCCAACAGTCTTGTAATCCACTTTTAATTAAATATCTCCCCAAATATGTGTGAGCAGCAGTTTGACTTTGCGCTCATGCTGCCAGGATTCATAGGCTTCGCTCCAGTGAGGTCCCTTACTCCCACTGGTCTCTGTCCCAAACACACACACACACACACACACACACACACACACACACATCATCATCATCATCCTGCTCACCAAACTTTATTCAATCATTCAGGATTCAGTGGCCATGTCAGTGCATACTTTTATATACACCCTGTATTCTGAATTTAGACAGACAGAAACCTATCATCATCAGTGATGATGAGAAAGTTTGGACATGTACAGGTTGGACTGCCATAAGGCAGATGGGATGGTGTTATCTTCCTCCCCTTGTTAAGGATGAGCAGATCATGTGACTGTAAACTATGCCACATTTTATTGTTTGGGCAAAGAACTCCATTCCACCTACACAATGTGCCCATATAATGTCCTTTATCAATTTACAGTAAACACCATTGCACACGAATAATGCAGAGAGATACCAGGAAAGCAATTACTTGCAAGGATATCAGCAAGGAATGGGGCATAGCTGAATAGAGGATGTAAATAATATCACCATGAATATACAAGAATATGCACCAAATAATTAAGTATAATACAATATGAATGGAAAGAATCTATTTATAAAGTGTAAGATATAAATGCATGTAAAAAGAGTCATCTGACATTGTGCCCATTTCACACTACTAGGTATTGCAAAGTAATATTCCAGACCCAGAACCATTCAACAACTCGATTTTCCTGCTGTTGTATACTGTAATGCAATATTGTCATTGACATCCTGTCATTATTCACAGCACATATTGTGTTCATAGGACAACTATTGTGACCAGTCAAGTCATGAAGGCTTGTTGGGCACTTCGATTACTCTCCTTTCAAAGGTTAATTCTGTTGCCATTTTGATGGTATACTGAATGTTGGAAGGTGAGACACAGGGAAACGTGGGCACAAAATACAAAGCAGCTAGTAGGACAGAGAAAATGCTGTGTCCATTCAGGTTTTGAATTCTTAAACACCTGTAGATGCATGAGCAAATGAAGTTCTCTTTTGTTGTTTACATAATCCTAGCATGGTTTGCATTTACTTGTGCCCTTAATTATCATCCAGTCATTTCAGGTAAGCATAAATGTAATGTAAAACAAAAAAGCCAAGATCCGTGACAAGAATTTGTTAACTGCTGTGACCTTCGAATGTAATTAGCACTATAGCTATCCCTACATGTGTGAGACACCAGGTTGCCGTGTGGAACTTGAGGATGAGCACCCTGCCACAACCTCAGTAAAATGCTGGATGTAAGGTTATATAATATGATGTGATCGTCCTCATGCCTCTATGCCCATTTTATCCATGTACTGTACGGTGGACACAACAAGCAATAATCTTTCTTATTATTATTCATCTTAAAATTGAACATTTCAGGCACTTATCTTAAACCTGACACTGAAATAAGGAAATATTTCTACAAAATCAAGACAAAAATTTCCTAATCTAAATAGAAATAGCATCTTGAGGTTAGTTTGGCTGCCTCGTTAACATTAGCTGGCTATAGTAAACTAAGTTAGCCTGTTTTCTCACTTACTCTCTCATCGTCTATACCAGGCCTGGAGCCTATCCAAGGAGACTTACTGTAGGGCACAAGGCGGGGTACCAATCCATCGCAGGGCACACACACTTGCATGTCATTCACACACTACATGCAATTTGGAGCACCAATTAGCCTGCATGTCTTTGGACTGTGGGAGGAAACCGGAGTACCCAGAGGAAACCCATCAAGCACGGGGGGGAACATCTCCACGCAAACAGATCTGAGGCGGGACTCCAACCCTCAACCCTGGAGGTGCAAGAAACAGTGGTGTTCACTAAGCCACCCTGCGACTCAGCCTGCTCATATAGATGTATTAACCTTTTTACTTGAGTGCATTTGGATACATCAACTTTTATTTAAGATTTTGACTCATTACTAATACTTTCTCTTAAATATCATTTCTCAGAACTTTCCCAACCCTATGATATTTATCCTATGATGAATGACTTACATCCAGTTGGGAGTTTCATTATGATAATCCTAATAGCATCGTGTACCCAGGCCATTTCATAATCAAATATGAAAGCTAACCAGAACAAAAACAAACAAGTAGACCGTTGTTTAGAATACGGCATTATTAATGGCATGTGTGAAATATGCAGCTGATAATGTGGGAAGACAAGCAAGAGGGTTGTTTTCTTAAAATATTGATAATATTAGGGAAAGAATGAAGGTCAGCTTCCTTACTCTTCTTCTTCTTCTTTGTGTTTAAAGAAGGTGTATCCAGGTGTATACTGCCACCTGCTGTATTGGAGTGTGTAAATACACAACTGTATGAAGCATGGTATAAATGGTATAAATATGGTACAATCATCCCTATGGCAAGAGCACCCTAAGACATATTGATTGTGTTTACAGAAAATCTTTAACAGAAGCCACAAGGATAACCAATGTGAGCATGAAACAAAGGATCAAACATCCTTTAAAAGTAAATGCATGCTTTTGAGCACACAGGGAATAATGCATGTGACAGAAGTTCAGGTTTGTGTTCTCTGAACGCTGGGAAACATTCTTTACTTTCTGTTCACCACCACTATTTACAGTTTGCTTGCATGTCAAGTTGAATTGTTAGAGATAGGGTTAGTGAAAATGTTTTTGAACTTTCTGGAATTTCCATGTAAACTGCTTGAATGCCATAAACTTTTTTTTTTGTAAGTAGACTTTGCACAAAACACATCCACAGAAGGTCCATCCATATGCCTGTATTCTAATGTTGGCAACTTTAACTAACAACCTTAAAAGATCTACTGGTAAGGTGCGGAGGAGGCTGGAACCAAACTATAGCGACACTTAAGGCAGTCTTTCACATATTGAACGTTGTATATCAGAGCCAGCAGAAAGTGAGACATTTCAAAACACCTCACCACAGTAGTAACCCTCCTGTGGAAAGAATTAAACAATGATTTAATAAAAGAATATTTTTTCACCCTATCTTTATCTGTCTATAAACTGCAATGGGCTGTGTGCTGCGTGCACCGCAAGTTTTATGTAGTGTTAATGTGGTGAGCACACAGGTGACAAGTCTAATTCGGTCCCTCCCTTCTCCCTGGCAATGAGAAAAATAAGCCTTAATCTCCTCCTAGTGTTTCCATATAAAAACTGCTTTTGTCTCTCCCCGGATGCAAATACAGAAAGAAGAGCATTGTACAGTACATCATACAGTACATATAGTGTGTATGTACAGTGTACATACAATTTTAAAAATGAAACAACCTTTTTATTAATGAATTGGAAAGTACTAGTAGGCTGACACATTAATCATTTAGCATAAATTGAGGGGTACACTTTAAATAGCACACAGTGAGGATTTATGGTAATTCTTTATATAAGCAATTAGGAAAAGCTCTGATGGTAATTTATGTGAAATCCCTAAAAAAAAAACAAAAAAAAAAAACACAGAAATGAGTGGCAGCAAAACGATGCTGTAAATCTGCATATTAATGAGTTCCTGTGAATCTCACTGATTGCTGCCACAATTAAAATGCCGGGAAAGGGGCACCACTCGTGCTCCATGTGCTACAGCAAAAACGAGGGAGGGAAAAAGGCGACAGAGGGGGATGGCTAATGGCAGCTTTTTAAATATATTTTCTTAGAGAGCTATTGATTTGCACCGTGCCGTAATTAGCAGGCTTCCTTGAAGACGTCTGAGTCCGCTGCTTAGAAAGCTTGTTTCCAGATCACCATCATTACTAAGTTTAAGACTGCCAATTCAGACACAGAAAAAGAGAATGAGAGATACTCGCACATGGGAATTAATAAAAATTTAGAAACCGAAATTTATATTTGGATAATATCTTTGACCATTTCTAGATCATGTCTACTCACAGATGTCTTATTCTCAGACTTTTTAAAAAAGGTTGAGATAATGAGATGGATATTTAATTGATTTTTTTTTTTCTGTGGAGGGGAACTAGAAATGAACAGAGTGAGTGTGATAAGTGTGAGTACTGGACAGTGAATGCTAAATATGTGGATGCGGATCAAGGCCAGGTCAGATATGGTAAATGTTTTTAGCCCTTAATACAGAGTGCATGCAGATGTTCTCTCGCCAGCCTTCTGGCCACGGTCGGCTCAAAGGGTCAACTTAGTTGGGGAATTGTTCTTCCTGGGCGATGCTAATGAAAATTTCATGTACTCCCACCCTCTTGCTCACTCTCTCTCGCTTACACACACACTTGGCTGTTTGCATTAGCTGCATTGACCATGACCTCATGACCTGCTAGGTCATTCTGTGGCCTACTTTGTGTTATTCCAGCATCATCCCTTTAATCCGTTCATTTTTAAAGCATTATTATCCTACTGGACCTCAGCACACATTTACACAGTTTCATGTGTAATTCCATCTCATTTCACTCCTGCTGTAGCCATTAGAATTCGGTTTTGACCTTTGGTTCTTGGTTGTTTTGTGACTGAATTCATCTAGGCTAAATTTTCTCAGAAATGTCATTACTGTTGTGTGTGTAATCAGGTTCTTTATCAGGAGCTTACATACTTTATCTGTCTTTCTCTTTCTCTTTCCCACCTCAGAGAAACACATGTGGCGGTCCAGCATGCTATTGATCAGAGTGAGAGGTCAATGTGTCTGCCTTCACAAGCCATATGATCTATGTCCAGATAAGTATTGTTTATTTGCCAAAATGGTGCAAGTTAACTTGATTAGGGTGAGAATTTCTCATTGCTCTCCAGACCGGTGAGGCTCCAAGGGGCAGAGTGTGTCCGGGATGTGCAGGGAAATCTAATTAAGCTTCATTGCACTCCCTCATCTGTCCCAGAGATGAGCCATGTTAGCGTCTATCGCTGTTCTGCAGCTGACCCTATGTAACATACACACAGACTCTTTGTCTAGCCACTGTCTGTGCACTTATTTGTAAGTGCATTAAACCCAGTGTGTAGATTACTCATCGGGAGAGGAAAAAATCTCTTTGCCTTATCCCAGCACTTTTACTTAATCCAGAGAGAATCATCCTTGATAAAGTGTCACAACACACAGCTGCAAAATCATCTGTGGCACAACCTTAAGGGAAAACTTTACAGCAGCAAGACAATAAAGAATGGGCAAGAGCTCAGACTTTCTTTTTTAAAGATGGAGTTGAGTGCTGTTTTTTTTTTTTTTTAAAAACCTAACCTCATCTGCCACATCTATAGCACACACACAATATCCATGGATAGAGTTTAAGCACCTTTTCTTCTTGCTGAGACCTGCATATACTGTAAGGCAGTTGGTAAACACATATGGGGGGAAAAAAAAAATAATAATAAATAAATAAAAATTTTAATTGTACTTTTATAAATTCTTTAGTTAAAGGAATTTATAAATTAAGCTCTAAATCCATATAATTCATCCTTTCTGAAATAAAAATAAATTGTCAGATAAAAGACTTTGTGATTATGTTTCCACTATACACACATAGTACAGATTTTTCTCCTGATTGGTTTGGATTGGTTTAGACTCCTTTTTGTCCTTTTAACCCATGTGGAGCTCTATTACATGTATGAAAGGCACTGAACAAATAAAGATCTTTTTTTTTTTTTTTTATTATCACTATTCCGGAATTATTCCTTTTCACATGCTTACATAACTGTTGCAATGTGCACGAAATGTTATAAAACTGCAAGAGATAAAAGAACAGCTTTAGTGACATGTTCTCTTTGTCTCATCCTTTATTGTTGGACTGCAATGCCTGTAATTTTGAAATAAAAAAAGACATATTTCAATTGTAAAAGAGTTTCAAATAAAACGTGAAACATGCCAAAAGTAATCTTTTAGCCATTTCAGCTAAATGATTATCTACTGTGATCTGGCAGGATGAATGCCAGAGCTTTTGGGCTTTTGGAAGAAACAATATATATATATATATATATATATATTTTTTTTATTTATTAACAAATTTTTTAAAAAGCTTAGTGTTGTGAAAGACATGCTGGTGCGTACAACCTAAATTACCCATGTCTCAATATTTTCTTGAGCTGTGCCGTTGTGTGCTGTAGATTTGCGTAGATTTGCTCCCAGGTCATCACAATCTACTCACTTTAGCACTCATACACATGCATGTGCTTTCCCGTGTGACAAGGTTCATTACCGATGGCTCCCAGGAATGACCTCATTTCAGCTCCTTCACACTTTGAGGACGCCACTTTGTTCAATTGCCCTACATGGGAACTTTCAGTAATGGGGACAGTTGATTATATTACTTTGGTTATTTTACTTAATGCCCAAAACAGGAGATAAATTAAAAAATCTAGGGCAACTAATCGTGCTCAGATTTTTTTTTTCTTTTCCTTATCTTTATGTATCTATTTCTTCTCTTTTGCCCTTTTTCTACTCTCTGTGGTATCTAGAGGAAATCACTTCATTTGACCACTGACACACTTCTCTCTCTCTCTCTCTCTTGCATGCGCTCTCTCTCTCTCTCTTTCACACACACACACACACACACACACACAGAGAGACAGGGGTGGTGCTCTCTCTGTGTGACCGATTATTTTTTAACCCCATTATTTTCAGTAGACACAGCTGCAACTCTGGCACAGTGTGTGTGTGTGTGTGTGTGTGTGTGTGTGTGTGTGTGTGTGTGTGTGTGTGTGTGTGTGTGTGTGAAAGAGAAAGAAAGAGAGACTGAGAGCGAGAGTAACCCGAGGGTCACGTTCTCTAGCCTTAAATTACATTTCTCAACAGGACAGAAGCAGAAGTTGTGCAGAATGATTGTTTCAGTTTGGATTTGTACAGGGTGCTGAAGAGGCCCAGAGCCTCATGATGCCAGTAGCAGTTTGACTGGATTCACACAGCTGCAAGGCCACAGGTACGTCACAAACTGCATACTGTATCCCTGAGAACCATGTCTCATAAAATGTGTACACATACCATGCTGATGATGCATTTTTTTTTTACTCAATCATATCATCATTTTGTTATACGGCGTTCCAATAACTACAGTATGTTTTTCATAGTTTTTTACACACACTTATTCCCACCTGAAATGCAAAACTTGACAAGCAAGCTCAGGATCAAACCAAGGACCCTGGTGTTGTGAGGTGGTCACACTACTCCCTGGACCACCATGCTAGCCTGATGTTTATATATTGATTTTCTAAAGCAGCCCTGGGTGTATAGATTGAAATTAATATTATTATGTATTTATTGACCATCCTCAGTTATCCAATTCAAGGTCAATGTAACCCAGAATTCAACGCCAAAAATACTTTGCACACTAGATGGAGTGTGGCATCACACCATGCTTTCTTGTTGTTATTATTATTATTATTATTATTATTATTATTATTATTATTATTAATAGTATTAGTAGTAGTAGTAGTGGTGGTGATGGTGGTAGTTCTCTGGTGATCTAGTGGTTAGCATTTAGTCACTGGGGGTTGCACATGTTTGTGGACTTGCAGTGCTGGTCCAAACCGTTAATAAATTGGGGAGGGTCGTATCAGGAAGGGCATGCCATGTAAAATTGTGCCAAATTATATAGTGCTGTGAAAAAGTATTTGCCCCTTATTTTTTGTATTTGTGGAATTGTAGTTTCTGAATATTTGTCACACTTGAATGATTAGAACAAATTGTAATACTAAAAGAGCATACCCTGAGTAAATACAAAATACAGAGGATGATTTCATTTATTAAAGGAAAAAGGCTGTCCAAATCTAAATGGGCTTATGTAAAAAAGTAATTGCTGACCAAAAAGAACACAGAGACTAGTCTCACATTTTCCAAAAAACATCTTGATTATCCGCAAGAGTTTTGGACATAAACCTCAGGACCTGAACGATGGGCCATAATTGATGGAACTATGAGTTCTGCGGTTGACCAGGAAATCCTGAAGGATAGGGTCCGGCCATCATTTCATGACCTCAAGCTTATGCACACTTGGGTTATGCACCAGGACAATGACCTGGAGCACACAAGAAAGGCAACCTCTGAATAGCTAAATAAATAAATAAATGTTTTGAAGTGGCCTAGTCAACCTCTACTAAAATCTGAATTAATCTGAATTAAAACAATTTTGCAAAGAAGAGTGGGCCAAAATTCCTCAACAGCGATGTGAAAGACTGCCAAGGGTGGCACAACCAGTTATTATTGTAGGTTTAGGGTGCTATTACTTTGTCATATAGGGCCAGGCAGGTGTGGACAGCCTTTTCCCCTAATAAATAAAATCATCCACACTTAACCCCTCTGTTCTGTTTTTCAGCAGTGCTCCAATGGTCCAAGTCTGGATTTCATTGGAAGAGCTTAATAGTTATGGATTTTTTTTATTTAATTTTTTTAAAAAGTCGTCTGTGCCATTGGTCTTTGCTGTTCCTGAGAAGCGGTCTGGTGCATGCGGTAAAAATCAAACACGGTCCTGTTTACCTAAGCAGGGTGAACAGTCTCTCCATAGCTGCAGCTATGTCTGTGCCATATCCTGGTTTTACTATCACCAACCACAGGCACTGACTTCTCACGCAACATGACTCGGAGGGTTCTGCATAATCGATTTTCCTTGGATGAACATCACACTGCTGGCCAGCCCATATCAACTTTGTCTTTGCCCATAATGAGTTGCCAGTAAAGAGGGAAAGCACTCTGGTCTCTCTCTCTCTCTTTTTCTTTTAAAGTAGGCTACAACTTTGCTTGCTACAGATCTACACATGTCAGGGTTTGAGCCTGGCCAGAACTAGTGTCAGAGTTGTGAAAGTATCTCTCTCTTTCTCTCTCTTTTTCTCTCTGCCTTTCTTTGTGTTGTGTTGTGGATGGCTCAGAGTCACGCCAGAAAAAAAAATCAGGCTAAATGGAGAAGAGGACTTTGGCTAAACTGGCAGGAAGATCAGAGTCTGGAAGAGGGCTTCAATCTGCACATATTTCCTTATAAGTAATTCATCTGAAGAGGCCACATGATCGAGGGCCTAGGGGCTTTTGCCCCACTGTTTGCAGTGTGGTCTGCCCCCTGCTTGTCTCTGCCTAACTATCCTTTACTCTATAATACACATTTCAGTTCCTATCTCCTAGACTTGCTTCCATCTCTTCTATAGAACCCAGTCACTTATCTCTATCCATCAGCATACCTGTATAATGTAAACTCAACAGACTCATCTACAATTAAAGAATTATAGCATAATTACTGTTATGTCATGTGAATGTTGTATAGCTGTCAAGAATTTCTCTGCATGTGTGTGTGTGTGTGAATAAGAATGTTTGAAACAGGCTTCTGCGTGGGGTTGTATGTTATTCACAATAGATATAAATCTGTCTGAATGTTCTTAAGGTTCTGTGGTTCAGGAAATTTGCCACATTCTACCCTGATTTCCAGGTTCAAAATTAAAACCTCTTTGCATATCATAAAATATCATCCATTTTATAGCATGCACAAACCCTGAAATTATTCTAACATGGTTAACATCTTCATTTCTGGAGCAAGACACATATCACTGGTGAACACCACAGTGTGATTACTGAGGCTGTTTTATTATAAACCAGCTTTATAAAACACTTTAAATAAAAAAAATGACAGAAGAGAAATAAAAAAGGGGCACGCTACTGTGCTGTGACCATTCATTTCACTCTCTCTTGTGTGCATGAGGCACTTTTGCATGGATTATCACTCCAACCGAGACTGAGATTGTCGCAAAACTGACACTTTCCACAAAGTTCAGCACCACTGGCTTCCCAAAGTCTGCTTGTCTCTTCTCAGCTTCCATCACTCTGTGCTGCTGCTTCCCGCGGGCCTGTGGAAAGAAATCAAATCTGCTGGATCTTGCTATTAAATCAAGCTCTCACTTTGGCTTGCCTGATCATGGCTGTTTTTTTTTTTTTCCTGCCTCCTGTCACATGAGAGCAGCTGGATTGGACGTGGCAGTGCCCACTGACTGCACCGCTTGATGTGGTGAGGTAGCTCTCACTGTGAGGCTAAAATTACGATCTCTGCAGCCGTCACAGTCCTGCTGCATGCATGCATCTCCCACCACGTGTGTAAAAGTTAGCCCTGGATTTGTGTGGGCTCAATGTACGAAGGTGTTGAAAGGCTCTGAATGCTCCTTGCAGTTGATTAAATGAGTGCTTGAGAGCGGCAGCAGTTTGAAAAGGGGAAGGGCCTCTTAATGTACACAAACACACATTTACAGACATTTACACTGTAGGCTGAGAGCAAAGTCATCATGGACAATCATATCAACATCTGTTAAATGTTACGTATCCAAATATGTCAGCAGCACTAGTTCCAGCATTCAATGCTTCAACTTCTCCTCTAAGGACTTCCAAAGAAGCTACAGAGGTCAAGGGTAAGAAGAATGAAGAAAGAAAGAGAAAAAGGAGGTTTGTGGGGAAAGTTTACAGTGAAAGACACGTGTGTGCCAACGATTCTGCATAAACGCGGTTGGCTGCTGGCCTTGAATTATATGTGCCGGGATTAAAAAGTAAAGTAGCTGTGAGACTCTGGAACTTTAGAGGGCAATAGACAGAGGGAAATATAAGCTTCAGTCCACTTTCTCCAGCAGAGAATGTTTTCTAAGTGTTGTCATGTTTCAGCTTGTGTTATGTGCTAAAATGGATTTGTCCCTCCATGGCCAAGGGCTAGTCTAGTTCATGATTGGCCGTAAATAAAGAGGTGAGGTAGCTGGGGGTGTGTTAATAAGCCTAATGTCAAGTGGCACAGTGTGTGCCTGAAGATGTGAAGAGGCGGCCCAGTCCTAATGAAGCTCAACTAGGACATGGAACCATTCTCTTGTACCCTGACACTAAGCACATCAGACAAACATCTTTCTGACAACACCACTACTCCAAAGTGTGTGTGTGTGTGTGTGTGTGTGTGTGTGTGTGTGTGTGTGTGTGTGTGTGTGTGTGTGTGTGTGTGTGT
>JAQMYJ010000039.1:14058958-14070975 GCA_030014305.1 Clarias laeviceps | reverse complement strand
TAGAAGTCAATCGAGCGCCACTACAAAACGCAACATAAACGTCTAGGACGTTCAGAGCGCGTTCGTTTATCCAAAAAATTAACGCTAAAGATCTAAAAAAGCAAAACAATCTACAGAAATTTGAGAACAGATGAGCAACAAACTAATTACCATGTATTAGTCTGGTAATGGTTACAACATCATTTCTAAGGTTTTAGGACTCAGCAAACCACGGTGAGAGACAGTGAGAGGGGCAGTTACTACTACCAGGTAGGTTTGGACAGATTTTCCCCCTTAATTAATAAAATCATCATTTTACTAATAATATTAATATTATTTAATGATATTAAATCTCAGTCTTTTAAGTGTGACAAATATGCAAAAAATACAAGAAAGTCAGGCTTTTTGGAAATAAAGGGGGATGGGCTCAAGACTTGGTCAGTACTGTTTTCCCAACTAAGAATGGGAATATTTGACAGTTTTCTCCTTGTCGTGGCATTCCTACGAAGAAAACAATTTGCTAGTCTGTTATTTACTTTCTGGTTTTAAAGCTACAGGTGGTGGAGCTTTTCAATAGTGCATCAGAAAAACACTTGCCATATCATGAGAATCTGAGTTTGCATTCTTGCGATTATTGCCTGTGCTCTCTGGGTAGGAGGGATGGCATGTTGTCTATCTCCCCGGTCAACCATAGAGACACTTATATCACGGGTATCTGTGAGCTCAAGTACTGTATGTGGAACAGAGTAGACAGCACATGTCTTCCAAGTGTGTTTCCTCTGAGTGTTCACATTCCCTGCTTTGTAGCTGATTGTTACGTGATCAAATTGGTGAGAAAACGGTGGATTCCAGGGTTTATTTAGATAAAGAGGCATAAAAATGGTTTCCTTTCAGTTACTGAAGTTAATGTGACTGTCTTATGACGTGACTGTAACTGGAGCTAACATAGCATTATTTAATAAAAACGTGAAAAGGTAAGGACAGTAAGAAAGGTGTGTGTGTGTGTGTGTGTGTGTGTGTGTGTGTGAGAAAGAGAGAGAGAGACAGTGAGAAAGATAGTTTGTGGGTGTGTGTGTGTCGCTTCCTTCAGGTGCAGAGCAGCAGCTGTAAGGCGAAAACCCGTTTAGGGGACAGAGGGCTTTAGGGTCACCAGAGAAACGGCCACAGCTGTGGCCCTCACACACAGGCCCACATATACACACAAACGCTATTTTAGCCTGTCTTACTCTGGGACACACAACTTTTTCCACGATAATACCACACACATGCACACGCAAACACATTCTCCATTTTTTTCCTCACATTTGGAGGCCAAATGAGTGCAGCTTTAAACAGAGGAGGCAGGAAGCCCATGCTCAGCAGTAGTGTGCACTCTCTGTGTGGACCAGTCCTGCCCTCCTGGCTCTCGTCTGTTAGTGGACCATGGGTCAGTTGCAAAGATAACAATATAAGTGAAAGCAACCTCACTACCGAAAGACCAACATATGTGCGAAACAGTAACCCGTAAAATGTTCGCTCATAAATTAAGCTGTGTTTTAGTTGGACCACAACTGGATTATATAAAAGCTCTCGTGGAGAATAATACTCTGCTGCTGTGAAAAAAAGCCTCTGTATATCTGCTTCATGTCTCCTTTTTTCTATTTAGGTGCTTTCATTGTGCGGAGAAGAAGATGTGGGTTAAGAGTGTCCCGAGGATGTGTGTGTATGTGTGTGGGTGTGGGTGTGTATGCAGCATTATGAAAAACACACACTCATGAAACACTGCACAAAGAAAGAGAAGATTGTTTTACCCACGCTGAAGCTTTAGCTCATTTGCATAGGTATGCTCATTAGCATTAGGGCTATGCGCTACGAAAGTGGAGCTCAATCCATCGTCTGCTTCCCAATAAGCATAATCCAGACAATGAACTGTGCTAATCTCATCTAATATGGAAATGAGGTTATCTAAACTCTGGTAAACATTATAGCCCCATTCCCCCACCACTCCAGAAAAAAAAGAAGGCCGACAGGAATGTTTACTATATGAACTAGAGAGTTTGTGTGTCTATATGACTACTGCAGACTAAACAGTGGTAGGGAAGCAATTATTTCCAAGTTAAATAAGAACGTCTCTGAGTTTAAGAGTTCGCCTAACGACGATGAATAGTACAGCGATTAATCATAAAGCCATATCATTAAGTCCCTGTACTGGAGTCATCTTTGCTTTACATGTTTTTTTATCTTTTGTTCATTTTGCCCTTTCTTACTCTGGTGCGTTCTCCCTCCCTCTCACGCCACATCTGGAGTGTCCGTTGACAGGCTCTTGAACTGTTGACAATAAGTTGATGGGCTAAAGCCCCCCAATAAACATGACTGGTGCCAGCCCAGCTCAGCTGCGAGTGGTTAAGGCCGAGCTGAAAGCGGACCAGAGCAGGGGCCTGAGCGCCATTAGGCACTCTGTTTATGTCTGCATGCATGTGGCCTGGCCTGAGATCTGCGCATTTCATCACATTCTTGGGTTGCCTCTGCAGGCGTTCGGTTGCAAAACACATAAAAGCGAGGGCCGCCGAAGTCCTTGTTGGAGTGGTTGGCAGTTCAAGTATAGAGGTTACTCATAGCTGTAACACTATCACTGCATTAAAAAAAACCTTCATGTCGTGGCATACATCTGCTGTATAAAGCACAAGAGTGTTATTTAGCTGTTTGCCATTTGTCTGTTCTCTGTCTCTCACGTTTTTGGACACTGACGAGTCCTTATTGCTCCTCAACAGAAGATAACATGACTCTGTTGTGGCTCTCATACTTAGATGGTCCTGGCACAAGAGCAGGTTGAGGAAAGTTCCATGAAAAAAAAAAAAAAAGATCTGGAAGTGAAAACAGACTCAAGCACCAGAGAGAGAGAGAGAGAGGAAGAGAATTCTAGATCCACTAAATACCCCATGTGCTTAGAAAACAAAATTATTTCTGCTTGTTTGTACTGGTTGCTGAGAAACTAAAATGTTTACAGAAGCTTATTTCATTCATTCATCTTCAGTAATGACTTTATACTGGTCAGGGATGTGCATGATCCAGAGCCGAGCCTATTCAGTGAGTCCTCAGTATGAAGTCAGAATGCACCCTGGTACACCACCACACACACACACAGGCACAAACACACATGCTCAGACATTCATTCACACCTATTGGCAATTCAGGATAGCCAGTCCAAAAGTTCTTGGGAGGTTGAAAGAAACCAGAGAATCTGAAAGAAACCCATGTGGACAGGGACACCTTTTGTAGAGTTTGAAAGATCAAAGTAGTACAATCTTTCTTCACAAACACATCAACATCTCAACATCATGCCAGATCATTGTGTGTGTGTGTGTGTGTGTGTGTGTGTGTGTGTGTGTGTGTGTGTGTGTGTGTGTAACATCACTACAGGACGAGTGGCCTAAGGAACAAAATGTATCATATTTCTGATGTTAAAACGGTGCTCCTCTGTGTAGTGGAAAATGGTCCAGAGAGATTCTCTCTGCGGCCATGTCAGTTTTGATGGTTATAAAAACAGTAGGTCTTGGAATCATTTTTCACTTTTCCTCCTATCTCTTTCTCTCTCCCCCATGGGAATGACCTCTGTCTCTGTACTGTCCAGCCTGTCCTGTTTGAGACAGTCTCTGCCTGACAGGAGGTGCTGGAGCAGGACTTGGAGGCGGAGCTGGGCTCAGGCTAAAGCTACCACCGTTCTTCATCATCCTCTGTCAGAGCGACCCTGTAGCTCACATCCCAACAATGAGCTTTATTTCAGAGCAATGAATCTTCTATAAGGGTGTGGGTGGGTGACCGTGGGTGTGCTCCTTAGCTTGAACAGTCTCTTGACCCTTTTAGTCAGCTACGTGATCAAGGTGGCCACCTGGGGTTCTTATCATCCAGGAAAATGTTAATGCTACGAGATTAGAAGCCAAGGAGATTGCAGCATGGACCTTACTGCTCCGTTCTCTTTCCTCACAGAAATCCGATGCAAATCTGTGCCACTTGTGGACCCAAAACACACATGCACATACAGTATATGGTCATGTCGACACCCACACCAGATGCTGAGGGGGCGGTTTGAGTGGTCCACAAAAAAGATGAGATGAAACAGTAATGGAAACGATAGAGGCTGGGCTTACAGAGATGCAGAGAGAGAGAAGGAGAAAGAGAGATGGAGAGAGAGAGAGGTGGAATGGAAGAGGTGTTCCCCATATAAAAAGCCTCTTCACTGGTTTGGAAAATTAGCAGGGCTCTGTGGTCCACTGGAGCCTTTTATTTATTGATGTAAAGAAAGATAACGCCATCACCTTGCGCACTCACTCCATTTGCATGAGCAGGACGAGATTAGGAATGAAAATCAAGCCAAATAAATAAACCGCTGTCTTCCTCTCTCAGAGGCACGTTCTAACCGCACCATCATAACAAACACTTGATCCAAAAGTTACGGTGAAGTTTATTTTTCAAACATTCACTCCCAGATCATCTGCAGCACATACAGTTATTAATCTTGGTGATGAAAGGGAATTACACAGCTTTGTTTATTGGCTGCTGATGTTGTAATGAGACTACTGATATACAAAGGATTTTCAGCTTTACCACCAATTAGGCAATTATTAACATCTGTAGTGCACAGCATCCCTCTAGACTGCTATGAATATGTGTGTGTTTGTGTAACTACAGTGGATGTGATAATCTGAAGGAAACTGATGTATTGTCTGCATATCATGTCAGCTTTGAGTGCTTCAGAGAGATCAACATAGTCATATACAGTAGGGTTGATTTAACACTGTGTTTGTATGACACAGACATCTTTGCATGGGGTGCAAAAAAATGTTATGCGCTAAAATTAAAATTTTCATTTTAAATTGGTAGCAGTTTAATCATTTGTTTTTTGTATTATCACTGATCAAATCTTCCAACTTTCCACCTTATCGCCAATTCTCTTGTGGTCAATATAACAGGATCAATGTGTATTATTAATCCAGTCGTTCCTTCCATATTAAACTTATTACTGATGTTGTTGTGTGTTGTAATGACAATGCATTCGCCTTACGGTGATTGTTCCAGTTGTCTCTCAGAGTGGAAGAGAATGAACCCTAAGTACTGAAACCAGAACGCCAAGTGCTATTAGCTTCTGAATGTGCTGAGGAAGAATGCCCAGCGTGTGTATGTAGGATAGTGGGCACGCCTACTGTATGAATAGCCGTCAACTAGCACTGCCACATTAAAGAGTGTGAACTCGTCCTGTTGACAGGAAGATATGGTCAACATCAGTATGCGTCATACACCACAGCTTGATGTGTGACTTGAGCTTCTTAGCTAAGATGAAATCAGGCCATTGTTATATTTTCACACACACCAACAGAACAGGAAATTCTGCTGCCCAGGCACAGACACTAAGTGTACAGACTCGACTAACTTGAGGGCAAAGATGTGCTCTGAAGTGGCCATGGGAGGGCCTGAGCAGTCACGAGTATGTCGTGTGTGTGTGTGTGTGTGTGTGTGTGTGTGTGTGTGTGTGTGTGTGTGTATATGTGTTAGTTACTTATCCTGGAATTCTAGGACTAAGAGTGGGGTATAAGGCAGCAAGGCAGGGCAGTGTTCCTCCAGGAGGCCTCAACAGGGCAGAAAATTGGCATCTGCTAGTGATTCAGTGCGGCTGTGTCTGAACACTGCAGCCGCCTCCACTGTGCCTCACACCAGATGTGGCCTAAGCGCCTCTTTGGATTCCGATTTAAATCACCATTATTTCAGCTTCACACAATGCTCAGAGCCACACACACATGTAACCTCCTACCCTGCTCTCCCAAGGCTGACCCACCTCAATCACATGGCAAACCAGGTCAAGCACAAAGTGTGTTTAATGACAGAGGCAGACCCACCGGGAACCAAGAGCACAGGAAACCCTGACAACTGAGACAGAAAATTCAGGCCCAGCTCACTCTGGCGCCATTACTGCAACAGCAGGACTTGGGTTTGATACGTTAATTAGGCTAAGCTTCCATTGATATGTTCAATGGAGGAGAAGGGAAGGAGGTGTGTGCAAACTTTTGAGGCAGACCAAATTGATGGAAAATGTAGAGCGAGTTAATGAGGAGGTTGGAGGTATGATGTTTTTCCAAAACTTCAGGTATTTCGTTATTCCATTAAAATTAAGATGGAAGCAACATACTGTAGTCTCTCTCTCTCTCTCTCTCTCTCTCTCTCTCTGCACAAGCTCAGAACTCTGATGGAGCCAATCAGGCCATCACTTGAGTGGAGGAGTTTATGAGAGATATAGAGATGTAGGTCAGCTCACTGGTGGTAGGGATTGTTCCCATTTTCTAAAAGACAAACGCTGTATACACACTACACAATGCATTCATTTCTTCTGTGTGTGCTGCATCTGTGTGTTCCTATATCATGCATAGCATTGCACATCTTGAATTCCTTTTGTGATAATATTTGCCACTGGCTTTCATCATTTAATTCTTGAGTAAGTGCTGGCAGCCAGAGAGGCCTGCTCCTGTCTTCCTCCTTCTCTTCCTACTGCACAGCTCCCTGCTGCTGTTAGCCAGCGCTCTTTCGCACAGCTAGTGATAAAACACTGAAGAGGAAACAAAGGATGACACCTCGTAAAACATCACGGCGTTATTGCCCGCTTTACGTCCCACACACATTTTACACACACACTTTCAGCAGTGGGCACAGCAGCAAGGCATGGCTACAGAAAACGGAAGTAAAACTCAATCAATACACGAGGCCATAGTGATGGAGAATGAATTTGAAAGTGATTATATCTGTATACAGTGATCAATACACCTACACTTGTGCAAGCTGTGGGGTGGTGAAACCACCCTCCATAAATTTTACACTCCTTGTGAACTCATGACTGCGGTTTACAACTAAATATTCTCAGCATGCAGCATCGATAGAACACCATAACACTAGGGGTTGATGTATTTATTTTTATTTTTTTTGTTTTTTTTTTTGGTAACTTTGCATTCTGTAGAACTGAAGAACATTGTAATAGATTACTACTATAGGGTTTCTCAAACTTTTTGTAAATAAAAATCCATAGATTCGGTTTATACAGGTTTATTTTTAACATGATCCAACATTTTGTATATTGTACAAAAATATTTGTGTGAAGTTTCGATTTAAGCCCATCCAATTCAAGGATAAGAAGCTAAATATCATAATAACTATAAAACTCAATAAATATAATAGATCAAAATAATTTTTGTTGTGAATTCCACCACTGTGACAATATTTAAAAAATAAAAAGCACGGACCCATTGGCTATGCTTCATAGATGTCTAGTAGAGTTCTTTGAGAGCTTTGAAAATCATTACACTAGGTCCTAAACTGTGTTTGAGTAAAACTAGGAAAACCTTAACAAAACACCCAAACACCCCTCAACTTGTAATTCCGGTTCAGATGGTTCAGCACATGACATCAGATCAACATTTTATTATTTTTTTTTTACCTATGAAGTGTAAAATATTGCTAACAAAACACATGGGGGTATAAATAAAACCCACTCCCTCTCCACCACCTCTTAGCTAGAACTTGTGGAAGTAAAATCATAAGATATTACTATGTCCTCACATTCCACTTCCAAGTTAAACATGTTAAACATAAGATTCCATCTCTCTTCCTTTTGGACACAATTTTCTCTTGATTAAATATTTTTCACCTGCCAGTTACTTTTCCACTATCCAAGGTAATTGCTTTACTTAACACAACTAAAGCAAATCTCTGTTTCTCAACAAATCTTTACTGAACATATTAACTAATAGACACCCAGGATCAATGAGTGTCTTTTTGATTGACAGGGGTGACAAGAATTTCATGTTTGCCAGGCTAATGAATGATGCTCTTTTGGTCTTCTTTCCCAGAATGGATGTGGTTCTGCATCATCTGGATTTGTATTCATGATGATTCATGGAGTGAATGCTTCTATTGTTGAACCATTCAGGATCCTCATGACCTCTCACTTTCATTTGAATTTTCAATATAGCGAATGACCTCCTGCTTCTCTCTGTCTCAATAGTGAAGGTGTGTGTGTGTCTGCATTGTGTGATATGGGCAAAGATGGTAGGCATATGACAGATCAGGGCATTCAGGCCAGTGACATTCCTCCCAGCAAGCAGATCCATCCTGAGTTTAGGGTGAAAAATGCCGCGCCATGCTGCTGCTCAGCTGCAGATGAATGGAGCGATCTGTCTTGTCACTGAGGGTCGGCAGGAGAGGTTACATCCTGGTGTACCTGGTCTCCGGTGCTGACGCCTGCATGCCTTTACCTTCATTGGAGACGCAAGAGAAAGTGAGAGAGATAGGGAGGAAGACAGTGTGTTTGTGTGTGTGTAAGAGAGAGAGAGAGAAAGAGAGAGAGAAAGAGAGAGAGAGACAGACAGAATACTGCTCCATCAAGCACTTCTTCAGTCCCTCTAGAGCCCATATCACATCCACTCATCCTGAAGTCCTGCCGCCCTGAGCGCCAGGCTTGACACATCTATATGTTTTTCCCTCTGACCTTTCGGCGTCCTTTCTGCCAGCGCCTGTAAACCATAAGCTGATATATGAAGGCAATTTTTAGCGGTGCCACTTGTATCTGAGTGATTGTGCACACTTTACATTTCGGGGCCTGCCACTTTGCCACTTCCTCAAGATCTCTTTATTTGCTTTTGCCGAGACTGAAGTGGAGAAATTGTAAGAAAGAAGAGAAAAAGGCAGGCTGGTGTGGCCCATTCCCAACTGCCCCCAGGGCAACAAGCCTGCAGTTCATCAGTCTAGTGAGCCAAGCCCTGGGGCCAAGCCTGACCAGTCACAGCTGAGCTCACACGTACACTCCCACACAAACACACACACACCAAGACTCAACCACTCAAAGTCAAAGCACGGGTCTATCGAAACGTAAAAAAGAGGATGAGTGTGACACAGTAACATAAACAAGAGTTGAAGAAAAGGTTCCTGAAAAGGTTTATGAAGGGCACATATCACTACTTCTGCAGCTGAGTCTTTGAGATTTCTCTGTGAACTAAAACTGTGAACTATGAAACAAAAAAAAAAGTCTCAGGATGCAAAGTTTTTGACTTTATAAGTAAAAAATGATTTTTAAAAAATCAGCAAGGATCTGGAACATATGTGTAGCAGGTTAAAAGATGATTCTTCCAATAAAGTGCTACAGAAGTTTATATCCCTGTGAAGTGCCACCATCGTGTCCCAGGAGACTCCAAAGCAGACAGAGAGAGAGAGAGAGAGAGAAAGAGACAGAGATAGAGAGAGAGCGAGAGAGCTTGGTTAGCAATCCAGCTTTCACCTTCAGCTCTTTTCAATTACACATGTTCACTGTCACTTCATAAAAGCCCGGGTCAGCTACACTTCCATCTCTTCAGCAGCTGTACTGACATCCCAACAAAGCAGTCATTAAGGACTGTCTTGCACTAGACAATTTCACTTTATTTGCTCTGGGGAGAGCTATCATTATATACTAACCGAAGAAAAGCTGGGGGAAAAAATTAACAATGCTAAACCGTCCAAAAGCAAAAGTACTTACACAAATCAATTTCTGCTCCCTCCTTTTTCTCGCCTCCTCTCAGGATTGTCTGTCCCTATTTCTCGTTTAGCATGCTGACACTTTAATCTGTTGTAACAACTCGTAAATGGCACTTTCGTTCTCAGTGATATAAATATGAAATGATGTGCTAAAGAGAAAATCTTTCATGCTTTACTAGGTTAAGACTAATACAAATAAAACGTGCATCTTTAACTAAAAACAAGGGCGCATAATGGGGGGGGGGGGCTGCGCATTTCAATATCATTAGCATTTTGATTTGGTGTTGGATTTTCAGCGAGTTGACTATTTTTCTCCCCTCACTCTCACACACTCTCGCTCTCTCCCTAATATCTTTCAGGATCAAAGACTTTCATTTGGTTTAACTCCTTGAAGCATTGTTTGCCTCTTAGGACTACAACAAAGTTCTTTCAGTGTGCCAGATTCAGGAGAATAAAGAATTAGTTATTCCTGGACTAATTTGACATCAAACAGAGGCGAGCCAGGGTGGGAGAAGATAAAAGTGGTGATGGTGACCGGGAAAGATTAGCCATATGTTTCCACAGGCAGCGGAGCACCCAGGGCACTGTAACTCTCTCTCTCTCTCTCTCTCTCTCTCGTTCACACACACAGACACAAACACACCCTCTCATCACACTCTGGCCTAGAAAGTATACCCCTAACACAGTAGACAGCAAGCCAAACCTCAAACAATAGGAAAAGAGAGCAAAAAATGTATTATTATTATTATTATTATTATTATTACTACTATCATCATCATCATCATCATCATCATCATCATCATCATTATTATTATTGTCGTTGTTGTGTTACTACCTAATATTTATACATTATCACATAAACAGTAAATTAATGTGATTATGACTTATTCATTAAACTAAACCTATTAAATGTCCCAGGCTGTCACTGTGTATAGAGATATCATATAGATGTGGCCAGTGTGTAGATATCTCAGTGGATTAAATCTCTATCAGAGCTGTCTAAATGACCTCTTCATTGCATATACTTGCAGTGCTTATAGTCCTGTAATATAATTAGAGCTGAAAATGAGAAGTGACACAACTTAATCTGTAACATATTTCCAGTTCCAATGCCAAGATTAAAATTAGTGGCTACCAAAGCAACAGATCCCATCTTTGACATTTCTAATACCATTTCTAACGCAAACATGTCACCACGTCCAGTCAGATGGCTTTTATATGTTGGACAAGTGTGAACATGTTGTAAGAAATCACACATGTATAGATACGTTTGAAAAAGCATTTTCTGTTTTCACTATCTTCATGTAAGCGGGACAAACGTGTTATAAAAATTAAAAATAATTATAAAAAATTACAAAAAAGCCAACATGACATCTTTACATGCTCATTAATGTTTTGGAGGTTTTAAATCAGACCCCAGCAAACACTTGCATGTAGCTAAGTGCAAGCCTTGTGATTATTATTATTATTTTTTATTTTTATTATTATTTTTACTTATTTATTTATTTATTTTTTTTTTTTTCCCCATATTTGAAGATACAATACAACCCAATACGCATGCTCTTAATTCTTTTCTTGTGGCGTTTGATATAATGGCATACTATCATTAGGCTGAAGTGCTTAAGTTAGCATTTTCAACCTATTGTGCGTTTTCATGTGAATGGAGGCTTCCAGCATTTTTAAATGGTGAAAGGGAGGACTTGATTTTGTTTTTCTTTTCACACCAAAAGTTAAATTCCATGTTTTCAACAATGTTGTATTGGACGCTCACATTTTCATATGGAAACTACAAATATGTGGACACAGGAAATAGACATACCTAAACACATATAAAGTCAATTTGCATAAAACTACACAATGACAACTGTGTGCATAGGATTACTTTCCAGCTCTTTCTTGCACATGAACGCGATGGAGAACAAGCCAGATTAGTTAAATGGGCCAGAAGGGAAATAATTGCCTGGAGTCAAAAGTGAACTAAGATACAATGGTCAAATATCCAACAGCTCGTGAGCCCCTCCACTGGGCTGGACCCAGTAACAAGAGTAATTGGCTACTACGTCACTTATCTAACTGTGCATCATGGATCTTCTTCCAGCATGTAGTAGAAGTGAATGGCAAATGATTTATTCACTTACTGTAATTTGGCAATGAACATGTATCGTCACTCTAAATTTAATTACAGTGTTATTGTACAGCACACTTGTAGTTCTCTCTCTCTCTCTCTCTCTCTCTCTCTCTCACACACACACACACTTACACACACACACACGCACACACACATACACACACACACACACACACACATATACACATACACACACACACACACTCACATACACACACACTCACACACTCACACATACACACACACACACACACATACACACACACACACACACACACATATACACATACACACACACACACACACAGACACACACACACACACACACACATATACACATACACACACACACACACATGCACACACACACATACACACACTC
>JAQMYJ010000039.1:14046069-14058858 GCA_030014305.1 Clarias laeviceps | reverse complement strand
CACACACATGCACACACACACATACACACACTCACACACACACACACACACATACTCACACACACACACACACACATACACACACTCAAACACACACACACACACACACACACACACACACACACACACACACCTACTCACACACTCTCTCTCACACACACACACACACACACAGAATCCTAAACTACTGATGAAAATGAAGTACTCCTGATGTACTCCTATCTCTCTTGACATTAATGGCTGGTTGACTTCAGCCATGAGTATCCCCAGGGTTAGGGTTAGGGTTGGGGTTAGCATTGTATGTACATAATTCATTTCTCCATTGATCCATGTTTATTTTTTCCTCAGCTATATGGCCATGGCAAAAAGGACTTTTAGCAGTTATTGTATCAGATAATGTGTGTTACTCTGAATGTATCTGGGAGGACGAGATGCTGGTGTCAGCAAGAGGGGAAAATGAAAAGAAGCTGTGGTGGCCTGGGAAGTGATGAAGGGATTTAGAGGTGTAGAATGGTGCTGGGGGAGGACATGGGGTAGAGAAAGTAGCAGATGAAGAAGATGATAAACTCCGTCAACCGAATCTGCCAGATGGCACGGGATCAAGCCCTCCAGAGAGATGGAATACAAACACAAACATTTATTCACATCCTGCACTAATGCACGCATGCTCTCTCACACACGTTTGTCTTACTATCCTTGTCGATATAATTATTAATGCAGCTAAGCAATGCAGTGCATACACCTAAATCTAACTGTGGTGATTAAAGAAGACTTTCTGAATATTTTAGATTTTTGTTAGTTTGATGTGTATATAAAAAATGCAGTTTTTAAGACATTTTTATCATGGGGGCCTATTGGGTCACACTAAAATGACCACAATATGATATGTGCTCCTAAATCCATCACTCAATACACCAGCAATACAAACCCTACTGCAAACAAAGATTTTGGATAAAACCCAAGTAAAGACTTTGTATTCAAGTGTAAGTGTAAGCAATAGTAGCACCTCACTGGCACTCCACACATATGAATCCTTGTGTTCGTCTTTTTTTAGACTATTATACCATGTTGGTGTTTTTTCATACTTTATCATCCTCCCTCTTCCTCTCAGTTCATATGCTTTTAATTCTTTCCATGATTTAGGTGTATTTCCCCACAAGGTCAAAGTGACAGATATTTCTATTCTTATAAGGAATCAGCAAAAGATATATAAAAAAATAAAAAAAATACCCCAAGGACACACACCTAGCTATAAACTGCATGATTCCTCACATATGTGACATTTATCTGTCTTCCTTTCTCACTCTTGTGCACACAAAAATATACCCATGCCCTCCTGAACACAGACAAAGCCCACATTTCCCCCGTGCCCACATGAAAAAGCCGTCCATAATCTGCTCTCCTATAGCCCATGGCACAGATTCTTTATCTATTTCATATTCATATTTCTCCATGCAGCTGCATCATTTCTCTAGGATGTTTATGATTATCCTTTTTGAATACATTAGCATAATTATATAACTTTACATTGTCCATCAGTTTCCCAGTCTTGTGGACACACATGGGAGGATTGTGTTTGTCTTTAGAGTTCACTTTTAAAGGGCATGACAGCAGAGAAAAACTATATGCCTGCTTTTTTCCCTGTGAAAAACACAAAATGATGTATTTCTAGAATAATTTTGAGAGTAGTGTGGTGCATGAGTAAAAATTTATGGATTGCCCTGCCAGCAGAGTAAATTATGCATAGTACTGTGTTGCTATCTGAGCAATGATCTTGTTGATCTCATGTTTAGAGGAAAGAACAATGTCTACATCCTTTATATCTCTATAAATGTAGGGGTTCAAAGGCCTGGCTTGTCTTTGGAAGAGGAGATCCAGTGATTCCACTTCCTGCAGAAACCTGTCCCAGGTCTGTGATAAGTTGAGCAGAAATTCATGGAAGATTACCAGTCGGGCCTGCCAAGCCCTGCCGCAGTGCCCGTAATAGATACTTGCGAGCTCTAAATCCTAACAGGCCACGCTACATCTGTCAAGCATGCCCTGAGAAGACTCCCCTAGTTCAGATGTTATCGCTATTATGCCTGCATCAAAAGATTTAGTGTCCACCCTCAAGGATGGTTATGTAGTGTGGTTTGCAAGGCAACACAACAATCCAGACAGACCCGGGGAAATGGGAGGCAAGTAGAGGAAGAATGAGGGAGGAAGTGTTGGGGTTGCAACGAAAGAGAAACGAACAGATAACCCACAGATCATAACAGAACAAAAACGATCGTAAACTCCTAAGGGATGTTTGGAGCAGGGGAAAAAGAATGAAAACAGAGGTAAAGATGAGCATGGTGGTGGCATTGTGAACAAAGTGTTGTGCACTCATCATACCCTCATTTCGTAGCTTCCCCGTTTCCTGTAGCCACACAGTACACCTGAACCATGTGGGAAAGCAGTGGCAATAGAGAGTGGAAAAGAGAATGAGATAAAAAAGAAAGAGAGCACGAGAGATAGTGTAGACAGAGCGCGTGAAGAGCAACTGGCAGCTCTCGTTCCCCCCTCTTTCTTGGACTCCAGCTCGACTTTAATCTGTAGCCTTACCAGATCATTACAGGGCTACTGGCCCTCTGGGAGCTGGGGGAAAAACTGACACGAGCTGTCTTCTGCTCTCCGCAGCAACGCTTCATCTGGGCTCTATTAAAAAATTTAAAGAGCCTCCAGCAGGTTCTTAGCCCTGAAAATGGACAGTATCCAAGTGGCAAAGAGAGAGAAAAGAGAGGGAGCTGATATAGAAGAGCTAGCGGGGGGGTCTGGAGAGTCAGGCCGGGGCCTGAGCATAGCGCAAGCCCAGACAGCTGCACCAGCGCCTGGGAGGCCCACTATGGCTCTGCCTGGCCAGGCTGCTATACACCACCATACCAAAACATGATTATATTATTATTTCACTGTCTGCTCGGCCTGCTCCTCGGCACACGGGTGGGAGGGAGCCGGCGAGGCATTTAGGGGATTAGGATACGTAGCATCCCCGTGGGTCAGCTGCTAATCAGAAGCCTCCCGAGATTTCTCCAAGATTTTCTCCTTATGAATAATTTCACCAAAGGCAGAGAAAACGGGGCACATTATTTAGAGAGGGAGAGAGGCTTTTGATGTATTTTTCCCTGAATAAGCACTGGTACTCGAGGATTTCTAGCCCTTCAGAGCAAGAGGGACCAGCTTATTAAATGCTCCTGCCGCAATGCCTGCGAGCTAGTCGAGATTAATATCAGCGTAACCTGTTACTTAATTCATTATGGGGATACAGGCTAATTTGATTTGATATTATTTTAATAAAGTTCTGTGATATATAAGATTGTTTCAGGCTATCAAAATAATTTTCCAGTTATTACAGTTATTCATGCAAGTCCTTTGATAGCAGCAGTTGGTCCTTGCCTGTCCTGAATACATTAGTCCTCGAATGATTCATTCAAGGCTATGTTGAAATGCTAAGGCAAGGAAGCATTGTGACAATGCAGGAATGTAGTCTGGAGGTCTTGAAAGGGTAAAAAGGCCAAAGAAAGATAGATGAAGGAGGAGAAGGGTTTTATGATTTAACTTGTCAACATTTTTTTAAGATAATTTCTTTTGAAACAAAGCACTGTACATCCTATATACTTCAAATTATAGCCTACGCACATAATGAATTGACCCTGTACATTAGAAAATAGAATTCTTGTCTTCTCCATGTAGGGGGCATGAAAGTCACTGTCGTATATAATGACGCAGTCCAGAATGCTTTAACGGAATTTTTTCTGGCATGCTAGCTCAAGCCAGCTAAATACTATATAACCCAGTCTAACAATATAAAAGATACTAGAGATAATATTGATTTCTATTCAGAGCAGTCTTACATGTAATCTACATTGGCTATCAATCTGTCTATGACAACAGACCAGGAGCAGGAGTTTCCACCTGACAACACTGAGGGACAATGAGGTTGCCAGTATCCCCTGTAATGGCACCACAGTGGCTTAGTGTTTAGCACTGTCACCTTGCATCTCCACGTCCTGGATTAGGTTCCTGTGTCAAGTCTGTGTGCATGTAGTTTGCATGTTCTCCTCGTGGTTGGTTGGTTTTCACCGGGTACTCCGGTTTCCTCCCACAGTCCAAAAACAATTACCCAATTACCCATAGTGTGTGAATGTGTATATGAATGTCCTACCACAAATGGGAGTTGGACAAATGGGAATAAATATAATGGTCATCATTGGTCTCCATGGTCCCCAGTAGGACTACACAGGTCCCTAGATGGATGGACGGATCCTCTGTAATATATTAAGCATAAAAATTTGAACCCTTCATATATAATGAACAGTCTATTCTACTGTGTTTTTTTATTTCATATGTGTTATTACACTGTTCCATATTAACATATGCAAATAAGTACAGTCCTGAGTAAAATTCTTGAACCATTCGTTATTTCTTCATATTTTGCTTCCAAAGAGCCAGAGTTTCTTGTATTTTTATAATGCAATCTTGAAGAATAGTTCTGCAGACTTCCTGACGGACTTTCTTGGCTCTTATTTTTGGCAAGATTTTGGCTTGAAACCTTTGAAGTTTTGAAGCACTTTAAGATTTTTTCAGTGCAGTCCCTGTACCTGACCAGTTTTATAGGAATATTTTTTCTTTGTTAAGCCACACAGTGATCTATGAATCATTCAGGAATAAAAACATCTAACGTAAGGCATGAACCAGTGAGAAATAGGTACAGATGAAGACAGATGATCGGGTCGGTGATTAGTAGACTGGTGATGCTAAATGCTGAGTGGTTTGAACAGAAGAGTCCGGAAATGAGGTCTTTAGGCACTTTGTAGTAAAACATTTGTTTCCCTTTCTTGATTTAAATTTGCATAATTTTAATTTATTTAATATGAAAAATGAGGAGTGACTCAAGTCTTTTGCAGAGTATTGTAGGTACCTTGTGAAATGTATTCAGTTTATGAACATCTATATTAGCTTTATAGCGCATAAAAGGATATAGAGAAGGAATTTTACCTTGTTAATAAAAGAAGTTTGAAATGACAGTCACAATTTCACAATATGGCAAAACATTAAGGTGGATGGACTACAACAGCAGCAGACAGCACTGGGTTTCACTGCTATCAGCCAAGAACGGGAATTTGATACTCACTAAAAACTAAAAAAGTACTTGCAGCATTTTTTCTTCAACTGACCAGTCTGTTTAAATAAACATTACAGACCACAATAATTCAAATGATACACTCAACCATCAATAGAACAAGCTAATTATCTTTGCTTTAGCAGGAAAAAAAATTTAATCTGACTAAAATTATGTTTTTAAATAGGAGCTGTTTGTGGCTGGTGGTTCAGGCGCTCTTGTAAACATTGATGGCGTCATGAATTTAGCTAAGTATCAGGATATTTGAGCTCAAAACCTGGTTGCCACTGCCAAGAGGAACAAACACACTACTTCCAAATCACTGCAGCTAGGTTTAAAGACGCAAAAATCCATGTTTTGTATTGACCACATTAATCTCCAAAACTTTTCAGAAAAGAGAAATACGTAATGAAATGATTTTCCGTGCTTAAAAGTTTCTGCGTGGAGAAGTGGACCAATTTCCCTCTACAAGATTTTCCAACCATGCTTTGTCACTGCATATCGCTCCTAAATGATATGTGACCTGTGTCTTTTTAGATAAGGATGCAAGACAAGATTGCCTTGTCATTAGTTTTTGTAAGATACTAGCATGCTTTCTTCTAGTTAGGGCTAATGATTTATTTTTCTTTAATTTTTTTCATTTTTTTTCATTATCATGTTTTAATTATATGTATATGTAAGTATATTATATGTATTTTATATGTATTATTGTTTTAACAGGATTGTACAATAAAGAGTGTCTTACATCTGAATATATATTTTTTTTAATCATTGACCAATGTTGTTTTTCCGGCATGAATCCTTGCTACTCAAGGTTTAAGGGTAAATACTTTGACAAAATAACTTACATAAGATTTGATTTGTTGGAAGTTGGTTAAGCTTGACATTTTGAGCTTCAATCTTCCTTGAAAAGCAAAACCCACAGGCACCAATGTTTTAGCCAGCTCTGGTATTATTTGCTACATTTAGACCCACATCTTTTTAAGTTATTGGTCATTCATAAGCAATCATCTCAGAGATCTATAAAGTTTCATTGCTTTTTCCTACATTTCACATCCCAGTGAAGTCTAACACAGCTGCTGCGATATGAAGAGGAGGTATGTGATTGGACCATAATTATTCATGCAATCACATTAACAACATTAATAATTGCATTCAACTGCAGTATTCTAGTTTTTTTTTTTTTTTTTAGAAATCCCAAATAGGATTTAGAAGATACAGTAGTTTGGGAAGGTCTGCATAACTGCAGTAATTTAAAACAACTCTACTGTATGTGCACAATAAAAGTCCAGGCAAGAGCATTCACAAGGACCAGGACCTTTAAGCCTTTTTCATCTGCAGGGAAAAAGAAAGGAAATAGCATCCATTAAAGTATTCTGCTCAGGTCTGTGTTCTGCTCACTAAAACAAGACTCACATTGTATGACCCTGACTGCAGTCTCCTATAAGCTTTATTACCTCGCAGACTAACCCCAAACGGTCCACTCAGCTTATGGTTACAGTAGCCTACTCCATTCTCTTTACAGGTGAGCAAAGAATTGGACTAACAAAAAGGTGGGTCTGCTCATCTGTCTTCTGAGTGTTTGGAATTCTTCTTTTAATCTTTTTATCGTGTTCCTTTTTTTCCACAAAACCTTTTGTGAGTCTACAAACTACTCAACTCAGCAAACAAACACCAAGAATTTCAGTCCATATAAAAAAGTAGCAAGATGAAATACCGCCTTGCATCTTGGCGACTGACTTAGTAGAAAAGGAAAAATTACTGGGCTGATCAAACATGATTTGTGAAGAAAATACTTCCAAAGAAAAGCATTCCTTTGTGAAGAACAATAAAATATAAAGCCATTTCCCCAAGTCGTTCTTTTGAAGGGAAAAAAAAAATTCCATGGCAGAAATCAGTGATGTTGCAGTCCTTTTTCATTATGTGAGGCAAGTCCAAGGTGTAACTGACCACGGAGACATTAGTCAGATGAAGGCTTTGTTTGTTTCTGTACCTTCGGCAATGCTTTATTGAATAAAACTCTCACCTCAGCCTGTAAAATTGGGCACTGAGATTCCACTGATGTGGACTGCTGTGTCAAAGCAGTAGCAAGGTTTCTGTTCACATTGTGAATTATTTTGGAAATACAAAGAACACGCTTCCTCCTCATTTTCTAGGAATTGGATATACACTTGATATACACCACATACACTTTCATTTATTGACAGCATTCTCACAAAGTGAGTTCTTTATTTAGAAAGGCCTGGGAAGAGATGCGGTGCACAAAGCAAAACAGTCATGTTTCTTTTAGAAGAAAAGTAGAAGAAGCTACAGAGAAAGACAAGGCTTGTCTTTTAAAAAGATGCCATGGCCCTAATGCAGAGTGATAGTAGCAAGTAGTGTGCCATTCCTCTCTTCTCTGTGCTTGCACTGGCAGGTAATAAAACAGTTTTACAAGCTGTAATAAAGCACCACTTCTATGCCACTGGACAGAGAAAGATGCCTGTGCCTTTTTTATGTACTATTATAATATTATTTTTGTTTGCATCTATATTTATTGCATCTTGGTGTCCTTCAACCACAGTGTTGCGGTTACAGCAGGCACAGATTACACTGTAAAAGCATAATGCAGGTATGCCATTGGGACAGGAAGACACACACTGTCACCAGGGCCACTGATACACAACTTTGTGCGCTTATTTCATCATAGAGTTTGTGAGAGGCCCTTATCTAAATAGTGAACTGCCTAGAGAAGATGAAGAAAGGAGAGTTATGGTAACCCTCTAAATGACAGCGGCCAAGGGTGCAAGCTGAAATGCCAAACCTGCTACAAGAATCCATACTCTTGTATATTGTGTTGTGCTTCACAAAGACTGGAATAAATTAGTTGGTACTAAATAAGCATCTTGAGCTGAAAGTTCATTTTAATTGTAAAATATGTTTAAAGCGATGCACATTTGAATTGCAAACACATATTTCCTCTGAGAGATGCTACATTATTGTGGTTTATGATGGCGCACAGTTCAATATTCTGAGCTGGTTGAACAAGAATGTATTTCAACTCCAAAATTATTTTGCTTGCAGTGATAGTATAGTAATAAAGAAGTTATTGACTAAATCATATTGATCGGTTAGTCCTGAGGCGCATAAAGCTGACCTTGGAATCCCTTAGTACCTTCCTCTTTGCCGCCTTCCTCCTCACCCGCCACTCAATAATATATTATTTCATACATTTAAGCAGGACAACAAATAGCTGTGCACTACAAGGTGAAGAATTGCTGGTAAATTTTTCATGGCTATTTGCCTGTAGGAATTTGGCAGCTCTGTGTGAAGAGTGATTAAAATCGGGCCCCAGTCAAGACTTGATTAGGGGTTGCCATTCAATGAGAGCGAGAGGAAAAAAGAACGAAGGATAGCAAAATGAGAGAAGGAAAAATGGCTTTTTTTTCCCTTTGCCTAAATAAGATAATGACCTTGAAGTCTAAGCTGCAAGAGTAGTAGTGCTAACTCCTTTCAAGCTGAAGCTTGATTTATTCGCAAGGTTAAAGGCGTAAAACAATTGCCATTGATTTGGTCCAGGTAATTGCTGCATGTGATGGCATCTGGTAAGACCTTTGTCCTAATGGAGAGGAGGGCACTAAAATGCCTAACAAAGCTGCTTTCCACCGCTGAGATTAAAGCCCATCCTTACTTTGTCTTTTGTTTTACTCTTCTGTTAGTCAAGGACCCAGTTGTGAGCTAGAGAGAAAAAAAAGGAAATTGCTGTCACTAGAAGCAATTGATTGATTGTCAGGATTGCCATCATGGACTAGCATATGGTTCTTAATCTCAGTACTATGCCTCCTCTGCTCTGCAAACTCTGGTGTTTTTCTTACACTAGCCCATCTGACTTGTCTTTTAAAGGGCATGAAAATTGAGTAGATTAGAAAATGGGTATCCATTATCTAGAATGGGCTTGAGAATGGATTTCTATGGTCCAAAAAACTATCTAATAGAAAATTATGGAAGGTTTGTGTAAATCGGCAAATAATGTTTATTGCAAAATATTCTGTATAAAAAAAATTAATTAGTTGTACCTTCATTGTAGATTTTCTATGTTTCCAACATGCTTTCATCAGCAGGTAGTTCAGCAGCCTCACAGCTCTCTAATTTAGTCTTCAGCTCTGGTTAGTGTTAATGAGTTTTTGCATGTTCTCCCTGTTTTCCACTTCCCAAGTCGTGGGATTGGATTAGTGGAACTAAATTGACCCAGATCTGAAATGGTATTTCATGCCCTGTTCGCCTGGGTGTCCCATCAAGGATGTACACTGTACCTTGCTGAAATCACTCCCAAGATCTGAATCTACCGCAACTATGACTATAAAAAAGCAGTTACTGAAGATACCTTGTTGTCTACAGTCCATGAACAGTGGCCTTCATTTTCCGACTAACAAATCAATGTTTAAGGAAAAGGGTGGTTATTCTTGGTGAAATATTCATCCAGTTTCATGACCATTCAACTGAAACAGCTATTTGACAGACAGAAAGGATTCTATCCATTATTAAAAGCCATGTTGACAATTTATAGTGGGTAATAAGGAGTATATCAATTTAAAACTGATGGAGCTAAAACATCATCTTTCTCACGTTCTGCTCAGCAAATATGCTGTCATGCTGTATGATTCACTAGTGCATACAAGATCCTCTTAGAACTTTGACATCAGCACTTGTGTTCACAGTCCTCTCTCATCAGCTGTGGCTCATTTTACTAATGGTGCATGAAAAGGATCAAGTCTCCTTAAGTTTTCTATCATGGCGATGTGTGTTGTCTTGTCACTCCCTATGTCAGGCCATGGTAGGAAAACCTTCCTCCTTGCCCTACATTTCATGTATCTTGCACAGCACTAGGCAAGTCTGCCAGAGAACAGCTCCTCATTTGAATCAATTATACATAGCTGTCTCCCGAAGTTGGCTTGCATTTTTCATGTAGATAGAAGATAATTTATGAGTTAATACGTCAGGTCGGCATGACTGTAAAAGCAGTGGCCTGTCCTTTCTCTGGCCTCGAGAGTTGAGGCAACGTGTAAACAGGGTTAGAGCACATTTCTATGAACAGTATAACAAGCTTGGCTAAATACCAATTGTCTTGGTTTAGGCATGCTCTGTCATGCCCGATTAATAAATGCTAGCCAATTAATTTACTTCACCTGATTTTCATTAAATTACTATATACAAGCTCTGTTCATAGTCCTTGTGTGGAATAAAAAATTGTTGACTTTATTGTTATTCTATTGTTATGACTCTATGTTTATATCTTTGGGATTAGAGTCTGTGTAACTTGTTTCTCACCCCCAGTTATGCTGTAGAGAAAATATTGCTCTGCTGGTTTGGATCCACTTGGTCCTTTAGAAGACAGGTCCACTTCAAATTAATATAAAGTTGATCATCTGTATGTTACGATGAAACATTTCAATCCTGAGAGAAATAGTCTCCTCCAGGACAACAAAGTTCCCATCCATGGTGGCACAAGGGTTGCCCCCCATTATTATGGTACAGAATCATGTTTAAATGTAAGGTATCAAGTTAGCAGTGTTGTCTGTGTTTGAGGTAGAATGGTGGCACAGTAATTATTACCAAAACGGCCTGTTCCTGTCTTGTTCTCTTCTTGTTCCTTCCTATGTCCAGATGGGTTTTCTTTGGGTTCTCTGTATTCATACACCCAGGGTGTATTCCTGCCTTTGATCCAGTGTTCCCTGTCACTCTGGATCCCTGACTAAGACAACCATGACCAAGATAGATATACTAATCTGTTTGTGTACATGCAGTAATTTCATTTTTCTGTATATCTGTCTCAGAAATTATTTTGTGCAGTCGTTTTCCAACTATAGTACTGTACAATTTGAACAAATGAATGTAGGATACAAAAGAATTTGGGTAGAACTGATGCATTCATAAGGATGTTTGCTTACTATCAATGATATATTTTACCTTCTGCAGGATGCAACATCTGGTTTTCCGCTTTTAAGCTTGAAGAATTAATCAAATATAAGGAGTGCATTCAGCTGTACTCTTCCTTCTACAGTCTCTCACCCTTGCACCAACTTTTTTTCAGAAGGTGTTGCCAGCATCTGGCATTTTTGCATAATGTGTGAGGTGTTTGGAAAGGGGGTTGTTGTTGGATGGAACAAATGGCTTTTTTGACCTAGTAATTAGCTTGGGAAGATGCAAGCAAGAGGCTGGTGATGAAGCTTTGTGGCCAGATTTTTACATGACTGCATAAATTATCATTTATGAAACCATAATACCCTGTTGTGATGTCGCAGACCCATTAGAAGACAAAGCAGCATCATGGCTATGGTGTGCAAGGTGTTTATCCCTTCCAATGTCTTACGCAGTGCAAATATATTAAATTGAGTGAAAGCAACATATAACGACAACACACACAAAAGTGCACATGAAAAGCCAAATTAAAGACATACGAAGGATACGCACTGAGTAGTGAGATCTGCTGTGGATATGGCAGATTTGACACAGGAAGCATTTAAGATTGTCTTTGAAACAGCTGTCATTACAGAGAAGTAAAAAAAGGAACACAATTAGGAGTGTCAGTCTGGTGATTCATCACCCTCCATTAGGATGCTTCGCTGTGTGAGGAGACGCTACCGTTCGCTGCTGGCCACAGCTGCACCCAGTCAGCCTGTCAGGCTTAGTGACACTACATTAATATAAGGACTTCTACCCAACACTGCACTGCACTACTGTCCTAGATGTCAAGACCACAACTTTGCTTTTCTTTTATTTAGATATCTGTGGCTTTAATTTATATAATAAGGTTTATTTGCTTAATGAATACAATACTGTGTAAATTAATTTTAGAAATAGAAAATATTATATTTTGCTTCTTAATGATGTTAGTGTTCATTAAATAAAAGATGGACCCTTTTCTTTGGCATAGCTAGATTAAATCATATTCGTGTTTAAACATGTGATAAAAAGACAAAAGTTTATAGCGCTCACTTTACATCCTGTTCTCTTGATTATTCTCACATTCTCCCTGTCTGTCACTTTGTACTGAATTATAATGCTCATAAACAGCAGGTTTGTATATTTTATTATACCACTAACCCTGTGATTATTACACATGCATACATACAGACATACATACTGTACATACATTCAAGTCAAATTGGGAATTTTCATTGTAAAGAATACCAGAAGACAGCTATGAGAGTTAAAACTATCTTTGTTTTTCTATATAATCTATTGCAACACTTATCCCAGCATTTCACTAGTGCTTTCATCCCATTAAGGTAGAAAGTTTTCTTAGTATACAGGAGCTATGACCAGAATACCTGCTGCATGTCTGAAACCCTGGCCTCCAAGGAACTCCTGTAATGGACCAAGAAATTACTTGGAGTGCAATCAAGACACAATGGGGGATATGACGGCATCACCTAGCTGAGTTTCTATAATGACAAGTTGTATTTGTGAATGCAAGTGCATACAATTCCCACAGACTGGTCCGTCTTATCCGTCGATTTTCAAGGATTAGGCATTCCACTCGCTGAATGTCCACGAGAACAACTGCAGTGAGCTCTGGGATCATCAGTCACTGATGTATGGCCTTCTTTAAAAAGTTTGCACCATCCAAATGTTTTACTGCACCTAAGAGTCTCATCTCTATAAAGTCT
>JAQMYJ010000039.1:14016481-14045969 GCA_030014305.1 Clarias laeviceps | reverse complement strand
TCTATAAAGTCTTTTATATATATATATATATATATATATATATATATATATATATATATATAAATTGGTTTTCATTTTGATTTATGAGAAATTCCATCACAAGTCCCAGTTTGACAGTTTGAAAAAAAGTGGTGAAACGGGAGTATAAAGTGCTTTGTTGACTAGATGATCACTTAAAGCTCATGCATACAGACAGCAAATGCATGCTGTTGGTGTGTGATCAGCCAGACTATGATGCTGAATAAGCAGTTTTATAAGATGTGTTGCTTTCCTTGTCTGTGCCCAATTTACCAGAATCAATGTGGCATTTTTCTGCACCCTCACAAAGGTTTGTTTTACACTGGCTGTGTTTACATGGACTCTAATAATTACGATAACAGCCCAAGCAGAATGAAAATGCATCCTGCCCAATCAGAATGATTTTTTTTTAACCAATCATAGATGAGAAAGTAAATTCTTGTGAATAGACTTAACACGTGAAATTGTCCAGAAAAGATTTTAAGTATAACCATAAATATAAGTATAACTAACTTAGCATTAAAGGTGAAAAAAAATCTTCTTCTGTAATATTTCCAGATGGTTAAGTGCTTCACACTCGCCGATGGACTCACTTATATCTGTGCATGTCAATAAAGTTATATTGGAATTAAATACTTTGAGCATGTAAAGACATATTGTATTGAATCAGCATTTATGTAAACAGTTAAGTTGGAGTGATGTCACTTAGATTGAAGAAATAAAGTCCATAAAAATCCTGGTACTATGAGCAGTTTGAATGCATCAAGTACATGTGGTCCTTAAGTTGCATTCATTCTGTAAATATAACATGCAAATGTCTTTTATTCATCATTGTGATATAATTTAGTGTGACTCTTGTCTCTTCACATACTGTGACGTTTGAAACCAGGTTTGAATTTTATAAACTTGAATTTTTTTTTTCACTGTTTTTTTTAAGTAAGGTTTTTGCTGTTTCCATTCCTTGAAGTTTTTTGTTGTTTTCTTTTTTTTTTTGCATTGGAAATAAATGGATGTACAATTCTGGATTGCGAATTTACATTCAATGTAGTCAGTACAAAAAAAAATATTATATATATAAAAACAGTTGAAAGTCAGAGGACGTTTCTTTTTTTGCTGAGTATATATATAGTATGTGATACCAAGTTGTTGTATATAGGAAGCAACACTATTACGATCCTCATGCTTGTACCATCCCTGCATATTTTATAAGAGAGGGCCTGTCTATTTACTTTTAACAAACAATTATTATATAAAATTGAAGTATAGAGGTATGGATCTGAGACTCTACTGCTATAATAGTATTTCTAATGAAAATTATTAATGAATAATAAAACTGCAAGCCCATATTTTAATATGTAAAGAGCTCCTACTAAGGGCCAGTCATTACCATGCTCTACAGTTTCTGTTGTGAACTTTTTAAAGTAGTATGAATTGTTATAACTTTGCAAGTATGACACTACGTTGCTATAGTCTATGGCTGATATAGTATGCAAAGAGCAAAAGAAGTCATAATGGAATGGCCACTACCTTGTTGTCTGCCTAAAACCAAAGCATAAAAAGCTGTGAAATCTTCAAAAGGCACCAGGGTTGATGAGCTCCCAAAAGAGGGTAGGACTTATGCTTTATAAGAGGGAGATTTCGCCAGTGTGTGCAATTTTAATTGCACTCCTATTGCTAGCCTCTAGCCCCTTCTTTTCTCCCACCCACTCTCTCTCTCTCTCTCTCTCTCTCTCTCTCGCTCTCTCTCTCTCCCTCTCTCTCTCTCTCTCTCTCTCTCTCTCGTCTTGCTCTATCTCACTGGCCTTCAAAGGAAAACTCATTCACTCTATTTTAATTTCAGAAAGTAACCCCGAGGACGAAACCAGAGCCACTCATGTGCAAAACTTCTTTATTTCAAAATGACATTACAGTGTTATTGTGGAGTATGACACCACTCAGGACTCTCCGGGTATTCAGAAACCAAAGCTGACTTCTCCCACAGTGTCAAAGTACATTGCGCATGTACTCGGCCATAAAAGCTGTGTAAGCGCTTCTTTGTATGTACAGCTACTTAGTTATGGAAAACTTTGCTAAACCTGGACCACCTTATATCGCGGCCTAAAATGACATCTTGAGACAAAATTGTCCTGTGATACACAGTGTTTTGTATTAGTGGTTTTCTTTAATGTTTAGGTGTTTTATACAGTAGTTTCAGGGTTGTTCAGATCCTCCCTCTTTTTTTTTGCTGTTGAAAAAGAGATTTTAACCTCAGTGGACCTGTCCCCATACAATGAAACAAAAATCCGTCAAAGCTTTTATTCAACTTCATTTGAATTTAAAGCCATGTCATGAGGAAGTGGGTGTCAAATGGGTCACATGTCTCAGAATACAGTGACCACAGCTTTAAAGAGCCACTCTGATGTCTACAGGAATCAACTTCCCCCACTTTTTGTTTAGCATTCCTTGTCCCGTTTCCTGTGAAAGAGTCCTAGTGGGCTGAGTGCTTCACACACCAGTCTCCGGTGCGCTGGCATTGCAGTGTAAGATGAGTATAATGCGGTGTTGGCCACCTTACCCTTCAGCAATGCGTGTTCATCGAACACAATTACGCTGGGTTTTGTTCTCACACTGCTCTTTGTTTGTACTGCGGTAAAGAGACACAAATGAGTTAAGCAGGTCAAAGACACAGTGGGAATTATGGATACTGTAATCCGTATTATTGTATTAAGTTAAGCAGAGGAAGTATGTGGAAACCCAGCAGAATTGACGCAAATTATTCAGAGCAGTTGAAATAGAAAATGTTGTTATTATTATTATTATTATTATTATATAATACCAGTCAACAGTTTGGAGACATCTTTGACTTCAGTGGCCTTCTTTTATTCTTATGGTTTTTCTACATTTTGGAGGTTCTTGTAATTTTTTTTAATTAACTGAGCTTCATAATTACATGTGTTGTTTCATGGTGGCGTAATAGTTAGCACTAGCGCATCGCACCTCCAGGGTCGATGGTTCGACTCCTGCCTTGGGTCTGTGCGTGTGGAGTTTACATGTTATTCGCATGCTTGGTAGGTTTCCTCTGGTTGCTCTCGTTTCCACCACAGTCCAAAGACATGCAGCATAGGCTGATAGTGTTTCCAGATTGCCTGTCATGTGTGTGTGCGTACTTGTGCCCTGTATCACCTTGTACTGGATAATTAGTATAGACAGTGAGTGAGTGAGTATTCATCCAAGGCTTTGATGTCTTCAGTATTGTTCTGCAATGTAGAAAAAAAAGCGTTAAATTCGAAGTCAGGAAGGGTGTAATAAACATGAACATTTAATCCAAGTAAGATCTCAAAAAGTAAGAGCTGGTTTATCGCAAATTAAGAAAGGCTGTGTGGGGAGTTTTAGCTAGTAATGTTTATTGCCATCAGTCTGGACAACAGCTAGTAAAAAAATTATTTTAAAAAGTGTGATTATTTTTCTAAGATTTTATTTCCAAGTTTGATTCAAATTCTTAGAAGGGAAAGAAGTTCTTCTCATGTACTTTTTCTACTTTTTAATCATACTGGCATTGCTCTCCACACCTTTCCTGTGGTGCCTGTGCGATGATTTAGAGGATTTCTGAGTTCAGCAGGGTTTGGCTTTTCAAAAGAGCAGGGCCATTGATCAGACGGCTCTGTGGCCAGGAGTAGAGCCCGGTCTGCCGGCTGGATTTGCAGTTAACGCCTGGGTCTGTCCCTGGAGTATGAAGCCTAGTAGCGTGCACACATGTGCGCGCGCGCACACACACACACACACACACACACACACACACACACACATTTCTCATATAGTTACAAACGTGTGTGAGGAACATCATATCTGAAAATATCAATATTCAAAAATATATCACAGTGCTATAAACAAATTTACAAAAATAATATAACTTTTAAACAAAGCTTGGGATTAGATTATATGATTAATGTTTCCAGTGTTTTAAAGTGTTTCAGTGTGAGCCAGGTGCTAAGTTGTTTCAAGTTGTAGATTATTGGTGGGTTTAACATTTATAAATCTGTGCTGTTTCTAATTTAATAACACAGAGAGGATCTTTACAGTTGTAGGGAATGTGAAAAACAGATGTGCTCTCTCTCTCTCTCTCTCTCTCTCTCTCTCTCTCTCTCTCTCTCTTCTGGAGGGAGTCTTGGCAGAGAGATCAAGAATTCTCCATAAACATAATGAGGCTGTGTAAACTGACATGGATTAACCAGCACAGGGATACAATGCTTGGTGATCTATTTTTAAATGATTTATTTTTTTTCTCTGTGCTGCAAAATTCCTTTGAGATCTGCTAATAAAGTGTTAAATGTCATCAGGAAGATTGCACAGAGATTATCTCCTTCAGAACAAATTTACAGATTAACTGCTGAACCACTTGTAAATGTATTAAGTCATATTCTATTTCTTGGGTATTTATATTACTATAATGTAGATAGATAGATAGATATACTATGTGTGTGTGTGTGTGTGTGTGTGTGTGTGTGTGTGTGTGTGTGTGTGTGTGTGTGTGTGTGTGTGTGTGTGTGTGTCCGCGAGTGTGCGTGAGTGCATGTGTGTGCGTGTGTGTGTGTGTGTGTGTGTGTGTATGCGTGTGTGAGTGTGTGTGTGTGTCCTTCAGTTTTTGCCATAGTTGCTGCATGTGTGTGTGCCTTATCTAGATGTCCTATTTATTGATCGCACAACATTACTGATAAAGGAGGCGGAGAAGCACATCCCCCAGCCCTCCTCTTTAATAAACCCCCTTCCACCCATTCAGGAACAGACACACACACACACACACACACACACATACAATCACACAAAGTGACACTGAGCTGACAGATAATACGCTAGTCCTGGACCTAGAGAAATTATAGGAATGATCATTAAAATGTTATTCATCAAGTAAGAATTTAAAAAAGGAAAACATTATATAAAATCATTACATGCAAACACTATTAAAATAGTTTAATTATGTTTGGACAAATTTACTAAAGATCAGCTAATGAGCTTAGATCAGAGGGTTGTTTCTTTATTGTGGCTCAAGTTTACGATTTGTGGTTGAATTTATTTTCTAAAAATTATGAGATATGCAGAATGTAATTAGAAGAGTCATATTAGTATTAGAAAGAATATTAATACTAATTAAATTGAAATAATAACAACTAAAGTAATCACTTAAAATATAAATGAAAGAAAAAATTAATCATAAAAATATGTTACCTGAAAGTATAAAAGATATGAAAAGGCTGAAATATTTTAGTATCCTGATACCATGACTTCCTTCATTGTGCTTCTACAGAAGTCGACTTGTTCTTTGTTCTTTACAGAAAAAAATATATATATATTATTTTAGTCAGATAATTTATGTTTCGTAAACGTACCAAATCTTCACTCAGATATATTCAAGATGAAGCAGAGCATTCTGATCACACCATCCTGTGTTAATTAACCCTGAGCACCTCAGCTGGCAAAGAGCTGGTGCTGATGCCCAGGCTGACTGTTCTGTGCCAAGCTGATGAGTTGAAACCACCCACTGCCACTTCTGTGTCCACATGTCATTTCCTGCCATCAGTAGAGGCAGCTGAACGTGTTCCATGAATAAGTGATGGGGCTGGAAAAGGGATAGGAACAGGGTAAGAGAGAGAGGAAGACCAGAATGATGGGAAGAGAGAGAGAGAGAGAGAGAGAGAGAGAGAGAGAGAGAGAGAGAGAGCAGGAAACCTGCCAGTGCCTGATCCACTCCATCAGGCAAAAAAAAAGGTAGGTGTGGAATGAGGACACCTGGCCTTTCTATAGGTAGCAGAGCCTGCTGATACCATTGTGTTATATGAAGACAAGTTCATCTCAAAAAGTTCCAGAGCATGGCCTGCAGGGACAGAACAGCCAAGAGCTCTAGTCCAGAGAAATCATCCTGGCACTCTGTACCCTCTAACAGCCTGCCAGTGGCCTGCAGAGAACCGCTAAGAAGACATCTATGTCCTACATCTATGTCCTGCTTCCTTCCCAGTATAAAAAGCCATTTCTAGTGAATTCATTTCTTTCTCTTTTTATTTGTTACCTGCAATTTAGTCACTTATCAGAAAATGTTGTAAAGTGAATCAGCAGGTGTTGTAACTATTTTCAGCACACCAGTGTACAGTATAGATATTTATGATGCAGGGTTAGGATGTATTAGCATGAACTATTTAGGCTAGTATTCATGGCATAACAGGATCGCTATCATAAAATGTAAATAATATCTGAGAATTAATTATAATTAATATCGAAAACTTAGCTAGTCAGTTTTAAGTGTATTTTTTTGAATACTACTTTCTGCTCTTTTGTATTTCTGAACTAGTGGATGATTGATTCATTTATCTTCAGTAGCACAAGACAATGGCCATTGTTTACCATGTAAAGTATTCAATTCAATTTAATTCAGTTTATTTATATTGCGTTTCTAACAAGGGTCATTGACATAAAAGAAGCTTTACAAAACCAAAAGAATAGGGATATTAGCATGAAATTAAAGAAATGTATAAGGAAAACTTTCATATGGTTGGAGACAACTTGAAACTAGATGCAAAATAGGTCTGTGTTTGTGGAGATTGCAGGTTCTCCCGTGCTTAGTGGGTTTCCTCCAGGTGCTGTGGTTTCCTCCATCAGATTAAGCTAATTGATCTTTCCAAATTGCCCACATTGTGTGTGTGTGTGTGTGTGTGTGTGTGTGTGTGTGTGTGTGTGTCTGTGTGCATGCTTGTACACTGTGGTGGATTGGCACCAGGATGTACCCTACTTAGTGCCCCAAGTTCCCTGGGATAGGGTCCAGGCCTCCCATGACCCTGTACAAGAATGAGTGAGTGTGTGATCTCACGAAATTTGATCCAAAGCAAAGCGGGAAACTTGCCATGGGAAACACTGTAAGCCATGTATATATAAACTACAATTCACTTCAGAATTCAGGCAGCCTTTTCATACTGGCCACTGGGCCAGTAAGCAAACTTCCTGCATTATCAAACAGCATGCAGTGAATGTTTTGGGGACTGGAGTGAACGTTGTTACACCATGACCAAACCCAGCATTTCTGATAAATATACTGCAGCAAATCAGTAAACCGCTCTTGAATGTTCCCAGGCCAGCCATGTGTCCAGTGAGAGGAGAGATGCCGAGCAATATGTGGAGTTGGCTAACAGCTGGTGGGTCACTGGCCAGCTGTTTGTGTGCACCATAAAGGGGCTCTGCTGGAAAAAGACAGGTTAGCCTATTGACCACAGGTCCAGAAGTGTCATCTTTTATTAATGCCAATCAAATCACAATATGGCTTTAATCTCATAAAGCAATGACACTGAGTAGTCTACTTCTTTATTTATAGACTAAATGTTGCAGTATTAAAACTTCTTTTTGTCAAAAACTAAATCCTCAATGTACAGTATTAAAATGTTAAATAAAAATCAGTATGTGCACAGCTCATGATAGTTGCCTGTTACTATCTGACAAAGTGTTATGTAATGTAATGTATAGTGTAGTGTTATGTAAATTGTGCGTGTAATTACAGTAAGGGCTGAGTGGGGAAGCAGCAGGGTTACCTGGGTCAGTAAGGTTGGCAAAAATGGTTTGAGTACGTTCATGACATAGCAGGTTACACACATGAGGTCATCATCGGGAGGTGATGACTTTGCTATAAGTCCTTGAAATAAGGAAACAAGGCAACAGAAAAAGTACACTAATTCCAGTCATAGTGCCATAGGTACATCTGAACAGTTTAACAACAAGATGAGATAAAGGTAATAATAATTGTCACTCATTTTGCCAATTTTTTTGTCGACAGGACTTGTTGATTATAACAAAACATTGTGGTTGTAATTATTTCATTAAAATTCTTTTACATGTTTTAAACTATCATTAGTTTTTTCTGTATTTCGGAGCCATGATGCACTTCAATAGTTATACAAAAGTTATATTAACCAATGAAAATTAAGCAGAGTGATAACTGCTTCGTGTAAAAGTGACATACACATGTTGTGTGCAAGAAACTTTTGCATTTGTTATGACTGGGCATGTCTGCTATGCCCTACTTAGTAATCAGGATTAATAAACTCTATTACACCCATAAGAAAATTTAGAAAGTTGGTTGATACCTGATCAGACCTTATACAGCGCATAAGGCACTGTCATCAATTCATGAAGTAAAACTGAAACTGGTAGAGGAGGAGAATAGCGACGCATTAAAAGCTAAAATTGTTTGCGTTGTTTTTAATGTTTCTCATGAACTTCAACATACATTGTAATTAAAAATGTTTGATCTCAACAAAACTCAACACTGTTTCCTTGTTCCTGTTGCTGCCATGACTCAGTCCTTTTTTTTAGTATTCTGCACAATCATTCAAAATTCACAGTGATATAACCAAAACAACTTTGACATAAATCTCTGACATTTTTCCTTTTTAACACCTTTGTGAAAAACAATGCACAAAATATTCTTGTAAAACTGACAAAATGGAGATAAGTCATTTTGCTGTCAAAATGTTCATATAAAAATATTTTCAGCCACTGTCCCTTCTGTAACAAATACATAAAATGAAAGATTTTTATATGTATTTAATATCTATTAGGTGAATATGTTTTTCAATGGAGCCAATAGATTTCCTGTTCATTATTATGGTTAATCTTAGGTTATTTGTGTATCCAGAATGTGTAGTAAAGTGTACAGGTATATGTATGGGATTATTTGGCTATTAATCTTCACCTCTTCTATCATAGCAACACAGTTATCTTTGTCAAACATACTATAGCTGAAACCGTTTTTCAAACCATTTCTCAAACCATTTCTAACAAGTTACACCTTTAGACATTTGTTCAAGTTAACATTATTTAAAGGGCTTATTGATTTTAACTTCTTTTCCTTAAACCTATTCACTTTAAATGACCAGTCAAATAGCAATAATAACTCAATATATAATAGCTCAATAATAAGTAGAATCACATTGCTTATGGTGCTTTATGATTTCCTCCACCATAACTTAATAAAAAAAAAAAAATTATGAACCCCCTGGCTTCGTTCCACAGATCCCACCATTGAGAACCATTGACATACAAATATGCACACATAGTCTTGTAATAGTTCATTTACAGACCATTAAAGACAATTATGCATCATTAGTGCTAGATACTGTTATGTCTGTGCCTGAGTCTATTTCCTACTTTAACTTAAACTGAATAACTGAGGTTAAAAATGACATGTATTAAAATCAAAAGAAAGAAAAATAAATGTCCCCCTGTCAGCTTTTTCATATTTCCTGTAGTGCACAGCCATTCTCACAGACTGTCACTGAAAGTCTTACAGACATTCACATGCACACTGCAGAAGTTGCCCTTAACTTTCGGCGTCATGCATGGTGCCTCCTCCTTGCTGTGCCATGTCAAAATGAAAGAGTAAACAAAGGGGCCCAATTCCCACATCTGCATTAATCATTCAAATGACGTATTGGCATTCTTTAGACTCGGCTGCCTCGCTTCCAAATTAACACCTCCAGGTTCAAGGGAATAGAAATTAACTGAATTATCTGGCAGCCGCAGATGTCCTACCATGGCCCCCTCCTCTCTCTCTCTCTCTCTCTCACACACACACTCACATACACACACACACACACACACACACACACACGCCCCAGGAACAGCTATGAAGCAGAAAACTGCTAATGGTCAAGAAATCATATACCAGATGAGCAATAGATATGCGCCAGACAAGGACAGAATTAGAACACTGCCATTTGTTAGTTACATATTGTTAAGCACAATTTATTAATTCATTATCTTAGTGCGTTATTATATTCTATTTTGTATTATTGTATTGCATGCTCCAATCTGTTATACAAAGCTTCGCAGTGAGTTTTTCGTTATTGATTAATGTTTCTTTTAATGTTGGTTTGTTTGTTTGTTTTGCTATTCATTTCCTTTTTAATTGCACCAATGGAATATACTAAGCTGCAGTGTCTCTGTCACAAATGACTTGGCTGCTGCTAATGCCTGTAGTACACATCCGCTAGAGCACTTCCCTGTGAAAATGCCACTTCACTGAACAATTAATTATTGTAATGATAGGCCAGTATTCAGCAGTGCTTTTTAGACTTATGTTGAGAGAGAGAGAGAGTGCACAGTCAATTCTTGTGGTGCTAGAAGTGACAGAGGCCTTGTTTTGAGTGTGCTTTTTCACACTGGGATGTCATGTATAAAGTGTAAAGCAGGAGGAGCTCAGAACAAGTTCAACTTTTTCACCACTCATACGTTTGTTGCTTTAACGTTGCATGCCTGTGTACAGCCAGTGATTTACTCATTAACTTATCATCATCATGCTCTTTACAATGTGTGATTAAGGATCGAAGTATATGTAAATGAGCGCAAGAATAAATTTTGATCTGGTTTTAGTCGCATTTGCATTTTGCAAACCTAGAGATTTGTACACATTGTAACAAACAGCAAATTCTGAATACCTTGTCCAAGTGGCAAGCAGAAGAGAGGACTGATGGTGGAGATTCCAGCGCTCAGTCAGTTCATTTCCATCACGTTGTGTTAGTCCTATAAATTGTGTCCGTCCTACTGAAAGTGGACTTGAAAAAAATATGTTAGTCTGACTGAAATTGGATTAAATAGTAAAATCGGACTAGCACATCCAGATAATGAGTCTGGGTGTCATGCTTCTCCCACACTTTTCATCTCAGTCGGACACAGAATTTGACCTACAGTAGGTGCTCCGCACATGACCCAGATAACAACATAACCACAAGGAATAGCATGCAATTCATTTGTACAAAAAGTAATGCATACAGCACATAAAAAATTTTACAGGGCTGTACATTTGTCCATGTTTGTACAACTGAATGGCAGCACGGTAGTGTAGTGGTTAGCGCTGTCGCCTTGCACCTCCAAGGTCCGGGTTCGATTCCCGGCCAGGTTTGATTCCCGTCTCTGTGTACATGGCGTTTGCATGTTCTCCCCGTGCTTGGTGGGTTTCCTCGGGGTACTCTGGTTTCCTCTCACAGTCCAAAAACATGCAGATTAGGCTAATTGGTGTTCCTAAATTGCCTGTAGTGTGTGAGTGTATATGTGTGCCCTGCGATGGATTGGCACCCTGTCCAGGGTGTACCCTGCCTCATGCTCTAAGCCTCGTGGGATAGGCTCCAGGACCCCTGCGACAGGATAAAGCGGTACAGACGATGAGTGAGTGAGAGTGTACAGTTTAACTTGCTACTCTAATACTGCTAGCTTAGTTGTTTGTTGAGTATTAGGTGTTTGACATAATAGGTCAGATCCATTACTAACAAGCTGAAAATTGGCATATCGCCACCTATTGTAGCGGAGTCGGATATACTTTGGCTAACTAATCAATTCCTCTGCCCTGCTTGTAAGGACGATAGTCCAATTAAACGGCCTAGTCACACTACATGCGTAGTTTGACTTAACTGTGTGTGTAAATGTGATGACTGACTCCAGGGTTTTCTAAGCATGAACTCTGTCACATTTTTGCAGCTACTTTGCTGTTTTTTTCTTTTCTTTTTTTTTTTCCATGTTCACTACATACGATCACTCCTACCATGTACGATGTGGCAAATTGTGGTGTGAAATGTGCCGCAACTGTTGCCGCTTAATAGCATCTGTCTCTCTATACCATGTGAATGGTATAAACAGTTGCCATTTTCAGTTGCACATAAAAAGGATCCATTTTCAGTCATTTTCTTTCTTCTTAATCTTTTGTGTGACGTAGTTCTGAAATCGTATAAGCAACTGTGAAAAATGAATCTGCACCATTTTTTGCCCCCTGTAAAAAAATGGAAAATGCTCTGCAATGCTCTTTCCTTCTACTCCTCAGCATTGCCATGTTTTGACAACCATTACAAGCATAGCATCCTCCTGAGCAAAAAAAAAGAGAGAGAGAGAAAATGAGAGAGGGAATAAAAGGAAGGATGGATGAGTGAAAAAAAAAAAGGTGCTGTCACTTTAAGGGACTTCTTGAGGCGAAGCCAAGCCAGTGACTGCAACAGTCCCCTGGCATCACAAGATGCCTGCCCAGGGTTCTATTTGCATACCATATTCAGGGCATGGCGCTCCTTTTTTATTGTTTTTAATCAGTGCAGAATGTCAACAAAATAAATGAAGTTGCAAGTGGAAGTGAAATTTTTATCACATCGGGGATGCGCTTTTCCTCCCATTCATCACGGGCCATACTGAAAGAGTGAAATTTCTGAAAATGTGGTAATCAATGGAGGAGCTCCATATGGCAGGGATCAAAGGTGTCACATAGTGTGTGGTTCTGTTTTATTGCCAGCCAGTACTGTTAATTGGACAACAAGATCAGAGGCAATATTAAAATCCAATTAAATTGATATGAACAGATTGCCAAGTGATGTACACTAATGTATAATTGAGTATCAAGCAAATGCGAGTCGGCCGTCTTGTGCTCCTACCTCCTGAATAAATGATGGAGCCGTAGAGGACAGAAACAAGTTTGCACATTAGCTCCAGCACTCAGGGCTTTCATGTGCTTCTTTTTTCCTTCATTTCTGGATGACAGTATTAAAGGGGCACATCTTTTTGTTTACAGGCCATATGCATTTTCTTACATGTTTACCGCTTGTATACAATATATACATTGATTTCATGTGTACAGTAAATGTATCTGTGGAGTAAGGAGTAGAATTGTGTATGCAATCTAGGGGTAATACTTTAAATGCAGCAATTTCATCACATGCAGTATGCCTTGATTTGTTTTTAATAAAACCTTAATGATTTATTGCTTTTTCTGAGGCAAACGAGTATGCGTCATGGAGAGAAGCTTAATCTGGTGTAAACACAGCCGTCCCACCATCTCACACGCAGACCGGTGATGCAGAGAGCACTTTAAAACAGAAATAAAGAAGATGGGGGCGGTTGGGTTGACACCATTTAACAGACCACTGAGGGCTGGATCAAGGTGACATTTCCCGATAAGGTAAACTTGGAAGACAGCCCAAAATAATCAAAGTTCATCAAAACCCATTCATTTATTAATTGTATATTTTTAGTGCAACCTTAGGGCTTATAGCAGCCATTCTAATACATGGCACTGGGGGATGATAAGAAGATTTACATATCTAATTATAATGACATTTCAGGGGCCCTGTGATGGTTGATTCATTTTAATTCATGTCTCTGCCGTTTGGCTGTTTTGGGGGCTGTCCAGACGGACTCTGAGAGGGTGAGGAGGCAGCAATAATGACAGCAGAATGCTGCTTCATTAAGGCTGATGGAGACTGGGTGGAGCGGAGGCTCGTGCGTGCCCGTCTCGGTGCCCGCGGCCATGCCCACACAAAAGGCCTTCAGAGCAGGTGCTAACAAGGTCAGAGTGCCTCCGAGCCATCTGGGAAGAGCCTGGTGCAATGTCACCAAATCTGTCTTTGTGCACAGAGCTTTCCAGAGCAATCATCGGTAGTACTCAAAGAAATCAAAAGACATTGGCTTTCTTTGGAAGACTGTGCATTTAACTCAGACCAAACAAAAGATGTACTAATTGGTTGGGTGCAATCTGTCTCCACCATGCACAGAGCAGTCGGGGTAATGATATTAATTTTATTTTTTTATTTTTTTTTTTACTCAACAAAAGATTATTTATTACTATTTTATTGTGACAACATTTAATGCAAAAGTTGTCTACAATTACATTTAAACTTATCTATTAAATGTAAAATGCTAGTATCAACAGGCAGTACTGCCTAACTATCAGCAGTTGGATTTAAATGTAGAGAAAGCAGCAGATAATATTTCCAGCTGTAATACTTGAAGGTACAGACTTTATGAATGTGTAAATCAAAAGTTTTTTCTTGAGTATTAGTAAATTGTTATCATTTATTCTCAGTACATATTCAAACTATAAGGACTAAATAAGTTGACTTTTTTAAACCCACCAAGGATCTGGGATTTTTTTTAATGAAATTTAATTTTATAGAAATACAGTTAAATACACAGGTGTATATTTTTTGTGTATATTATGAATAAAATCCAAACCAATACTAAACACTTAATTAAAAGGGCATAGATTACAGTAATTCCTTTCTTTAATGCAAATTAATCAGTACAAAAGTATATTTCATTGTATTTTTTCTATAAAAATATATATGTTATATTTTTTTAGATTGAAGGGAAAGGTGTGAAAAGTTTTTTTTATTTGTTTTGTTTTTTTTTAAATCTATTTAAATGGACTAAGATTATGGAGGTCTATATGTTGCCCACTAATCACAGATGACAAACCCAAACCCTAGCAGCACATCCCAAGTGTGCAGCACCAGCATGTAATTTACAGTTAGTATAAAATGGAAGTAAACACTCGAGAATACCTGGAGACCACATTTTCATTTCGCACCATATCATTTATTGTATTGTATTGTATGTGTGTCTTGTATGTGTGTGTGTGTGTGTGTGTGTGTGTGTGTGTGTGTGTGTGTGTGTGTGTGTGTGTGTGTGTGTGTGTGTTATAATATAGCGCCACTGTGGTCAGTCTAAACGTTCTTGTCTATTTGTATGGAATTACCTGAGATTTTTACCATTCCTTAAAAAATTCTTTTTAACATTCCTCCTTTGATTTAAACAATTAACCTTCTCCTTAAATGAGCATATACAAATAATGGGAACAATTAATCTACCAAAAACTGTAGCGTATTCAGGCCTAAAAATTGTAGTGAGACCTTCTGGCTGAATTTAGGACCCAAAACCATTTCAAAGGGAAGTGCCAGGCTGCAATCGATCTGTTTATTTAAAAAAATTTAAGGCTGCGGGTTTGAAGTGTATTTTGTGGTAAAAGGATAAACATGAAAGAAAACGTTTCACTTATAAAGACATATAATCAGCTTTAGTATCAGAGGACCCGCATACATGTGACTGCACACACACCCACATATACACACACAAACCTAGAGCAGATCTTGTGCATTTACAGAAATAGTGCATGTCACATTGTGTTACATAAACAAAACAGAGACAGCTAAATACAGATAGCACATAAAATTATTTTGTTGTAGCATCATAGAATAAGTATTTGATGAAACTTAAAGATAAAAAAGAAGATAAGTAGTATCCAGTACAAATGCAAACATCCCAAACTCATGGTGTGCAGAATTGGTTGTTTCTCTGATTATTTCATGGCGGTTGGTCCGTCTGTGGTTCAGCTTCCTATCAAATAAACTTACTTACATTCTTTGATAATATTTTGGCATTTTTTCAGGACAGTTGGAATTCGACATTTCCTACACCATTAACTGATATTGTCAAAATTCTGTTCATGCACTGCACACACCCGAAAATCCCCAGTATATCACACCAGATTAGAGTGACATTCAGGCAAAGAAGAGAAAAGGGCTACACTGGGCTTTTTCTTCTGGGAATCCTGTGTCTGATCTGAAATCACAGCATTATCTTGAGAAAATCCCAGATTAGGGGGACAGGTAAGAGCATGGCCACACTCCGGGGGGGGTAGTGTGGGAAGGAGGGAGTGCAGACAGGAGGCGCAGTAGGGGGCTAATGCTCCCATGCCTGGCCACATCTGAGGCCCACGATGACTGACAAAGCCCCATGCATGGGCCTGCATATGACTCAGCACAGGGAACAACACCTATATTCTCGTGTGGGTATAAAACTCATCATTCCACCCTGCTGCAGCAAAAGGAAACAAAATATAGACATGGACCACAAACAGAATACCTGAGCACAGATACGGAGTACATGGCCTTGAAATTAAAATCATTCCTGGTGTGGCATAACAAAATGAATGACATAAAAATAACCACACAGAACCGACAGTGCTCTTGACCCTGATGAACATTTAGAAAGGGGAAAAGGAGATGCAGCTCCGAATGTAATTATGTATTTATGGTTGCATTCCTTTCAGTATGCACTCCATAGGCATCCTACTGATGACCACAGTGCACAACATGTACACATTATAAAGAACTACAGTAACAATGGCCTTGTATTACACACCTCTGACCTCTCACCAGCCAAGAATTTCATAGTCAAGAATAAGTGGCTAAGCAGGGCCAGACTTCAAATGAAAATATGAGCTGATGTCAACAAACAATTTTTTGTTTTGTTCCTTTCCACATGATTGCTGTTACTGTTGAAAATGCACAGACTAAAGCATATGTTTGGATACTAGAGAAAAAGAAGAAGTACTTGAAAAAGGTTCAACTGCTCCTTTAGGAAGACCCCAAGCACAGTAACCTTATATCAAAGACAGAGTGTTGAACAGGGAAGGGAAGTGCATTAATTATTAAAGCCCTTTTGGTAACAAGCTGTGAGCCAGCGGATGCCTGTTGTAAGGACAACTTCCTCCTGTTTGCAGTTGTCTACGTTTAACCCTATTATTACACATACCCACACACAATGATCTGATCAGAATAAGTGGCAGGCACTGTTGCCCAATTTCAATAATTTTTTTTTGTTTTTGTTTTTCCTTGTTTTTGCTCTCATGGTTGACTAAGGCTGTCCAGACAGTATGAGTAAAGTAACATGCACTGTGGTGTAATTAAAATGTTATCTCTACTTTAACTGTATATTACCCAGAGAAAAAATATATTAAAGAATCAAGATTTTAGTGTGCTCCATGATGTCCCCTCATCATTTTGTTCAGCAAAAGGCAACTTGTGTGACAGTGGCGTTATGAGGAGCATGTGTGTGTATGCATGTAAGCATAAATAGTTGTTAATTTAGGAATGCATTTTGTAGGCTCATCTTTTAAAACAATGTCTGGTTTCAGAGTTCTTGATGCTGAAGGTTTTCTGAAGCATGTCAGGCATCTGGACAAGCCATTGTTTATCAGCTACAGTCACAATATCATCCGCCAGTCATTCCTGATCTATTACATTCCATTAATGACCCTGTGCCTGTACAAAATACTTCTGAGCAGCCAAGATACTTCGGGAGTAGAAACGACTCAAGCAAACATTCTTCTGAAAAACACATTGCACTACATGCAGAACGATGCTTTGCACTTCTCCCTGCAGTCTCAGATTTTAAAGGAATCCACCCTTCAATCATTGCCCTTGGTGTCCATAAATGACTGTGTGCAACAGTTAAACGACTCGTGAGCTATTGTGTTAGATGAGCTGGCACTGAATTAAGTATGGTTTTAACAAACACTGCTCCACAGGGCTCCTGTAAAACTCTTCCTCAATGGACTCTCCATTCTAAAGAATAACTAACCTTTGATTAGCATGTCATTTGTTTGCTTTGGTCAGTGACCTTCAACCCTGGGAATGAGCAAAGCATCCTTTACTACCTCCACCACAACATGCCAATAGGTCATTCCTTACCCTTCAATAAGACCACCAGCCTTCTTTTGGCCAATCCTCAAAAGGCTTTGTTTATTGGTCCTAATAAAAGTGTGTGTTCCCCAGGAAAGCGCTGAAGGCAATAAGTCAGGCATGACAGAGTGAGTGCTTAGCGATAACGTTATTATAGCAGTAGCCGATGTGTCTGTGCTTAACTATACTTTAAAAGCAGTATCGCAAACACACTTTTAAAAGTGCAAAATGTATGTCTTCTTCAAATATCCTTGTACCTTTTGTAGTGTTTTTAATGAAAGAAATAACATAAGATAAATGCTCCATAACATTAAATGCAAATATAAAGAGGTTTAAAAAGTGTAATGTTGTGTACAGTGTAATTAAAAAATAAAACAGTGTAACTATTGGCAAATCACTGTGGGATAGGCGGAAAACCAAGTGTTGGATCATGCTGTTATAGCGCAATAATCCATGCTGGTATGGTGTGATTTGAATTTATTCATGAACATCACTTTGCTCTTTATAATCATTTATAGTTAAATTTAATAGTTTCTATGAGACACGTTAGTTTCTGTTATTACTTGCATTATAGCAGCTATAAACAGATGTTCCCTCTTGAAGATCATAAAACAAGCAAAAATGGGTAAAAAGCTTGTTACCAAGAAAACAGAAAGGCCTCTGTTCTGAACTAGAAAACTTACTGAATCTTACATCATACGGCCACCAGAGTATCCTTCCATGAATGATAATAAATGTCCCATATCAGAGCATTCCAGCATATCAAAAACATTACAGTCTTTCAAAAACTAGAATAGCAAGGCTAATTCCTTTTTTATATACACTGAAGACATTTGGACTTGAGTTTAAAAGATGAAGATTGAAGAGAATTTCAACTTCTCAATTTTCTTCCTTTAATCCAATTTCCAGGATGTTACATGTATGTTCAACTGGACTGAGGTCTGACTTGACCAGTAATACCTTCAACTTTTTTTCATTGATGTACTCTGTTGTGTTGGAATGTATTCCAATGAGACTATGAGTCATAGTCCTGCTGCACGATAAAGTTCTTCTAAATTGCATGCATTTCTCTGTAAATTGGTAGACAATGTTTCTGTAAACTTCTAAATTCTGAAACACAGCCGAGGGGACTGTACTTTTTTTAATACTTATTTAAAATGTAAAACCTATTGAAATGCTTAATATTAATCTTAGGTTATGAATGGTGTCCCTCCTAGAAATCTTTATAAATCTATGTTACTATAAATATGAAAAAACCCTTACAAGTGCATTATATAAGACTATTGTTCATGTAGAAGGTCTGAACCAGGAACCGCTATAAAAATTTGTCCACGCCTTCTGATCTGACCATTCACCAGTACTGTAGTACAAATGATATTTACCTATTGATTTATAATAGTTTACACTATATGCCATGTCAGGACACCTGAACATTAAATACATATGTCATCCTTCACCAAACTGAAGGCATATAAATAGACTTGTGCCTTGCTGTAGTTAAAGCACTGCATGCTATAGTTTAAGATTTCCATTTACTGGAACTAAGGAGCCAATTTCAAGCTCCCTGTGCTCATTGATGGGGAAGATCTTGAGTGGCTTCAACCCCAATGAACATGCTTGACATGGATTGAGCCTCCTCAACTGATATCAATGCCAGACTTGACTAGTACCTTTATGAGCATATAAGCCCAAATTCCTACCAACACACTCAAGAATCCAGCGAAAAGCCTTCTCTCAAGGGTGAAGGCTGGTATAGCTGTAAAATGGGCACCATTTTTCAAATGGCATGTTTGCCATGCAACATTATTATTTATTTGAATAATGGTCAGGTGCACACAAACGTTTTTCATATAGTGTCGTTTCAGAATTATATTTTTAATGTAAAGTTTGCTTTACAGTTTTAGTTCAGAACGACCAATTGTTCTAGTGTCTTGTGGTTTGAGGTACCTGCCATATTTCTTCAGAACATTTATTTTTAATAGTTAAATAGAAGTTTTTAATTACCAAAGAACTTGATCAAATGAAAGTATGCATTTGATGTGATTTTTTATTTATTTAATTTTTTTTGTGTGTGTTAAAATAGCATTTCCTCACGAATAAACCCCACTGATGTTTGGCAAAATAAAATAAAAAAAATAACAACAACAATTGGCTTATGCAGGATCAGGAGTCCTTTCAAGTGCTGTCGCTTCAATTATCTTCAAAGTGGAACAGTACAGAAACCTTTATTTTGGTTTAGCATGACTTGAACCTGACCCCATTTCTTCAAGCTTGTTGAGGATTGCATGTTCTTTTAGTGCTGTTTTTTTGTTGCAGCACTTTTTACTCATTTAGAATTCTTTTTGCCTCAATTTATTATTCATTAGATTTCATTAATTTTGTAAAATGTTCTAATTGGGTATTTCTAGCATAGATAACAATCCCTTCATCGTTTTTGTACATGGATAGTATTATTTCACATCTGCTTTTGTAACAGTTATCATATTCAAAGGGACTGGGGTGTACATTTTAATTAGGATTTAATGAAATGGGTACATGACAACCTGGTGAAACTGGGCAAATGTCTGTCTGTTTCACAATGGAGAACTCTCTTTCTCTCACTCACTCTTTTTTTTCTTTTCATTTCTATCTTTTTTCTTTATTTCTTTCTTTATTAATTAATAAATATAATAATTAAAATGAATACAATTATTTTGGCTTAAAAATCAGATTATAAATTGCAGAACATGGCACATGAAACTGTATTACAGTATTGGACTGAGTGAGATCATGGTGTCCTCACCATCTCATGTTCTTTAACTTTTGAATCTGCTGAATCTGGAATTTTGTCTCTGCGATTGGAGTTGGGGTTTCTCTGTGCACTGACCCCTTATATTCCTCACCAAAATCGTATAACTGGTTGACATTTTAACTTTTTGTGTGTGATCTAAAAGGTTTTGTTTATTGTACTCTAGTTATACAAACACCTACTATGAAATTACTCCACTTTTGTATGGAAAAATATGAATCTTCAAATTCTGAGAGTGTTCTTCCAGTTTTTGAACAAGGCACAGCACATAGCCACTTGATTTTTAAGCTTCTTAATGTCACAGTGAAGCAAAAATACTTTCTGTGCTACGCAATGGCTGCCATGAGTGGTTTGAATGTGTTCATATGTTTTTTAGAGAGTGTTTAAGCCAATGAAAGAAAATTTACACTCTGTTACTGACAGTCATTCCAGCAGCATGACAGCTATGTGTCGCTAAATGTCCATGATACATTCTGTGAAATACAACGTTATGCGATTTGGATGTTGTTTGAACACCATGTTACATATTTAAAAACAATTATATGGGATACAGTATTTGTGTACAAGAGACATGACACAGCATGCAGTGTGTGTGTGTGTGTGTGTGTGTGTGTGCGTGCGTGTGTGTGTGTGTGTGTGTGTGTGTGTACAGATGATTCACATGCTTTGTGTGCAAAGCTGTTGCATTTGCTTTGTCTGGTTCTGTCCCTATTACTGGTATGTTATATGTCTCAGGGGACAACTGACTGACACACAGTTGATTGATGCACAAATGGACTTCATATGGTGCATTCATGTGCTACTGTATGTCAGGGAGCTATCATATAGTCAGCTACCAAACTAAAACTGATGGAGGAGGAGGAGGCTGATGATGCTGTAAACTAAAGTTTTTGTAATGCTTATAAGGTTTAGCATCATCATCGACAGTTTGTTCACAATAACACTCAACACGTTTTTTTTCCTTTAATCTAATTTAAATAATTTCCAACTACTTTCCATTTGACTCACTGCAAAATCACAAAGCATGAGTTTGCTTGATTGTTTTCATTAAAACCCAACCAGCATATTATTAATACTACATTGCATGCTTAATTCCCATGTGCACTGTACACTGGCAAGGTTAGCTGAATGTCAAGCCCTTTTAAGGTAAATTATATCTGACCAGACATATCACACAGTAGAAGAACAAAAAAGTGAATGTAACTCCTGGATACACGTAACTCATTTTACCTTAAATGGGGTCAGTACCTAACATAAATGTGTATGCAGCATGTGTATTTGCATACCTAAGCAGATAATAATTTAAAGCTTAACTATTTATAAATGCTGGCTTTGTCATCTTGGTAACAGTAAAATAATTTATAATACAATTTTGTGAGATCACACATTATAAATCTGGCAATACTGAAGCATTAAATGCCGTTAATTCCTTAACTCTTACTTCGGTCTTGAATAACCACAATGTAGTAATTCATTTGAGGGCTCCTATCAAAGGCTTGGAGAAGTAACTGTAGTTGTTTCTCTGTAAATCATCTGCTGTAAATCTTCCTAAAGTTGCTAAACTAGCTTCAATCATCTGTGGCTTTTTTTTTTTTTTCAACAAATCATGCAATCTTCTTTTTCTATTTATTTATTTTTTATGTTGACTGTTTAGCTTTTTCATCAAGTTCATTTTGAAATTAGTTTTTATTGTACTGTTTGGGTGGTTGCTGCTTATTTTATTTCAAGTAGTTCTTGTTTCATTTGATTTGAGGTTGGTCCTTTTTTTCCTTGTTGTTAAGCTGCTTTTTAAATAGGCAGTAGTTAATTAAAGTCACCTCTCATTTTTGAAAAGTTGACTTGCCCTTCAAGGCCATCATATTCAAGAGATAAATTTAACAACTTGTCCCTCTCCAGCAGTCTTGAGATATCTTTCTTTACCTACCACTTTATTAATTTAGGTTTCTTTTTAACTGATGTTCTATGTATTTTTATTTTTTTTATTTCGCCTTGAGTTTAATCTTCTTTAGTAGAACGCTTTAATCCCAGACACAATTAGCCCTATGCAGCCATGTCTAGCTGCCTCGGTACAGGCTAAAGCCCTAGGCAAAAGCACTGCGTTCTCCTACTGCCCACACTAAAGATTACAGACCACTTTAGCTTCTCCACACATCCTTTAATGCACGTTGTATAGTCAGTAGGGTTAAAAATCTGTTCTCCAAATCATAATCATAGTTCACATGCTAGTTGATGCGAAAGTATACACCAGACAAGCATTGATCGTGGAAGGGAGATATGCTACAAGGGTGTACTTTGCACAGTTGTAAAATTGTCCCTAAGGATTCTTTCATAGGTTAGGGTAGAATACCGTAATATATATAAATGTACACTGTTCTCTATGTCTGTGTGCTGTGCGCCTGCGCTTTCACATCCATCTTTCACATATCCACAATGCCTACAGGCCCCAAATGTCAGTATTATCAGGCAGCAGGCTTGGTCAAATTTGCATCTGTTAGCATCAGTGTGGGAGCAGTTCTAAAGAGCAGGAGTTCAGAGCAGTCACAGCTTAATGTTCATATCGATAAGACTGCGTTCAAAGCATGGAAGGAATGCATTTGTGATGTCAAAGCTGAACAAATTCCCTGCTACCTGCTATGAGCTCGTCCTCCTCTAAGCTTCAAAGTTAGGGATGGAAAAAGGGAAAGAACAGATTTGGCCATTTACTGCAGCAGAATGGACAGCGAGTTTAAGTTGCTGGAAAGATATGCTCATCGTGTCTCTTTCTAAGTTAAACCTAGAGACTTAGACTACGGTAACCACTTACATGTCCATGCTTAATACACCACATCTAAAAGGAAAAGTTTTATTTACAAGTCAGCGCCTTTCAGAGTCCTGTTAAGAATCATTGCCACCATACCACCCACAGTCAGCATTTCCACAATGCCCTTGGGCATCAACTGTGTAACACCACAGCATCACTCAGAGCCATCACAGATACACTGCTGTGGTTTACGTTGAGAAAGTCCGCTTTGATCCAGTCCTTCAACTCACACGCATCCATGGCCTGAACCACCTTCAGAGCTGAGAACAAGCACAGTGAAAGTAACCATGTGCCACATGCATCCCTCAACAGAAACTTGAGCTCAGGACTGGAAAAGTGTTTCTTTGGCAACCAAGCCAGTCAAACTAATCATAATTAAAAACTCATGAAGACAACTGACACAATACATGAACTTACACAAGATCAATATGAAATTGTGGCTGAAAAGCAACAGAGTCGGCACTAGAAATTGAAAATGGAACTGCAACATACATTGTGATTATTGGTAAAGTCACAAATGACTCATGTTGTGTGTATGTACCTTATGAGTGCTGTATAAATGAGCCAACACTCTTGTCAGATGCAGGTTTTCTCAAAACTAAGGAGTACAGGAGAGCAGCAGCGTTGGAGGGGACATCAGCCTACGCCAGGGGGCATGCTGGAGATAATTGGCTGACCAGCATATTGAGAATGAGAAACTGCTTAGGGGGGTCAGTGCTCTTCACACATAGTGAGTCATTAGTGACCAGTGCTGAATGGAATATTAAGCTGTTAAAAAAAAAAAAAAAAAAACTATTAAAATTTGAGCCAGGAATCTGTGCCAATATTACAGAAGCAGGTTGACAGAGGGAGATTAAAACTTTATAGGGTCAATTAGCAAGAGTGGCCTCTATCCACCAGAGTAGAGTGTCAGGGATAGAGCAGAACCAGGACAGCAGCAGACAATGAGGGAAGAATTTTAGCCATGGTGAATTCAGTGCCATTGAGATGCTCAGTAAGGTCACACTGACCATAGCAACAATGGAACTCTCAGGCCCTGGTAATGAATTTGGCATAAGCCTTGTGTGTGTGGAATTGCAAGCTTTTTTTTTTTTATCATTTTCTTTTTTTTTTGCAATGAGAGAGCAGTTTGGTCTGTGCTTTTAGGTGGATGTGGTAGTGTAAAGACAAAAAAGAGTAAGGACTGCCAAGCAGAAGAGTGCTCGGCAGCCTTGTGTTGACGAGATACTGAATGGAAAACTAATAGAGTCCCAGGGACAGCTTAGACAGGAAGGTACACCTAAAGGGAAAAGTAAAATACTTCATCAAAACATAGCAAAATGACCAACAACCTGCCCTTTGAAACAAAAGAATCTATGATCTGAGAGTAGGCAAGTAGTCAGAAAAAAACATCGCCTCGGCATCTCCTTTTATCAGCTGCATTAATTTGCTCTCCAGAACAACAAATGATTTTTTCAGCTCTTTTGAGAATTTTTTTTCTTTTATGTGCTTCTCAGACATTAATTATATATTTATATATAGAATATGCAAAAAGAAATCACAATGTTGGAAGGCATAGTGATTAAATATTAAACAATGCAGAAATTCTGTTACCTAAAGGGATGCTAGTTCTTTTTCTTCTTTTCCCCCACTTCAGCCTCTTTTTTTCCTCATCTGTTTCTCTTTGTGCTGAAAGTTCCTTTATAGCAAGCTGTGCTCCGAAGGCATGCATAGCAGGCTCAGATGAAGTTTATCTCAGTTGTGAGGCAGCCTGGGTCATTTTGCAAAACTAATGTGTCAATACTTGCCGGCTGAGGCACTGACCAATATGTTTGCAATATGCATTAAGTTTGAATTATTTCTTTCCCCTTGGCTGCTATGGAAAGATGGAAAGAGAGGGAGAGAGAGGGGGCACTCTGCACACACTTTGGCCCTCGTCCTCAGGGAAGCATTAGCAAACATTTGAAGGGGGGAAAAGGCATCTGCACCATAACCAAGACACTGTATGGTGAAGAGGTCGCAGTCCATTCCACTACAGTGCTATTTTAGTTGCTCGGCTGAGGTGAAGTAAAGGCAGGGTGGAGGGAAAGGAGAAATACGTCTCTGCTTTGGCATTCAAACTGTGCCTTTTTGCAGTGACTGTCAGGCTCTGTGAGAGTGAAGACTAGTGCTGATGACGCACCAGTAAACTTTCCTATTTGGAATGACACTCAGTAGTCAGATGTGGGCAAAGGAATGAGCCAGGACACAAATTCACTGTGTAATATTAATTTATTCATACAATGTCATTTACTTTTGTACATTAATGCAATGTGCTATTTAATGATTGCTAAGTGATAAGACTTCCATTCCCACCCTCTGCTACTTATGCACAGCAATTACAGATTTACTTTGTCTTGTATATGTATCTATGATTCTTGGCTGATTTTGGCTTAATATATTGGTGGACAGTAATTTTAAGGTCATGCCACAGATGTTTGATTGGATTTACAGGAAGTCTGAGCTTGGGCTTGGCTATTCCAAAACACCTTTCCTGTTCTTGTTATTCTTCTTCTTATTGTTGTGGTTGATGCTTTCAACCTTTCATTTCCTTGTAGTTTTCCCTATGCTTTGGATTAGCTTCTTCATATTGTGTAAGGTCCTCTTGTGCCACCAAAACCACTCTCTGACCTGTCAAGGCATGGACTCCACAAGACGTCTGAAGGTGTGCAGTGGTATCTGGCACCAACACATTAGCAGCATATCCTTTAAGTCCTATAAGTTATGAGGTGGGACCTCCATGGATCGGACTTGTTTGTGCAGCACATCCCACAGATGCTAAATCAGATTAAGATCTAGGGAATTTGGAGGCCAAGTCAAAACCTTGAACTCTTTTTCATGTTACTCAAACCATTGCACAACAATTTTTGCAATCTTGCAGTGCACATTATACTGCAAAAGAGGCCACCGCCATGAGGGAATACTGTTGCCATGAAGGGGTGTACTTGGTCTGCACCAATATTTAGGTAGGTGGTATGTGTCAAAATAACATGCATACAAATGCCAGGAACCAAGTAAAGTTTCCCAATAGTACATTGCCCCGAGCATCACACAACTTCTGCTGGTTTGCCTTCTTCCCATAGTGCATACCTTTCTCAGGTAAGTGATGCATATGCACCCGGCCATCCACATGATATAAAAGAAAATGTTTTTCACCAGGCCAGGCCATCTTCCTCCACTGCTCAATCATCCAGTTCTGATGCCCACATGTCTCTTATAGGTGCTTTCAGCAATGGTCAGTGGTAAGCTTAGGCTTTCTGATTGTGTGTCCTGCCAACTTTCTATCATAGCCAGCATTAAGTATTTAGCAATTTGTGCTAAATTAGCTTTTTAATGGGATCGGATTTTGCAGGCAATCCTTTGCTTCCTATGCACAAGTTGTCCATTTCCTTATGATGTTAAAGCAAATCTATTGCATGATAATCATGCTTAATCACAGGACAAATGTTGCCTGGGTATTAGGCTGTATTTGGATTCTACCAAATGCTTTGGGGTTAAACTCAGTCACATCAGCCCAGAAAACTTTTCAAAGCCTGTTGCACACTGCCACCATGGAGGCCAGATTTGTAAATAGCCGATTGTATTGTTAAGGTCTGCACAGGGTCTCCTGTTTCAGCCAGTGGTAGTACGTTCAGTGTCACAGTCACACTCTTGGATGTCTTTTTAAAAATTGCCTTGCTTGTCTGAGCGCTCAGTTTGGTTAATATTATTTGATCTTGTTTGTGCCATTTTTCCTCCATTTTGTTATAATGGTTTTCACAATGTTCCTAAGAAGGTGTGCTGATGTAGTAACCTTCTCTGTCTTTTTTTTTTTTTTTTTTTTTTTTAGCCACTTAATCTCAAAAATGCATTGGAAGGTCATTGGTCTTGGTGACAGCAGGACTAATCCAGTTTGCCATTTTAGCTGTGCGACCTCCCAAAGGCAGTGATATTTATTGTGCAAGCATACAATTGGACAGAGGTGGATTTAAAATGAACACAGGTGTACCCTGTTTAACATATTTAATGTGAACACTGAAAAATTCAATACTAGTTCTAATTTAGAAAGCAAGTGGGTGAATTTGTATGACTTTGTAGATTTTTACTTTAATAAAGTATTGTGAAAAGCATAAAGAAAGTATAAGGAAATGCTGATAGAACTAATGGAATTAAATGGTTATAAAGGGCAATAAACAGTTATAAACTAAACAAAAACATTAATATTGGTGTAAAACCCCTTTTCCTTCAAAAATACATCAATAGTCTTAGGCATGTTTTATGTGCAGTTTTCTAAGGAAATTGTTTGCACAGATCTTCTTGAGACTTTAATTGTTGTCCTTTGTTATGCTTTTTTTTCTGGTACACCCTGACAGCCTTCATTATGTTATTTTTTTATTATTGAAAAATGGTGAAATACATAATATACTACATTGTTGTACAAGAATTTTTATATAGCATAGACAAATAGACAGATAGATAGTTGTTCGGGTCACAGACTTTTTTGAGGTCTCACAGTAATAGGGTTTCAAATAGAGAAATATGTTCTGGCTGAAAATGGCTTCCAAAATGAACTATGCAGGGAAATAGTCATAGTAATTTTGCTATAAAAGCACTGCTGGTGAAAAAGAAGAAAAAAGAGCTAAGAAAGGGCTGGCTACTTACTTATGATATTAAAGAGTAAATCTGGACATCACACAGTCACAGACACACACACACACACACGCACGCACATTTGCATGTGCCTTTTGGGCGTTTTTCGAAGTCAAATTCAAAGGCTCCATATAGGTCACTCCAGAACCAATCAAAAGTTAGGTAAAAGCTTTTCAACCAAGGACAAGATTACAGTCTGCTGAAGTATTTTAAGGGCAAAACTGATTGCAAAAAAACATCATATTAAAATGCAACATTTTGCATCAGACAGGAACAAACAAGTATGAACAAAAGAGGTGGCGTTAGATTGCTAAAGCTTCCCCTTTGGAGAGGCCTGCTCTGGCCCTGGGCAGACGTGTGATTGGCAGGTGGGGGAAAGCAGGAGTGAGACCCTGAGGGTAGTGTGCGCAGCAGGGATTTGGGTTTCACTATGGCCTCCCTCTCGCTGCACGTTTGAAATCTAAGAATAAACAGTGATAAGGCTTAAAACTTTTCACCCCTGTTTAATTTTGCCTGCTTCACTACCTCACCAGGGACCCTACCTAAGAAGGACTCTAAGGTGTATAAGAGAGAGAAAGGGAAGATAGTGAGGTAGTGCAAAAGTGAGTAGCTGAGTGAGAGAGAAGGTGTTACACACATATTTTTGTTATCCTGCCTGCACAGGCTAGCCTGTGTGAGCCCTCTGACTGTTACACTAATCACTTTTACCTGGTAACTGTCGCCTTTATTCTTCTCGTTTCCTTTTCATGGAATTATGAACTAGCTAAAGTTTGGGAGATGCACCATGTCTGAACATTTACTTCCTTCCTAGTGTATAAATTGCTATCTCACCCTTTCACTTCATTTGCCAGAATTTTGACACCCACAACCTCCTTGTCTTCTCTGCATTTTTCAACAACTCCTACTCAAGCAACCCAGAACTTCAGCTCAAGTTCCCAGAGTTCTCATCCTTTTACAGTTCCACAAGCACTCCATAATGCACAGTCTGTACTCGAACTCAAACTGCCATTCTGTGCAAGGAAGAGTAACTGCCATCCAAAGACTTTTACCCTGTCCTGGGCCGCATTAGATGTGAGTCTTAATCTGTTATCTTCCTTCTCTTCTTACTTTCCTTAGTTTGTTTTCATATCAAAAACCCACCATCTGCCTTCTGTCGATTATACACTATATGATGTAATTGCAAATAAGAGAAGTAGACAGTATCTTCATTACTATCCCACTTTGGACTTTAAGCATGATGAGGGTGATGATGTACAATAAGAATGTGTTTAAAGTGGGCTTGTAAGTATAACAAGCACACGTGTCGAAAATAAACACACCAGGAAAAATCCATTAATACCAAAAGGCCCCTGCTTGCTTTGGCTTTGTTTTCACTTTGATTTGCTGCTGTTGCAGTTTTGCTGGTTCACTTGCGTGAGGTCCAGGGAACAAATTAATCGACTGAGCACCTGAACATGAGCTTTGATTTCTGACTCCTTTTCCTACTAAACATAGCCAGGGAAATGCATTGCTGCACACATGTGTAGAAAATCCCATTCCAAACACATGTACAGGGGCAATGTCTCATTTTTATTAGAAACATAAAATCACTCTTCTTTAATGTTTTTCAGATTTGTGTGTTAATTTATCATAAAGTCACTGTATTATACATTGCATTGGCCTTGAATGAGCATCTGGCATATTGGCAACTTTGGGTGAGTTTTCACGCTCCCTGTCCTTCACTTTTATTTTTACATTTTACAGTGTTATACAGTAACACTAACAGTAAAGAGTTATAATTTATTATGGTACATAGCCCATAATATTGAAGTAGAGAAGTTATATAGTTTGTGAAGAAAATGTGCAACTCTATAGATAGATTCATACAGTAGTTAGATAGATAGATAGATAGATAGATAGATAGATAGATAGATAGATAGATAGATAGATAGATAGATAGATAGATAG
>JAQMYJ010000039.1:14006052-14015527 GCA_030014305.1 Clarias laeviceps | reverse complement strand
TGTGTCTTAAAATAACAACTAACTGTTGTTTTTGTTGTTGTTACGTAATTACCTAATTCCATATGTGTTATTTTATAATTTTGAAATCCCCAGTATTGTTGTAGAATGTAGAAAATAAATTACTAAACAAAAACAAAGAAATTTGCAAGTGACCGCAAACTTTTGAACGGAAGTGGAACATTTTTAATATGTGATTATGATGAGTGCTTATAACTACAGTTAATGTAACTGCAATGGCATGCATAGCAAACTTGGATCTCTGTTCACCAGTGGCTGGGATTTCAGAAAATGAAAGACTTCTTCCAGGTTCAAGGAGAGCTAGATTTGTTTAAAAGAATGTTTGAATAATGCACAACTTTGAAAAGAATTGCTTAGATTTTTTTTATTGTTTTTTGTTTGTTTCTGTGTCACTTGTTTGTTAATTATCAAAATTCATTCCTCATTCCTCATATGTCTGGCCTTCTGAATTATCTGCCCAATTTTTTTATTTTTATTTTTATTTTTTACCAAAATAGACAGTGAGTGTTTATTTTACACTCACATATTTGTCAGTTCAGGAAGTGAGAGTTTGCACACATGCTCACATGTTATGTGCATGTGTGCTTTGCATTTCATTTCTCCTGTAATATTCACTTCCTTTTCACAGTTATTCATTTCAATTGAAAAAGAAGGAAGTACCTATGCCACTATTGGGTGCCTACTATACTGTATTTATATGATTTAATGCTTTAATTCACATATCCACATATTTTCTTATAATTTGCATTGGTGTAAATACTAATGCTTTACAGTTAATATTTATTGCATTGCCAGTAAACTAACCTGTGACATTCAGGCCAAGAGAATTACTGAACTGAACATGAGATAGAAAGTGAGTCAGGACTGAATGCAAGAGAGAGAAAAGAGCGAGTGAAAGAGGTGGTTAGGTTGGCTCTGTGTCATTTGACAGCTATAATTACAGGCCTGCCTTGCTCTCACCGGTTCACTATTCTGTTGCACAGTTCTGATCTGTTGCATTGGCTTTGCCTCACTGACTGACACCAAAAAAGTGACTCCTAACTGAAAGCTTTTCAAACAGGTCCACCTGGCAATACTCCAAGGAACTGAGCATTTTTCGTGAGCTCGGGCTCTTTTCCAGCAAGTTTGTGATGTGTCTGAACTTGAGTGTGTCACCGATGTGAATGGCTCGTTGGTGGCGGTGTTTCTGTGCGAGTGTTTCTGTATACTAACTTAAAAGAAAATTGAAATAGAAGTAAATGAGGAAAATTGAGGTTTCAGACGCAACAGAAGGCACGGTACACAGAGAAAGAGAGAAAGAAATCTCATTTGTAAAATCCACATAGTAATTAGACAACAACGCAGAAGTTTGTAATGTTTGTGTGTTAGTCTCTCCTCCCTTCTGCCAGAGCAGACTGCCCTGATCCATCAAACACCAACAAAGACATTGTAAATAATAAGAATAATCTAGTGTGTGTGTGTGTGTGTGTGTGTGTGTGTGTGTGTGTGTGTGTGTGTGTGTGTGTGTGACCATCACCCCTACATCCCACACCTCACTTTGAGGATTTAGACAATTACATCATATTCATACCACCCTGTTTGGCTAAGTGCAAAACTACATATTATATCATCAGGTGTAATAGATAATGAATAATTCTAATACTTATAATGATTTCTAAAGCTCTGAGTATTCTCTAGTATCTTTCATCTTGAGATTTTGTATCATTACGTGTACAATACAGCCGTCAGCATGCTTCACACAAATATGTCACAGAATCTCTGGGACTGCAATCGGTCCTAAACCAATATATTTAAAATGCCTTATAACTTCAAGATATATCATGAGGGATTGTTAAATAACGTTGCTCTGTGAGACAGTGAGCTTAGATTGATGGTGAACAAAATATTTAATTGGCGAAATGTTAAGGTACACATCATCTAGTATAAGAGAAAAGTATTCTGTCTTAGAGATAATAATGGTTCAGAAGGTCCCAGGTGCAAATCCCACGACCACCAAGTTGTCCCTGTTGGGCCCTTAACCCTCAACTGCTCAGATGTATAATGGGATCAAAATGTAAGTCGCTCTGGATAAGGGCATCTGCCAAATGCGTAAATTTAAATGTAATCTACAAGGTGCGTTCAAGTCAAACCAGTACTTTTGATTATGCAGAATACAGAACACAGTTATGTAAAATATTTCCTAATTTCTCTATTTAATCCCTATAATTATGTACTTATCCAAGCGTTTCACTAGTGCTTGGATATCATCAAGGTAGAAAGTTTTGGACTGCATGCTTCCCCCCTGAAACGCTAGCCTCCAAGGAATTCCTTTAATAGCACAAACCTGTGGAAATCATTTGGACCGAGGTCAGGCTTGTACAGGGGACGTGGCAATAACTCCGAACCGAGTTTCTCTAAAGCGCATGTGGTGTTTGTGAATGATTGTGTGTACAGTTCCCACAGACAGATGCATCTCTTCTGAAAGTTAGCAAAAAGTTATGTCACTTTTTAAGCATTCGTTCACTGAATATTTACAGGAATGTCTGCAGCATGGCATTTTTTTAAATGTTTGCACTATTAAAATATAACTGTGGTTAAGCATCTCATCAATCCCACTGTGCCTGAAGTCTTCTGTAAATGTCAATCGGTTTAACTTCATTGATGAGAAATGTCATCAGTCCCTGTTTGACTTGAACGCCTCTCGTGCAATCAAATTATACTAAAAGTGTATACAAAGTGTATTCCTGTCATCACGTTATAAAAAAGGAAATCAGAATGGATTAAGATTGATTTCTGAGTTTTAATTTTTTTTAAACATTGAGAATAAAAATTCTGAATTGTTCGTCTGGCCTAAAGTGCAACACCTCTTCTGGAGTCTGCGTGTGTGTGAGTGTATGTGTGCACACTAAGAGAGGTGTGTGTCTGTTCACACACACCCTAGTGGACATCATAAAACATTGCACAAGCAGCAGCAGCAAGATCAGAGTTATAACTTAAACTGACAATAGATGTGTGTTTTTAATTTCCTAGTGGGGACCATGACAGGACAAGCATAGAAAAATCATTGGCAGAAAAAAAATGCTTTTGTACAGTTCTTTCAGTTTTTTATTTAAAAAGAAAAATAAATTATAAATTATAAATAACTAAAGTCAACATTTAATTTGTTTCCTTTTTGTTTTTAAGGTTATATCTAGGGTTAGGTATAAGTATAGGCATAGCATTAAATTATTAATTATTATTAAATAATGTCATTAGAACATACTCGCCAATATAATAAGAGGAATGTGCATGGTAGTTTTTTGGTTTAACATTTTGCATGTGTGATTATATTTTTCCTAATTGTTTGAATGATTTTACACACCTAGATCATTAGAGCCACTGAATAAATTAAAATGTAAAAGAATAGATGTTTGTGCATGTGCGTGTGGGCGGGTTTGTATGTGTGCATACATGCGTGCAAGTGTGTGTGTGTGCGCGTGTGTAATAAATGAGCAAAAACAATATACTGTGGCCTCCTCCTGAAAGATGTGCGCTGTCAACGGGAATAAATAACTTCACACCCCATTGCCTACTGAGAAAAAGAGAGAGAGAGAGAAAAAAAAACAACTTTCAACTGCATGAATATGCAAATATATATCACCCTGTCTGTGTGTTTGTTTGGAAAGCGGCTGCTTTTTTGTTGAGCAATTAAGAGTGCAAACATTTCCTTCTTCTTACTCCCTTCTGCAGAACAATTGTTAACTGTAGAGATGATGTGTAAAACCCATTGTTGCTTATTAAAGCAAAAACAGTTCCGATTCTCTGTGGTGGAGATGAGATGAGATTTGTCCCATCATGGGCAGTGTGTTTAATTCTTCAAAAGTCCTACATACACACACACACACACACACACACACACACACGGCTGTCCTTGTCCCAAAGAATCAGAAGAGAAGACCGCACCAACCTGCCGCCATGTAAAATATTAATAATTTTTAAAAAGATGATGATGATGATGATGATGATGATCAGGGCAACTTGACCTTCGCATGCATTTTCCAGCTGCAAGCTTATTAGAATAACCTTCTGCACCCTGGCTTCACCGTGCGCAAACACACTCGGACATGACCATGCAAATCAGTGATAGTTGGGCCCTCAGGGGAGCTAGCAGGAGCATTCCTGTTGCCTGAGTGCTGTGCTCCTGACCCGCTCATCTGGAATCTTGCGGCGCTCTCGCCTGCTCCCGCTGACCCCTTCGTCATTAGCATCAGGCCGCCAATGCGCATTGTTTGCTTGCATTAGAATGCAACATTTCACATGCAGAATATGCAGAACAAGGCCTCCTCCGCTGGGAGGAGGGCCAGCGTTGCTCGGAGTGCACTATACTGTAAAGGAAGTGGTAATTATTCTGATCATACGGCAACTGCATTCAAGTCATTTTACTTTTATAAATTGTTGTTGTTGTTTTTTTTTTTAAAGATACATTTTTTTAACATGAACAAAATCAAATAGTGATTTTTTTTTTTTTGTTTGTTTTCACAGTACAATGATACACATTTTGGCATTATTTCCACTGCCAGGTGACCTGCACTTTAACTGAGTCCTCAAGCTGAACCTGGTTACCCTTATTGTCAGTGAAGCTAGAAATATCCCAGACCACTGGTCAATCACAATCATTACTCGAGACAGCCTGCAAGTTCTAGGGTACTCCGTGTGATCCTGAGCTCTGGTTACTGTCTGTGCGGATTTTCTTATGTTCTCCTTGTGTCTGAGTAGGTTTCCTCTGGTTTCCTCCTACCTCCCAGAAACATAAAAGTAAGTGGACTGTAGCAGTGGGGAGCCTGGAGCTTATCCCACACTTTGGGCACGAGATAGGAGACGCCCTGGACAGGGTGCCAATCCATCGCAGGGCACATGTTCCTAGTTAGTAAGCATACACCATGATCCACCATGACTCTGAGCAGTATAAAGATGGTAATGAATGCCAACCAAAATCTGCCACACTTCATACTACCATATTATACAGTCTGTAAAACTGGTACACAATGACTGTTCAAACATACTTTTTAATAGTGTGTTTGCGGTACTGCTTAACTAACAGAATCATTTTTTGTTGATCAAGCAACAATTCAAGACAATGAATCTGCTCTCAACAAAAAAAAAAAAACCTCCTCTGTGAGGTCAGCACCATCTCCAGAAAACTCTTCCTATGTTATAATATGAAGGAGGAAACAGGGCACAAGTATTCAGAGTACAAACTGTAACCGGACCATACTTGGGGGGACGACTAAAAAAATGTGTGTTTGTGTGTGTCTGTGTGTGTGTGCGTGTGTGTGTGTGTGTGTGTGTGTGCGCGCACAGGCACATCACAGAGTGCCCAGTTAAGTGCTATTGCTCGTACTGTGAGGTAGTTCTTTGCTTCTCTCAAGATGTTTTCCTATGACTTTAGATCAATCCCTTTTTATTCCACCTAACAGTGTGGGATCAATAGGCACAGCCGTGCCACGCCAAATACAGCCACTGAAGGATGAGCCATCAGCATTCCACTGTCACCATATCCGGCTCTCTCTCTATTTCTCTCGCTTAGTGTTTGGCCATGGAATAAATTAGTGCTCAAAAACATCGCTTTAACTCCAAGCCCAGCCAGTATGTGCCCCCACTCCACATTTGTATTTAATCTCATTTAAATGAAAGGGACTTTGGCTGGAAGGAGGTGGAGAGTGCCAGGCTCCACTTCAGAGCTGGCTGTGGTGGACGATAATACCCAGCTTGGTGGCACCGTGGTTAAGGGAGCAGGGCTTGGGGGGGTGGGGGAAGGGGGGGGCTTTAGGGATGGTGGGTCCAATCAAACCCAGCAGGAAGCCCCAGATGTGGAGCCACTGAGCTGACAGCACTCTCTTCCGCTCTGTATGAATGTGGCAGTGAGAGAGACTGAAGGAGGCTTGTGTAATTTATTCTTGCATGATGAATTCGGCATGTAGGTGAATGCATTATATGTATAGAGCAAGAGAGAGAGAAAATGGCTTTCAGTGACGGCTGTCTCTCAGGATGAAGGTCTGTGAATTAAGGTGTGTGGAGGACAGGATGAGGGTGAAGGCTGTTTGTTTTCTTTTGAGTTGCCCTGCTCTTTCTCGCTCTCTCCCTCTATTTCTCTTTCTCTCTATCTTTCTTCCCCCCTTAGAGGGGGAAGGACAGGAGAAACGGTTCAGATGGGCAAGATATGTGGCTATATGCCCTCGTATCTTATCAGGCTCTGCTTTCTTGAGAGTTAACAGCAAGACACACACACACACACACACATACACACACAGTGTAACCAGGGGCTTGGAGAGAGGTGCTGTGCCAGATAAGGGACCGATGGAGCAGCCACAGTGTTCAGAGGCCAGTCTGAGGAGCAGATAACAGCAGATAAGATTCATCCTCAAAGTGCTTATGGGTAACATCTTGCTAACAGTGTATTTCTGACACTGCTTGTGCCTGAGGAGGGACATTGCTGCCAGGACAGAATTGTCATGTATGTGTGCAGGCTGATCTTTGGTGTATGTGAGTCTATATGAGAAGGTTGGTCTACCTAAGACATTGACACATACCCCGGGACGCCCACACGCCTCATCTAATGCGTGACTGCTTGTGCCCATATGGCAAAGGCACCATTTACATAATGTCATATTTTATTTAATTAGGCATTCTAAATGCAATCAGAATCTGAGGAAGATTCTCACATGGAATGCTGGTTGGTGATACATGATAGCACTCTGACCCAAAATGCGCCCGCTGCACCCAGACCCCGAGAGATTGAGTTTCAGGCTTGTACTTAGATCTTATCTCGGAGAAAGGGGATTACTTATAGACAAGACTTCAAAATGTTATAAAGTCAAAGGAGACGTTTTGAGGCTCTTTGTGCAGATATTAAGGTCACCCACTTCTTGTGAAACATGACCTTTTTTCGGAAAGGAAGCTGTGAAACTAATCTGAGGGCTCTTTTGCATGTGATACCATGCGGGAGGTGTTGTGCTGGTGGACGTGTATGGGCTTGAGGTTTATTTTAGGACGTTTACTCCGTGACACAGGTGCTTTCTTTTTCCGAGAATTAGGAACTAGAGCGCCTTGTGCCGACCACCATGATCAGCCAAGTGTCAAGAGGAGTGCTCGAGCGAAACTGGCCCCCAAGCTGATACTGGCAGTGGGAAATGGGGGGTGGGAAGGATGAAGGTGGGGGCGGTAGTGGGGTGTCTAGGGGAGCAACCATGCAGGCTCCCCTAGAAAAGGGAAGGAAGGAAATAAGGATCAGTGGTTCCATCAAACAACCAGTCTCTAAGCTGAGTGCTCTCTCTCTCTCTCTCTCTCTCTCTCTCTCTCTCTCTCTCTCTCATACACACAGCTATGTCCACATCATCCCCCTCCAGCACAGAGCTCTCACACTCGTGCTCTCACATGCCTACAAAGTAAAATAAATAGAGTACACCGAGTCCAGCTTGCATATTATTTAATGAAGGCAAAGTGTTTCAAGAGGCTGCTGAATAGTGCATGGGGTGAAATAAGGCCTGGCCAATAGCATAAGTAACCCTTTGTATTTTTTTTTTTTATGCTTCTGTTTATACATGGACATTTCTTTTTTAAACATTGCTCTACAAGTAAAATTATAAAAGGAGAAAAGAATACAGGTGATATATTTCTAATATTGCAGAGAACAAGATAATGTGACATTTATTATTTCTAATTCATGTATTAACATTAACTTAGAGCCTCTTATACACCAACTGTGGCTGAGGGCAATAGTTGTTGAAGTGTGTCTGTTAGTGTGTCCAAGTGATTGTCTTAAAACTGTGTCGGAGGATGACGATGAAGGAGAAATTTCTGTTCAGAGAATTATCAGAGGACAAGGGCAAGCAAAGTGAGCAAAGCAGGAAAAATGACGTGATGGCAAATGCAGAGTGAACAAATTCTGAACTAACTGCTTGCACAGACCTGCATTAGTATGATCATGTTTCAATTTGCTTGGCTTTGTCTCAAACTGCATCCTAAATTGTTAAACAAAATGTAAAGATAGTATGCAACTGCATGTATGATACAGATACACCACAGGCAGAAAGGTATTATTATAACATATTTTTTTTAAATAAAAATACATATACAGTGTGCTATTTGAACCATGCAGTATGGTTTTCTTAATTTAATTATGAATACAGACTACTGCCACCTCCTGGAAGGGAGAGTTACTTAATGCTACAGTGCCTCAGTCTGGCCAATGTAATGCTTGCTACAAGACACTGATGGAAGCGCAGTCCAAACTCTTCTAGATGATCTCTGTATCCTTGTGTACAGAAGCAAAAGCCAAGCCTCTCACTGTGCAGCATGATTAAGCAGAAGCTTGATTTGCCGGTACATCTCTGAGCAGTGAGCGACAAAGGGACCCTGTCAATCTTTTACACAATGCGAATGCAGCCAGATGCGTTGTGAAGGGCTTCCACCCACACATGGCACGCAACACCGCTGAAAATCAAATATGGATCCTGCAGTACGGATCACCTCTGCACAGGCACGATGATGAAAGCCTGCAATAGTCCAAATACTTTGCACGAGTGAATCTATTCAAAAACACTGTCATTTTGTTGTTTCTCATAGGACGATTCACACACTGTCACTCCTAAGCTGTTGCGTGTCAACCTGAAAAACCAACAACAGCAAAACGATATATCCTCGAGCCTCTGAACACCCGCAACCGTAATTCAATCATTTTCAGTCAATAATGAATATTAATTTTTAATCCCCGGGACCTTTGTAAGTCTTGTCAAGCTGTCTTCAGGCTCTTTTGATATGTGAGTTTTAACCTTCATAAAAGGCTTGAAAGGCTGCCAACAGGCTACATCTGTTCCAAGGGCAGGGTGATGGTGCTCCTGGATGCCTCTCTCCTCCCCACAATGAGGCAAACTCTCCTGCTTGGTGCCTGTCAGTGGCAAAAGGTGTTAGTGCCACAATTAATCTCTTTAACAGAGAGCAGGGCGTCTCTTTGTTTATTCCACCCGTGCCTCTCTTTCCTTTTTCTCCTCCCTGAGGCCCCTCACACAGTCTTATCAGGAGCACTGAACTAGGCCCTTATTTCCTTATCGGCCTGTCATGGCTGACCATGGCCTCTTGAGTAAGTGCGCCAAAGGAAATGGTGAAGTAAAAGAGAAAGAAGTTACAAACGGCTAACCCTCAGACTTCCACGAAACGCCTTATCTGAGGAGACCGGCTGACCTTCCGCCCTCCACCACACAGCTCAGGAATGACCAGATCTTCCCCTTTACCACCTCTTCCTTTATGCTCTTTCTATCCTTGTCCTCTTTGAACCATAAATAAGCTCTTCCTCACAATAATATGAGCCTCATAGAACTTCCTCTCTTTCCCCTGACACATATATCTAAACACACAGCTCTGTTTTTTTTTTTTTTTTTCAAACACAGCAAATAAACAGCTTGAACTTACTGGTCAGAGTGGTGGCAGAACATGAGAATAA
>JAQMYJ010000039.1:13998552-14003552 GCA_030014305.1 Clarias laeviceps | reverse complement strand
AACAGCAAGGACAAACTGGCAGTTATGCATTCAAAGGTGTCACCACCTTGCTCAATTTTTATTTGCAGGGTGAGTCTTCATTTATTTTATTTTATTTTTTTCATATTTGTGCAGGGGGTGGGGGTGGGATTTCCATTAGTGTTGTTTAAATGGACAAGAGTGCCAAAAGCAATGATGTCAGAGAATGTGAGGTGCATTTTGTGTCCTGCCGCATACCTCGCCTTCACAGACAAATTGATTTGCAAAGGTTCAGACCTGGCAGCTTGGGCCTCTTTGCATACGGAATGCTCCCTCTGACACAATGAAAAAAAGTGGAGGAAGGAAAAAGAAAAGAGAAAAAAAAGAGTCCTCTGGCAGGGCGAGACACCCAGCAGGACAGCGGGAACTGGACGGTTCAAAGTCCACAGAGTGAAACCCCCCTAAGAACCCCCACACCCCCAAGGCCCCTCACACCCTCCCTTGCTGGCCCCTCGTCTGGTTTGAAAGGTCAGTTCATGTCTGGGAAAGAAGTCTCGGGATCCCCTTCTTTATTAAAGGTCACTAGTATTCAACAGCACTTAACACACACTGCCGGCCCAGCCAGCCAGCCAGCCAGCCAGCCAGCCATTATACAGGGGGATGGGGAGAGTTGGAGCATTGGAAATTGGGCATGGGCAGACTTCAGGGAAAGGACTGGGGGAGCAGGGTAAACTTTGAGGATTTAAAGTTTGGGATATTTATTTTCTGCTGGAAAAAATCCTTTTCATGTGAGTTACACAGGAATAAAATCCACTGAAGATTATTCATTTATTAGTTATACAGAATTTAAAGATCTTCTCTTCTAACACTGGTGGTAGAAAATATTTGCCAAAGTCTAAATCAGCAAGATGCCACATATGTGTGGTTCGAACAGGCTGGTAATCAGGACATCATGGTCTAGGGGTAGATTGTGCTTTTACAGTGGAGGAATACATTAAGAAAAAGCAATGTTTCCCACCTTGTAGTCTGTCTAGCCCAACAGATTTATGCAGGGTGGTCAGCTGGAGCAACAGCGACCAGGCTGGGCCCAGTTCCCTCACAGTGAGGGGGAGACAGGGGCAGAGACCCTCTCATTCTCATGTTAAACGCTTTTCACATTAGGCCTCCCTATTCTGCAAGTCCTCATTAGGTATGCTTGCTCCAGCGCTGCCTCTATTTCATCAAGCGGTTGTATTATTACAATAATCATCACCACTACCTCAATCATGTTTGCAATAATTTCCTAAATCAAGAGCTCTTTCGGAAGCTGACGGAGCTCATGATTCTCTAAGGGCATTTGCACTCAGTAAGAAGAAGGTGAGTCAACAAGGGAAGGTCTTAATAAGAGGGCCTTAAATTATACCTCAGTGAGACAGGGTACAGGAGAAAATTGTGTAATTCAATGCCAAATTACCATTGTTCCTGCACTAAAGCCTTTATCAACTGTTCATTTTTCAGCATACATGTCAAAGATGAGTGGAAAGCCAGATGTCCAGTGTCTTGTCTAGAGCCCAGAGCTTGATGTGAGTGAAGTTTCAGAAAATGCAGACAGACTTTTGCTAGCAATGACTACTATGTGATCTAGGCTGCTTCTCCCAGAGCTGCACCTGGATTTAATGGAGCCTTCTTTATAGATGTCCCATAAACCATGGGGCATGATTTCAAAATACATTTCATGAAGTGCATGGATATGCCGACAGGATAGTAAAACAGATATGATTATGCCTCTGCAAACTTTTTTTTGAAGCGATAGCGCGCATAAATCCTGGAGGGAGGCTTTTCTCTCCTCTTCTGTTGCTTTGTCCTCAAACAGGACACTTGGATAAACCATCGAGAAAGTTTTTCATCCAAGTAGACAACGTTGATGAGTTATAGTCCATTAGCTCTAGAGTCAAAGCTGAAGGACATTTAAGATATCATTTTGTGTCGCTACTCGCTGTCAGGGGATGAGAGACAGCACTGTGTTGGTGTGCATATTTGAAGTGGCAGATGGCTCTAAATTGAATTAAATTGCAGTGTTAATAAGAATAACTTTTCCTTTGTGTCCTTGAGGTGGGACAGTCTGTAGAATTCCACCTTAACATTCCACCTTTAACAAACATCTTTAAACAGATTTTAAGCGATGACCTCGTCTAGGTCTGCCTTTCTATCAGTTGGCCTCCAACTCAAGCCACTGGCATCAGAATTTTTCTTTTTTTTTTTCTTTTTCAGCCCCCCCCCCTCTTCCTGCATGTCTGTGCAAGTGTGATTGTGTGTAAGGGTGCGTCCTGGTGTGTGAGTCTCCGAGTGTGTCTGTGTCCATGTGATTGTGTGATGGGGTGTGTCTGGGTCTCACCCTGGGTCATGATGAAGTGTCTGGTCTCTCAGGCTGTGCGTCTGTATATGAGTCTGGTCTGGCAGGGGGGTTTGTTTCCATCCATTCCATCTCTCCCTTGGCCCAGGGAGAGTGCACCCAGACCAGCCAGGTCAACCTGTCCTCCCCCACTGTCTCGCACCACACACTCTCAACACTACAAATCCTAACATTTAACCTTCAACTACTACCCCGACTACGTCCATAGTGCATATAGATGCACATTCGTAGTGGCACAGAGTGTCTGTGAACATTAAGAAGGACATATTTACACCTAATCCTCAAACACAAACTAACGTTCCCTTCTCCCCAACATGACCCCCCCCCCCCCAACTCCTGTTCCCAACCGATGCCCAGCCCCCTTCCCAATCCTACTAAGGATTATTTTGTATAATGATGAATAATTTATGAAAATCTTCCCCCTGGCTCTCAACAGCGCCTCTCAATTGGCCTTGGCATTAAGCCATTCATTCCTCTGTCTGGGATGGGAGTCACTCATAAGCAACCGCATAATAAAATCTCATTTTCCCTCCTAAAAGCAAATGATGCCATGACTTCAAATCTTATGAATAATTTCTAAATATGGAAACACTCTACCTTTTGTGAGCTTCAAATTGGGACAGTGAAAGTCTAACAATCACTTTTCTGAAATAAATCACAATACAACTTTCACTTGATATTTTTTGTTTGTTTGTGTCCTGTTAAATTTTTTTTTATGTCCGTTTTTTTATTGTTTTGTTTTAAACTGATGATAATACAAGAAGGTATGTGAGGCATGAAAGTGTTAACATGGCACCATGGAAGGCAGTGTTGCCTATCTACACTGGTCATGAGACACCACAGACATGGCAACAAGACCAAGACCAGAGCGAGACACAAGCGAGAGACCTGAGACAGCAGCAAGATGTGTGTGTGACAGAGAAGGAACTAAAGAAGAAAGACAGAGTGTTATCTGAAGCAGCAAAGCCCGCTCTGGCTGCAGGGATCTTTGATGGTGGAAATCAATAGATACTCAGAAGACAGTGGCATAACCTTGTCAGGGCTGAGCAAAGGTACACTCGCTAAAATAGCAAGAAGGAGAAAAGTGAGAACAGGGAAAACAAGTGGAAAAAGAAGTAGAGAGGTGACAATGAAAGAGAGTAGTGTTGTGTGACCACCCACAACAGCATAGTGTCTGAGAGGCCGGTCATGTCCCTACTGGTTTTTAAAAGCCATCTACTGAAGCGTCTCAGCTGACAGTGACCACAGCAGAGCAGCGCACACATACAGTATAGTACATGCTGAACTAACAATACTATTAAAATGTATGCAGAATACATACACATATAAGGAACGTGAACAGAATTCAATGTTGGAAAAAAGTAGAGAAAATAGAATATATACATCAATATATACTTGATGCAGCTGTAAATATAGTGCAAATTCAGTTGTCCTCAAATTTGTAAAGGTCCTCACACAACAATATCTGTAACATCCCCCTTATAGCTCATAGTACAGCAGAGTTGGGTTGCATGGCTCCCATGACCAACTCCTTAGGTGCCACTGGAACAGATGTAAGCACATGTGCAGAATGCATGTGCAGTGAAGGAAAGAGACCAGTACTTGTGCCAGGCACACTGATTTTGTGGTCAGTTGGGTCAGCTGGGTCAAAGGCAGGCCTTCACAGCTTGACACATCGCTGTTGGTCAACGCACACAGACCTGAGGACATCTCAAGCATTGTCGTCTGACTGCCTGTGGCTTGACCACTCATACCCTCTTTCAGGGTTTTTGCAGTTGGTATGAAATAAAAATTTCAAAATTATATTTTCATGAGTTAAAACAAGTAAACAAACAAACAAATTAATTAATTAATTAATTAATTAATGTATCTTTTTCAGACCTAAATCACCAAATTCAATACCAATTTCAAACCAAAATATATAAATAAATAAAAATGTAAACCTGGGTGGCATAATGGCACAGCAGATAGGACTGCTAAATCACAGTTCCAGTGTGCCCAGTTTGATCGACAGCTCCAGTTACTGTATGGATCTGTTTGTTTTTTTGCATGTTTTCCTCATGATTGTGTGGGGGTTCTTTCAGGTTCCCTGGTTTCCTCCAACGTGATAAATACTCCTCCTGAGACACTCGTGGCTACTCTAAATTGCCCAATAGATAAATCTGTCTAAGAGATTAAATAATAATAATAATAATAATAATAATAATAATAAATCAAACCATGATTTAACAAACTAAACTGTTTATTTATTCATTTATTTATTTATTTATTTCTGATTTAACAACGTACATGCACATACAAACATACAGTATATAGATGAACATGCTCAAGTGCCAACCTGTACATTTACTTAATTGGCACTTGTATCTAAAGTGACTCACAACTGAGCAGAGCAGATAAAGGTTATGGGTCTTGCTCAAGTGCCCAAAGACTCAGCTGTGCTGTGGTACCAGCATGTACGCTTACGGTGTTCTGACCAATCTTAACCAGTGAGTCAGGTAAGTTAAGTAATGTTTTACAGATGCCTGATGTGTTTTCTGATTAACAGTAATATTTAATAAATGTGAAAGGCACCCTGTAGTTTCCTGAATGCCTGAATATGTGTGTGTGTGTGTGGGGGGGGGGGGGGGGGGGTAATGTTTCTGTAGGG
>JAQMYJ010000039.1:13986122-13998542 GCA_030014305.1 Clarias laeviceps | reverse complement strand
CCCCGCCGCGGGTAAGGGGTCTGTAGGGACAGGTCTATCAGTTGAGGTGGCACTGCAGTTTTGGCTCCAATTCCAAGAGAAAACGTGACCACAATTACAGACGCTGATGGACTGTCACTCTTCTTTTTTAAGCTTTTATCCTAATTTGCTTTTATGTCTGTCCGTCGTTAGTCACTTTTCCTTTCTCTGTTGTTTTCATATTGTGACAGGGCACGGGGCTGCCTTTGCCTCCAGGAAATAGCGGGCGATTTGCAGCAGCTGTGACACGCAATAATTCAACAAATTCACTTACTGAATGACAACGGCTTTGTTGACAAGCCAATTCAATTAACCAGTGAAACCAACAGGAGTAACACACAAACAGGCAAGCAGACCCAGGGTCTCTATCTCTTTTTATTTCTCTCATTCTCTGTGTCTTCCAGTGACTCTCTCTCTCTCTCTGTCCAAATGAGAAGATGGCTCTGTGCCTGTGGTTGGCACCTAGAGAGGAGGGCTGAAGCTTTGGCTGGCAATGTTGTAGTCAGTGAGCTAGCTCAATCTACATGTAAGAGAGAGGGAGAGAGAGAGAAGGGGGGAGAGAGAGAGAGAAGGGAGGCATAAATACCGTGTACTGTGCAATGCTAATTAATAATGTTCTTTCATACTAGTCCAGCAGTAATAGTGACTGCCCCATTCCAGTATGACTCTGACCCAAGCTCTGGCCTGCCAGCTTGACCCAGCTAATGACGGAAGAGCACTGCAGGCTGCTATTACAGCTTGATCAATCATCCACCGATGGTCCCATGCAAAATGCATCACGCTTGTCTTAGCTAATGTATCGATATCGGACCTGAGGAGACAGCTTAGCCAGACCTGCTCACTTGTTAGTTTAATTATTTCCCCAACTCTAATATCCTGTCCGTAACATGCGTATGGGGGAGCGTTAGTCATTTTGTCACATTTTTACTTTAGTTCACTGTCTTCTCTCTCATAACTTATTCATTCCCTTTTTTGGCCCCTTGGTCATGTGGACCTTTCTACTGAGCTAAGTCCTGACTAAGGTGTGCCATGACTATCCTCACACAGACTCACACCTATACACAGACTATAATGTATTGTAGACATGCTAATAAAAATCAGAGGTCTGAGGAAGAAGCAATTGGTTAACTTGCAACTGCAACAAACTAAATAAGAATTGCATTGCTAAGTATAGCGTAAACAACATGCATTCTTTTCATATTAACACATTATTATGTTTTAATGATGTTGTGCTTTTATTTTTACAATGATGAAGACATTTTGGAATTGCATTATCTATAGAAAACCTTACACATTTTTTTTGTTACTTTTCTTCTTCTTTTTATGGCTTCTTTTAAGGGGTCACCACAGATGACCATGCCCTGCCTGATGCAACCCAACCTTTCCATCCAGGCTTGGGACCGGCACCTGCATGTTCTACGGTAGCTGGGAATCAGACCTTAATGCTAATTTTAAAACTGCGAGTTTTTTTTTTTCGAGTAGCTCCTGAGATAAAATCAGATAAAAGCAAAAACTGCACAAATCTCCCATGTTGCACTTTGTGTATACTTGGTCTAATCACTTGGTATACTTGCCAAGTTTTCTTACAAAAATGGTCACCACAACAGAAAATGAAATTATGTAAACTGAGAGATTTTACTTTGGGCAGGAACATACAATATATTTTCAATGCCAGTGCTACCTCATGTGCAAGTCTCCATGGTTGTTATTATTCTGTACTCTAGCAAAACTCTACATATGATTGATGTGATGGTTTCATTATTCAACTAGTGCAAATACAAACTGGTTCTTAAGGGTGTTTTCACACCTGCCGTGTTTGGTCCACTTGAAGCAAGCAGTGGTTTGTTTTCCCTTTATTTGGGCAGCTCTGAGCACCGCAGTAGTAGCTCAGGTTCCGCCCAAAACAGCTGCACTTAGACACTTTCTGGATGTGGTCACTGTCCAGTCCAGAATAACTCTGAAACAGTTTGTTTGTGATTAGAATGTGATCTGAACCAACTACAAGGAGTACTCTAAAAAGCTAGCGTAGCCAAGTGCACCATACATGTTTGTATGTTTCCCAAACACGTCTTTGGGTTAAAGTTCATAATTTCATTGTACATACTCAATTTTTTATGCTCAGTTGAAAAAAAGGAAAAAGCAGTGTGTTAGTTTATTAGTGAAGCTTTATATAGTTTCATAGGAATGTTCACCAGTTCTGAATCCGAATCTTCTTGCTATGTTTACATTCTGGTTCCTGCCCCAAGCTCATTAAATAATGACTAGAAGTATCATTAAACTGATGCATTTTGGTTCATTTGAATATTTTCCAGTGTGAAAGAAAACTGGCCTAATGGTTTAGACTAGTGCAAACGAACTAACAGTCTAAAACTGTCTGCTGGTCCCCTAAACATCTGGCAAAGCGTCAGTGTGAAAGGGTTATTACTGGGTTCCTGAGTAGATCATAACCAAGATCTTGAGTTTGTAATCAGTGTTGTGTTTGAGCCTGTTTGCCACAGTATCAGTATACATTTAAAGCAACTGCATGTTGGGGGGTCATGGTGTTGAGAGAGTGGGTGTGTTTGAACATGGCATTCTTCCAGTCCATTCATTCCTGCTTTCTGAAGGAATGAGGTCTCTGCAGAGCAAGTGGAATTGCAAGATGTATTATCATCAGCAATTATCTTTGGATTTTAAGGTAAGAAGGAGCATTGATTCACAATGATCAATAATGTATAGTTGTAGTTTCATAATTACATATACACAATAAAAGTAATGGCATTTTAAAAAAGACGTTCTTGGTGTCTTTCAGTTGGCATCTTTGGTGGTATTATGTATAAAACAACATACCTTATGATTCAACAGGGCTCCTATGATACAGAGTGTGGGATCAAATAGGTCATTCATTCCCGGTTCTCTCTCTTCACAAACTTTCTCTCCGTGATCTTGGTCAGGACAGTTGTTGCCAAAACAACTATAAAAAGCTGCAGAGAGAACATTTACGGAAAGTTTGTCATTCTCAGCGGAAAAAGGGCAGAATGTTAGCAAAGGCTGCAGCTCACTTTTCTTCACCCTTTGTAGCCAAAAGAGCTGAATTGAATTAAGCATTACATGAAATGTATGTTATAGTTTCAATGCCCAACTATACATTTTTTTTTTCATACTTATTTATATTTTTGCTGGGGGGCTAATACATTCCCAAGCTCAAAAACGTGGCTTTGCAAAACATGAGCTTTGTCTGGGATTTTTTTTTATTTTATCCAATTTACTTGTCCTTTGCTTTGAGGTGGCCCAGACTATGAGCAGAGTTTGCACAATTAGCATAGCTTGAGAGCTCAAGGATCAAGGCAAATTAAACACAATGCTCCATGTAGCTCCTAGGCTTCACATTATGGGCATACATGCTGCTGGTGATGGAGTGTCAAGTGCCAGTCAAGAGCACTGTGACCAGCAGGACTATACTGATATGAGCACAACTACAGATCTCAGAGGATATAGCTGCATTTGTATTTTTGGCTTTCTTTCAAAATAACCGGGTATCCTGAGTTGTGCAGCTCTCTTAGCACTTGCCATATTGTTGAGAGATTGCAAGTTTGAATCCCAGAGATTCCTCATGGCCTGGAGTCCAAGAGCATAATTGGCAGTTCTGTCTGGATGGGAGGAACACTAGCTAATTGTGGGCATCTGTTAGCTCAACTATATGGAATGGGGTAGTTAATAGTAGCTGTCATACAATAGTGAAGAACTAGCTAGTGGGCAAAAGTTGGCACTCAATAAATTAGAAGTTTAAATGGTATAATCTCTGAAAAAAGTACAACTTCTCCTCCAAACCTGAATACAGCTTATTATTAGTAGTGATAATATTCGCGGGCAGAAGAGCAGGGTCATTTGGTGGAGGCCATAGATGATTTCTTGGTTTCTTGTATTTCTTGGTTTTATTGAGTACAGCTTTCATGGTGATTGGCAGAGTATTCTCTCTCTCTCTCTCTCTCTCTCTCTCTCTGTTGGCTGAGGAGAAAAGAGAGATTAATAAAGAGCTGATGGTAATTTAAAAAGCAGGCATGCATATCTTGGGCTGGCCATGACACCCCTCTGTCCTCTAGACCGTCTCTCTCTCTCTCTCTCTCTCTCTTTAACTCTCTCCCTCCCTCTCACTATATGCACACCCATTTTTCTTTTTCTCTTCATTTCCTTTCCTTCTACCAGACAATCAATTTCCGCCTCAGGCATAGCATAGCGTACCTCTCTTTCTCCTCTCTCTCTCTCTCTCTCGTTCCCTCTCCTGGTCAGACAACTGGAGCTGACCTTTTCACCGAATGCCGTTATTAGAGAAACTGACATTCAAACCCCAAGCCCAGAGGACAGAGAGTTGCAGTGGCAGTCCCCCAGTTCCCCCTCCACTGCCCCAGGCTCACCCATGACCCCTCACTCCATACTATGCACCCACATGCCAATCCCCCACCATCTCCCAGAATGCACTATGGCTTTCCTGGTACATATCCAGAGTGTTAATGCCCAACTGGGGAACACTTGCAAGGCACATGACTATAATGACCATGTTATGCTATAAACAGAATAGAAAGAGACTGTATTTAATGGGCACAGATTGAGACAGAGTTTAATTCCATAGCAGGTTAGTGCTTTGAATTTTGTAATATGGGTTTGCTATCCAGAAAGCTTTCTCTCTATGGGCTCTGACACACCAAGCTGACATTTAAGAACTAGCAATAACCAAGGCAGACTGATGATTGCCTCCTGTTGCTTCAATTCTTCTTTAAAAAGTTGGTCTTAAAAACAATGCAAAGGTTAGAGATAATGACCTACATGGGGGTACATGGCGACAGTAGTCCATGTTCATCAACCTACAAATAAATCATGAAAAAAATATATCACAGGCTTATGTTGACTATGATGTAGACAAACCAACTAGCCACTTTGTATGTGTATAAGCACACTGTCCAGCAAGGAAATTGCTGAAAGCAATCTGTTTTTAGTGTTGTTTGGTCATTTTAATGTTTCTCTTCTCCTGCACTGATTGTTTAGCCTATACAGTCAATCAGAAAACACTTTCCTATTTAACATGCTCAGTCAGCACTGACAGTCTTTGACAAGCGCTGACTATAGTGCCAGCAGCAGGCAACTGCTGGCCCTAAAACCTCACTGTTCCTGCTAAACATTCATCCCTACAGGAGATAATTGAGCCTTATGTTGCATAAGGAAATGAAGGGAAAGTTGTGTAAATTTGGGTAAAGTTGGGGGAAAAGGAAGGATTTTTTTTTGTGCCAACATTGCTGTTTATCGACTGACTGAATGAGATGCAGATACAGCAATTTAGACTGTGCTACAACATTAAAGAATGAAACACTTTCTTCCTAATTATTTGGCCTTTGCCTTGGCAGACTTGGGTTATGATAATTTTGTTATTTTTAGGTAATTGTTTCCAGTGTGCAAGTTCAGTGACATAAAAGGGCTTGCCATGTTTTTAATCTAGAGGATGACGGTTTAAAAGGAATGGCGATGTGCTCTAATGACATGAGAGCCAATCATCTACTCACTTTTCACACAGGAGGCAAAGCAAATAAACCACCCCAGGCTGGATCGCTTCTCTCCCTAAAACAGACTCTTTGAGAGGCTGTTGTGTGTGAGCATGTGTGATTTTTTTGTGTGTGCATTCATGTTAAAGTGTGTGCGAGAGACAGGGGGGGAAAAAAAACAGACAAAGAGTGGTTGTGCATGGCCTGTGTGCATGTGAGTACATGTATGCGTCAGTGTTTCTTCTACCATCTCATTTGCAGTAAAGCAGGTATGTGAGCAGGCAGGGTGTGGTTCAGGCCAGTCGAGCAGGTCAAGCATGTGACCAGTGCCAGAGGTGGAGGGTGTGGAACGAAGCATTGATTCTTGGAAAAGCGTGAGAGAGATAAGCAGAGCAGGGGCCAAAAGGCTCAAAGCCAGCGTCAGGTACAAAGTATGCCTGGGGGAGACGACCAAAAGTAACACACCACAAACACTTTCAGGTGCGTTTCTCTTGCTCTCAAACAACACATCATGTTCTTTCTCAACTCGTTCCATTTAACCCTATAGTGGCTGCATGCTCACTAAGTACACACACTTTAGCACACCAATAGAACACTTATTAGACACACAGGGCATGCTGAGCATTACAAAGTCTTAGAAGAGCTTGATGCGCAAAAACTATATTAGAATCTAGCATTACCCAATAGTGTCTTTCATTCCACTTATGATCTCTCCTTGTTCTTTTCTTCGTCTTATCTTCTATTCTATTTATTCTCCCTTTTTTCTTGCTAAAATTCTTCCAGCCTTGAGTCAGGGCTGATTTCTCTTAAGCCTAATGCCAGCGATCTACACTCAAAAAGAGAGAGAGAGGCATGGATGAGAGAACAAAAGAAAAAGATTGAGCATTTAGTACAGAAATAATTAGGATGTGTAGGACTCATAAAAGACACACCATAGAAAGGTTTAAAAATCAGCCAAGCTGCAAGCCCAAAGGCTTACCTGAATTTAACAAGCTTTTTTTTTAAAAAGAGAGAGAGAGAGAGAAGAAATAACACTAGTCTGGGATATGAAGAAAAATGCTGCAGTGCTGGAAAAGTGAGAAACACCATGTTCGGATATCACTTGTTGGGCAGCGGCTACACATTAGGAATCCTCATTTTAAATTTAATAGTCTTGATAACCAACAAAGCAAAGAAATAAGGGCAAGGCTGAGCAGATGTGGCCAGGTTTGGGGAATTTGACATGAGGCTCCTCCCCCTCCCCTCTGGTCCTCCAGGGTTCCGGAATGTTGACCACACTGACCCGAGCCATTTACCATGATAAGTAATGGACACCTGTGCCCACCCCCAGCATTCCTCACGAAGCTGGGAGCACCAAACGATATAATCACTGACTCCAAACACAGCTCGGCAAAGCAGGAATACAGAGGTCAGGAAGTCCACATACATCCATACATACATGCATACGCACCGCCACATGTTGTTCAAGATAGCCTTGAGTAGAAGATCACTAACTGCATATACCATATATATATTTAAACACATGACAGGAACACACATGATCTTAGAGCAGGTCAGGCCCTGTGGGTGTGTGGGTGTGTGGGTGTATGCATATATACAGGGTGTGTGTGTGTATGTGTGTGTGATTAGTTGGTTTAAACCTAGGTGAAGCGCTCCCCTATGTGATGGATATCCCTCACCTGTCTGCCTGGTCAGTGCTTGCCTGACTTTGGCTATGTAATGCTTCTTACACCCATGTGCACACACACGCTGAAGATAATACTGAGGAAACTGTAACTAATGCGCTGTCGATGCAGGCAAAGGCAAACACTGAAAATGGTGAACAAGGAAGTGTAGTGATGTCAAATTAATGTGGTCTTAATAGTTCACTGTTACTCAAGTTGTGTAAACAAACTGTTCTTTATTAATCACTTTAGGAAACTTTACTTTTGCTTTATTCTAACTTTATTTATCAATTTGGTTTTTATTTCACTGAAAGGTTAAATATTATTGTCATTCAACGTTGTGTTGTAGTGTACATTAGACTAGTGTGTAAATATAAATATCTTAATCTTAATATAGACTACAATGACAAGAACAACAACAACAACAATACATTTCACTGCCTGCATTTTGCATGTAAAAAGCTCAGTTTTTATTTTAAAATTTTATTCCTCAAATATTTTACCAGGGGCTTCAGAACATATAACTTAGCAATTTGAATATAGTGAATATTTTTCATATTTTCAATCATTAATTTTCTAAAGCGTTTATACTGTACAGAGTTGCAGTAAGCCTGAAGCCTATTCTAGGAGGCATGAAGCAGGGTACACACTGAACAGAGTGCCAATCCATTGCAGGGCACACACATACTTATTCACACACTACGGGCAATTTGGGGACACCAATTGCTTTACTCTGTATGTCTTTGGAGTATCGGAGATCCACAGAGGACAGGAAAAAAACGCAAAGTCCATACACACGGACCTGAGGTGGGAATCGAATCCTCAATCCTGGAGGTGTAAATCTGCAGAGCTAACCACAGCGCCACCAAGTCACCACAGTCAAGTTTATCTAAGATTATTATATACATTTACTACACCTATTTCTGGATGCTTTTTATCATTTAAGGGCTTGTTCTATTGGCAGATGATTTCCATCTATTTATAATAAATAATTATGGAATAGGAAAATTTAGAGCTTGTAATTAGTAAAAACAAAGACAGAGAGAGAGGGAGAGATTAATAATATAAAATTTTATTTACTTTATCCTTAGAATAGAAATTACTATATTATATTTAAGATATTTTTATTTTCAATAATAAAATCTTTTGTAATGTAAGCATGACAGACAAAGACTGACCGATAATTAGAGGCAATTGAATATAATGTGTGGAACCTAATCCAGGAAAGGAATAAATGCTCTTAATGGTGATATAGGTTAAAGAAACCTGTGACTCTTCAGAGAAACGTTCTGAATTATAACAATGACAAGGTCCAAAGCGGCTTAATAAACACAAACTTTGGTGGGGCCTCTCCTCCTTTCAGAAGCTTATGTTGAGCCAGACATATTGTAGTGCATGAAAGGGTAGGAGAGACTGGGGTTCAACTTGATCATGTAGCGTGCCGAGTTCAAAACATGCCCCTTGGATGAGCAAACATGCTAGGTGGGGGCTGTGCGTGCATAGGATGCTTTTTTTTTTGATGGGGTCCAGAGGATACTTAGCGGGAGGAGCTCCATAATCCTTCCCCCAGACTCAGACATGCAAGTTCCTTCAGACACTTCCTTTCTAGAGAGACGCAGCAGAAAAGGTGTTCAGTCATGTGAAACTTAATCTGCAACCCTGCCACCACTGACCTCTCACCCTGACTGCCTTTAGCCTTAGAGACAGGGAGAGGGTGTTGAGTGAGAGGGAGAAGAGGGATGGAAGGTGGAGGAGAAAAGGACAGAAAGAGGGGAAAAGACCTTGAAGTTGTAAAATAAAGATGCCCTTTTAGAATTTGTTACAGGACAGGAAAAATGCTCTTGGCGCATTTTTTGTGTATTCTTTCATTTTTGCATGCTTGTGTGTGTGTGTGTGTGAGTGTGTGTTTCATGTGCATACACTGGAGAGCAAGTGCCAAAACAGTCTGAGGCTGCAGACAAAGTGCATGGGGGTCACCTTAACACAAAACAGTGTGTGCACTAGACATAACATGCAGCCTGCATTCCCTAGCTGAGACGTGGCCATGCTGCTCGTCTCCCTCTCCCCCCTGCAGCCATTATCAACTGGGCTGAAAAACCTCTGTGGCTCAACTTTAGCTGTCCTCTATGATTACCTGTTTTTTTCTCCACTTTTCCATAGCGAAGGTGACCCTGCTGGTTCAGCTCCGCAGCAGCAATTAACCCGGACTGCCCCATGTCCTCTCCTCAGCGGAGCGGGAGCGACATGTGTTACCAGTGGCCACAGACAGGCTTAGAGGAGTGTGTAAAAGTGTGTAAGGATGCCTTTTTTAGAACTTTGTCTGTACCCTATAACAACCATAAACACAATCTATTGGAGTGGGAGAAAACAGATAACACTTACTTTAAAACTCTCAGCATCTAGGGTGCTATTGTCCAATCGGACCTACACACATGAAAAAGCTTATGTTTCTTTAATGATCTAATAATGAATAAGCAAAGAAATGAGAGCTTTATCTTTTCAGGCAACAGTCCTGACTCTCGTTGACCTTTAAACCCTAAGCCAGGGCAGTACCCCTCCTCCAATCTTCAGCAAACACACATACATACACACCCTCCCCTTACCGTACAATCTCCATAGTCTGAACTTTATCTCAGTTGTCCACACCTTGCATTCCAGCCTCCTTGGCTATCTATAGACTTTAGACTCTTCACCTCTGCAAACAGCCTGGACTAAAGCAAGGCCAGTTATTATTCTGTCACACCAAATGGTGTGAAAGACATAAGGAAAGGAGGGGTGGTGTGAGTTTATCGTAGAGGCCAACAGAAATGACCATACAATGTTATAAAACTCTGATAAGATAATGAACTTCTACCCCAGATACCTGATAACCCAAGTTCAACCTGCAAGAAGTGTGTTCAAGTGCAGCAAGAAAGTGTGTATGTTAACCATGCGGAAAGCGGTTCCCTATTAAAAAAAAAAAAAAGGTGTGTGTGTGTGTGTGTGTGCGCGCAAGCGCGTGCACGTGCGTGCACTTCAGACTCTGTTTATTCAAACCTAAAGGGCATTGCAATCTCCACAACAAAGTGTTCACCTGGGATCAATCACTTAGCTTATTAAAGCACTCATATTCAAACTATGCTGCTGCCTTGTGCATGTTTCCCTCCTTTGCACCATTTGTGATTAATTATCCCACACAAATCTAATCATGGCGCACACATGGCTGCTCCTAACTATCCATCTATTGTCCTGCACTTGAGGGAGAAGACAGAACAGTGAAGTGAATGATTCCTACTTTAATGAGATTGGAGTTAGGGCCAAAGTTGCAGAGGCACCGATCAACCCCCATTCAAAAAGCAGGTGTCCATCCCCAAAGGTTTTTAATTTTTTTTTTTGCCATAATTCACAGGGGAAAAAGTTATGAACAGTGCAGCAAAGTAAGAGTTGAATAATGAGATGTTACTTCATGCTTAACAAAAATCTAAATGCCTAAAAAGTTACTTTAAAAATAGAATTTCAGTTAGTACATGATTACAAAAGTGTTGTAAGTCTTTCCACTGGTCCAAATGCTAGTGTAAAAGTTAACCTATATTAAAGGTGAGGACAGTATATCTTAACATGCATTATTTTGCAGACTCTTTGCATTTCATCAGTTTGCATTAAAATATATTAGAAAGAAAAAAGGAAAGAAAAATGCATGTTGGCGTTAAACATCCAATCAATCATGGAGGTGTCTTTACTTGTTTGTTGATTCAGAAAGCGCTTAAAATTTAGGTTTACTGGAACGCACAGAGTTTGGTGTGGGCTTGGAGGTAACCTAAAAGGCTATATTTCCATCCATCTAGGAAGTCCAACTAGGGACCGTGGAGGCTACGGGCAACTTTGGAAATGCCGATTAGCCTAACCTGCATGTCATTAAAATGTGGGAGGAAACCAGAGAAAACCCACCAAGTACGGGAAGAACATGCAAACTTCATGCGCACAGACCCGGAATTGAACCCCAAGACCGGTAGGTGCGAAGCGACAGTGCTAACCACTAAGCCACCATGCCGCCATAAAAGGCTATAATTGTTACCAAAACCACCAAAATCACTTTGCCCAAAATCACTGACTATACTGGTATCTGTACTATACCTTTACTGCAACCAAGCTTCTTTTGGCAGGATGTCGTCTAAGGATTTCTATTATGCTAGATTAGTATATTTTATATTCTATATTTTTATAGGTATATATTCATTTAGTCAGGGATAGCTTGCTGTACTAAAATGCACATAATGTGTGAACACTAATCAAAAACACAGCAGAATGCTGAAGAAGCCATTCTAAGTAAACTATTTGCTAGAATTATTAAGCAATGTAATGGTGGCTGTGTTATTTATTTGTTTAGTGTAATTATTACAGATAGCCTGCAGCCAATGACTCTACTTCCTCATTTCTTTGCCCCATCTGGACACCAGTAAAAAGCTTATGGACACTTCTGGCTCCGGTTGGTAGCCTTTATTCCTACTAAACAAGTCAGAGTGAAAAATTGCAGGTGTAGGTTAATGCATGATTAATACCTTGTTCACTCACTGTACTGAAAATGTCCAGCAGAATACAACTTTAGCTTAGCGGTCAGTGTCCATTAAGATGCATTTACTTTATGCTCTTGCCCTGTGCACCTTCCTACACCGCAAAATGAATTGCACAAAGCCAGAAAGTACTGCCTTAGTGGAAATGCCCGTTTCAGGCCCTTGCAGTACAGCATTAATGTGTAATCTATACCACAAAGACTACACAATAAAAAACAACAATAAATAATGTATTTTCTGTCAGCAGACTAATCGTGTACTGGGCAAAAGCAAGAGTTTTCTGCACACCATAGACAGGGTTATCCAGGATGACTTCTGATTTTTATTTTCCCTGTAACTTCACCTCTGGGCAAATTCTACACAGACATATAGAAAAGAAACAGCATTCCTTTTTTTAAGTGACTGGAGGGGAAAAAACTCCAGCTTATGTGGATATGGGTTTTTATAAAAATTTGACAAACAAAAAGTCTTCATCTCCTCGTATAAACAATGACTAATTTCTTTCAAATAGAGGAAGGCAAATAGTTAAATAAGCTGAGTAAGCCTTTATTTGTCACATACACTACCGATCAAAAGTTTGGGGTCACTTGCAAATTTCTGTTTTTGTTTAGTGATTTATTTTCTACATTCTACAACAATACTGGGGATTTCAAAACTATAAAATAACACATATGA
>JAQMYJ010000039.1:13945410-13986022 GCA_030014305.1 Clarias laeviceps | reverse complement strand
TAGAGGCGTTATGAAGTCTTTACAGAGCAGAAGTAGCAGAAACATCTCACCATTAACTGTTCAAAGGAGATTAATGCTTTTTTTGGACGCCTTCAGCATTCCTTTACAATCTAGAAAGAAATAAAAATCAGGAACCATCATGGAGTTAGAAAGTGACCCCAAACTTTTGAACGGTAGTGTATACATTACTGCACAGTGAAGTTCATTTTATTTTTTCATATCCCAGCTTGTTAGAAGCTGGGGACAGAGTGCTTGCTCAACCATGATACCATGCCCCTTGAGCAGACAAGGTTAAGAGCCTGGCTCAAAGGGCCCAACATTGGCAACTTTTTGGAGATGGCGCTTCAACTGCTAACCTTCCAGAGCTTTATCCCGCTGAGCTACCACTGCCCCAATACCGAAAATTTTGGTTTATTTGCCTGTGCTTTAAATGGTGCTGATTAGCAAAGGGATGTGCACCAGGTCTTATCCACATAGCAAAACATAATAGAACTTAAATACAATGTCTGATTTAAATGAGCATGGATCTTGAGGAGAAGGAAACAATGTGAAGCACTGAAGAAGCTTGGTACCAGCATTTCGTTGTCAATTATTTGTCACTTATTTAATGGTGAATATTATATACCAGACAGGCTTTCATTACCTTTATCTCAAATGAACAAATGTTGTTATTTAGAACACAATGGACACTCTATGTGATTTTTAAATAATGCATGCATGTGTGTGTATCTCCAAATTGTGGTTCTGTTAAGGAGAGACAGTGAAACAAGTAAACCTGACTAAGGTGCTCTTTTTGTCTGAGGGTGAAAGAAGTAATCAAATGACGGTTCTCACTCAGTGAACAAGGGTAAACGCAGATCTGATTATTGTCTCATTCAAGTTACTCTTTCTACCTGTTCCATCACTCTGCTCTCTTTCTCTCTGTCTGTCTCTCTCTCTCTCTCTCTCTCTATCTCTGAGTGTGTGTATGTGTGTCACATAGTATTTAACATTCATTTTTAATTCTGCAAAAAGTGTACCACAATGTAATACTTTGATTTTTTTTTTATTAATTGGTTTCAATAAAGGGACAAAATGGGTGTGTGAACAGGATAATGCAGACACAACTGCCAGAAAACACAGACAGTGGTTTCTCCAATAAAACTCAACATAGACCAAAAACAAATACAACAAAAAAGCAAAAGTTGTAAATGACCTTTGGTCATTTTTAAAGAAAAACAATAATAACAAAAATAAAAAAAAAGAAAGAGATTCATTCCATGTCTCTGTTTTGAACAGAGCATTTAAGTAATAATAAATAGTGACTCCCATTGTAAAAGATAAAGTTCAAGTTCAAGTTACAACAACAGCTTTCAGAACAGGAATAGAAAAGGCTGATAACAAAATATTTCGCATTGCCATTTACAAAAAAGTATGAACTCAAGCGGGCTTTTCCATTAGTTCCATTTCATTTTAAATATGCTTTGCATACGAAAGTCATCCCAATCTAAATATAAAGCACCATAGTATTTGGCAATGAAACAAAACCTGCAAAACATTGATTATTTTTAATTCATTTATTTAAATGATGTTCATTTCTGTACGGATAATTTACTGCATATGACATTTGTTCTCTTTAAGATACTGGAATGTAGTCAGGTGAGAAAACAGAGAAGCACACTACAGAAGAACCCAACATCAGCTTGCATTACTGCATACAGAATGGCAGCAGAAGAGGAGAGTCTAAAAAAAGAACCGAAAAAAGATATGTACAACCACCTGTTTTAGCTAGTGTGGACATTCTCAAAAGACTCCTCAGGGAAACCATTAGATGGCCTCCTTTATACAATGCCACATACTTTAGTTTTTTATTGATTTTTTTAATGTAATTTTTAAACATACAAATAATTCGTACTATTTTATCCTGCCAAATTAAAAAAATATACCGTGGCAGCTTGTTGTTTTTTCCACTACCAAAAAAGGTACAATAATACCTTTTGAGAGAACAAGCAACAGTTAAAAATACAAGCCTCAATATAAATACTATAGTGCCTACACTAAGTGAACATTTAATTCAAATACCATTCTAGAAATACAGAAGAAAGTAGGTCATAAATGTGTTTTAGCATAGGAATTGACCATGAGTGTGCATTTTCCTATATTTAAGTTCTCTATTATATATTTATATATAATCTTAAACCTTTCCCCAATGCAAGTTATGTTTGACCTGAAGAGCTATGAAGAGCCACGGTGGAGAAAAAAAAATAAAAAGGAAATTAACAGAAAATCAAAAATCACTGATTTTTTTTCCCATTCTATATATATTGTGATCAATTCTTGAACACCACCAAGACAAAGAGGAAAGAGAAACAACATCAAACTTAAATACAGGTTCCCTAAAAAAATGATTTGCTAATTATTTAAAAATGCTTTATATTCATATTTTTAAAAAAATGTTTTTGTACAAAAAGAAAAAAAAAAAATCTTCTTGCAGTGAAAGCAGCAAGTTTCCATAGTCCATTGTTTGACAGGAGGTCTATGCCCCGAAGCTCGTACATTATATTGGAATTGGACTTTCGATAGGTGGGTGTTGGGCTAGGTAAAGTGTTGGCTTCATTATGTTCAACAATGACACATTTTCTAAACTTAAAAAAAGTTTTCCCTCATGTTAATACCTGTAAACTGGGAAACTTTAACAGTGCACTTTACTGTCTATGCCAGCAGTCGTAATTTATACTCAACCACTATACCACCAATCAGAGCGTTAAACACAGACTGAAGGGGCCGAGTGTCAAGTGCTATCTAAAGACTGAAAACATGGTTGTCAAAAGTGGGTAGATGTTTAACTTAGCAACAAAAAAAGCAGTCCTCCCAAACATATTTCACACAGAAGTCATGCGTCCTGATCATTCCCTCACCACTCGATTTAACTTTTGGAACATAGGAATAAGTACACCAGTCAGTGCCAGAGAAATTAGTTTGGGGACGATGATTTATACCTGTAAGCAATTCATAGTTAATCATCACTGACAGATGAAAATATTCTTTCAAATTATTTTCAAAAACACTGCATGACATATTATAGACTGCAAAGTGTGCCTACGCAGTGGATGTTCATACAACCTGATACACATGTTAGACTGCTTGCTACAGAGAACAGAACCTTCACAAACTATGAGAGAGCTTATGACTGTGGATTAAAAACCTGTACCACCGAGGACAGTACCCTTAACTGGAGAGCAAACATGGTTCAATCCAACACAATACTGGACGTACCATGCACAATAAAATATTCTATAATTGAAGAGTGCATGTGTTATAGGTAGCTAATGATGATTAACTACAAATTAGCTTTGAGCTTTTTGATTATCATCATTTCCATGTAGACAGTGTCAAAGTCAGGTACTTGATGCAAGAACCTCAAGTAAATCAAATAAATCCATTTCTAATATCTGGCTGAGATTCCAAGCTTAGAGCAGATAAGAAGATTAACCAATGCAGTTTCAAGATCCAAGGCACTCTTTTTGTTTGTTTTACCAAATGATAGTACAAATTCAAATTCTGATGACTCCTTGTTTTTTTTTTTTAAAGAAATTCAAAGGCTGTCAATATTTTATGTTCCATAATAGGGGCCAATTCAATTTTAACCCTATGTGGATGGAATATCTTTTTAAAAGATTAGTTTAAGTGCGATTCCCAGCTCCTCTGAACAGGTTTAAGCAATAAACGGTTGTCCTCCATGTTACAACACAAAACTGTACATGATATGTTTTACAGAATGTATGCAGCATGGTTGCTTTTTTTCTCTTCTCATTTTTTGAATAAAAAACAGAACAAGAAAACAGCAACACATTTACTCAACAACTAACCAGCCAGGGACAATTCTTTTTTTTTTAAATAGCCAAAACATATCATGCATGCTGTCTAATTATCAAAAAAGGGAAAGAAAAAGAAAAATACACAACATGTAAATTATTGCACAAGAGAAAGGCTCGAAGTTTGCGTCAATGCAATAGTATTGCCCCGATACAGAACATGCATTCAACGGTAAATGAAGAAGGGTGTGCTGGTGGTGCCAAGCACGTTGTCTTAGCTTCCACTGGACTAGCCAAACAGGGAAAATCTACAAGGTTGGGATTTGAGGAGGTTTGCTGTAAGTGTGCCTCCACTCACCATCACTATTCAGTTTTTATTTCGTCGTTCAAGGCGCGATCACTGTGCCATTTTTTCATGTGTTTCTCCAGGGTGCTGTACACACTGAAAGGCATCTGACAAATTTCACATTTGTAAACGTCCTTTCCCACCTGCCCATGTGTTTTCATGTGCCGTGTGAGCTTGCTGCTTTGGGCACAGGCATAGTTGCAGAGTTCACACTTGTAGGGTCGCTCACCCGTGTGACTACGCCGATGCACTGTCAGGTTGCTGCAGTTTTTAAACACTTTTCCACAGAATTCACAGGTATCACTACGCCTGCCATCTTTTGAGCTAGGTCGGCCAGGGCCGAGGTGTGGTGTGCTTCCCCCACTACCTGTACCACTGCGGCCAGAGACACCACCGTCAAGTTCTCCTGGGGGTGTAGAGAAGCGCAGGCTGCCATTCTCTGAGGAGTGCTCCGATGATGAGGCAAAAGGCGATTGTCTGGAATCCCCAAAATTCAAAAAGGGGTCCTTTAGCTGCCGGGAGGCAGCATAGCCAGCCAGCCACTGGGAATAAACATTCTCTGTGTTAGGGATGGTTGGCGTGGGAAGGTCAAAGTCCTTCTCCAGTTTGATGCGTTTGGAAAGAGGGCTGAGGGAACTGGGACTGCCCAATAGAAGCTTCTTAGACAGGCCCACAGAGGCCGACTCATTGGGAGATGAGCCTCTGCCATTGATAGTGGAGCCTTCCTGCACACGGTCTGACTCCATTGCTGAGTCCTCATCACAAATGTCTCTGTGTGCATTACTGTCAGAGTTGAGCACCCCTCGCTTATGTTGGTGGAAGGCCTCACTATAGTGCTGCATGCTGGCTGCCAGGCCCATGCCTTGCATCACCTCAGGTAAAGAGCGTGGGATTCCATCCTCAGCCAGACCTAGGCGCCCACCATTGTTTTCATGGTGTCTTGCAGCTTCCAGGTTCAAGCCAAAATGGAAGTTGTTCCGAGTCCCTTCTCGATCCAACTCCTCTTCTTCCTCTAATTCTTCCTCCTCCTCTTCCTCCTCCTCCTCCTCTTCCTCTTCTTCCTCCTCTTCCTCCTCTTCTTCTCCATTCTCTGGAATCAAACGATCATTCTCACTTTTGAACTTGGCTACCACAGACTTGAGAGCATTACTGGCACTCCCCACTAGCTCACTGGTCCCAGGTTCAGGGGAACTTGCTGTGGAGAGGCCATCATCAGATTTGACGGTTGTGGGTGAGGTTTTCTGCATGTGTGTCTTCATGTGCCGTTTCAGTTTGCTGGCCTGAGTGCAGGCATGGTCACAGAGGTGGCACTTATAGGGTTTCTCGCCTGTGTGGCTGCGCCGATGCACAATAAGATTACTCTGGAACTTAAAGGTTTTCCCACAGAATTCGCAGGCCTTGCTCTTCATGGGTGTGTTGGGCTGCTGGGGCAGTGGGGTTGGAGTAGATTGGGAGCCAGAGGGGGACTGCATGCTTGGAAGCGGAGGGGTGGACAGGAACGGTGGTTTGGCTCCTGATTGGAATGGTTGCAGAAGCCTTTGCATGGGGCTGGGCCGGTTGGGTGAAAGGGGGGGTGTTGACCCTGAGGCGTTGCCAGCCAGCTCTCTGAGCCTGCGAGAAAAGTCCATAGCAGGGGGATCCAGGGGCATGGGGTTGAGGCGCAGCACCCTGTCAAAGGCACTCGGGTGGTGGGTGGCTAGGGCCAATTCCTCCGGGCTCAGGTGCTCTATTCGATGAGGGTCCAAATGATGGCGGGGTGGTGGGCTAAAGAGCGGAGGGGTAGGTGGAAAACGCCCTTCCCGAAGAGGGGGACCATCACGTGCAGAGCTGGGAATCCGGAGCAAGTTGAAGGGGCTGCCTTCAGGCAGGTGAATGCCATGTAAAGGAGGTTGAGAGGCATGATCGGCACCCATCCCAGAAGGGGCACCAACTCGAGGTGTGAGGGGACTCCCACGTTCACTCTCCAGGTAGATGCGGAAGCCATGAGTGTTCTGGGCATGCTGCAGCAGGAACCAGGCGCTGTTGAATGGTTGCTTACAGGTTGTACAGGTGTAGCTGCTTGGCTCATCTTTACCTTCAAGAGACAGAGAAAATGACTGCAATTAGTTCACCCTGTCAGACATCGAAAATTGGAATTAAAGATAAATCTGTTATAATACTTCTGCAAACCAAAGCGCAACACAAAAATCTAACTAAATATAAACAAAAATGCCTGTAAGACCTGAAGGCAAACTCTTACTGTAGTCTATTAAAATGATTAAAGGGCCACAGGTTTTAGAAAGTGCAGAAAGTGAAAATGTTAAGAAGCTGAACATAAATGGAGCTCTTTTCTGCATACTCCCACTCCCTTATCATCCCCCTGGCTTTATCTGGGCAGAAAGAGGCGCTGCCGATTTGCACTTAATCATTCATGAGGTCTCCCTCCTCTCTAGCCCAGACCTCAGGCCCCGGCACGGCCGCCAGTACAATCGCTCCCCACAGCAGCCGTGCCGCCACCTAATGAAAGTATCACATAGCAGTAAACATGCTCCTTATTAAAAACATGCTTCCAAACAGCACCACAGGCCAAGGCCCAAAAGATCCCAGATTTTCAGAAGGTCCAAACAAAGTGAGGACAGTGCAGCTGAAGACTCCGTAGTAAGGGTTATCATGGTCTTAACTCACAGTGGAGAATTCAAGCCTGCCTACGCCTGCACTGCATCCAGGCATTTCTCCTCACACAGCTGCTCAGCAGCAGGGCTGTAAAAGCAAACAATACCGCCTTCTCAGCTGAGTGCAGTCTTTCATTCATGTACAGAAATAAGCAGGCATGAGGCACAAACACAATATATAAACACTACACTAGTAGTTCCATTGAAGGTTAGGGAGGAACTAGAGAAAGTACAAATAACAGAGCGGTAATGGCTTAGCACTGCCAGTGAAAAAAAAAAACTGGAACCATGCAATTGCCTTTCCAAGTCATTGGTATGTAATATACTTCCATATCATCATGTCTACAATACAATATAAATTAGAATTCTGAAATTCGCTACAGTCATAAAGTATACATGATTAAAATATACACCAGCTTGTTCGGAGGACACAAACAAACAAATATGAGAGAAGTGTGGAGAAGAGAGGATTTAAAACTGTAGTTCACTTTTAGTGGTTCTTTTAGACTGACCTACAATGTTATTTGCTTCAAAACTGATTTTTTTATTTCAATATCTAGTAAACCAAGTGAAAATATGGAGTTGAAAATATGGAGTGTTTAAAACAGATCCATGCCATAGACTGCCGATCCCTGATTTGTTTTAAATAGTGAATATGGTGGTCATCGTTTCTCCAACACATTGTACTTTCTATTGTAACATCTCTCTTGCTCAACCACAAATATACACAAAAACCTTCTCTTCTCCTGTCAATGTATGCGGGTAAAAAGCAAGTTATAAAGAAAAGGCCAGCATTGTCTCATTGTCTCTTCTCTCTTGGGTAGAAAAACACCTTTTCACCTTACAGAATCATGATTTTGTACATTATTGTGCATTACACAGTCACCAAAATAAGATAAGAAATCGTGCAGACACCAATTACAGCTCCAATGAAAACATGCAAAGATCTAGTTAGTGTATATGCCCCCAGAAACAAAGGCCCTGTCTGGTTTACAAAAATAATAGTATTTTTGAGATATTTAATCAAACTTCACCGAGTGATAGTTTTCACACTGAAAATTAGCACCACTAAAGATGTCATGTTAAATTTCTCCTCCACGCCTTTCTATGCTACTCCGAAAAAGTGCAGGGTCAGATAGTCAGAAAAAAAGTCACCCACATAATAGGAAAAACATGCCCAACAACAAAGAGAAAAAAAATGGACATGGGAGATGGACTGAATTCTTCTCCTAACCCAGGGGTCTTTAAACTGCTATCATACACAGTTTTCTCCCCATCCTTGGAGAGAGAATGAGAGAGTGTGGTCGAAAGAACGGTAGATGGAGAGCGAGGGAAGTGCAGAACGGAGCCGAGCAGCCAGCGCACCCGCTTTCATCTCTTCCTTTGTTTTCCTCAGAGGGGGTTTCTCTGAAGTCTTCAATAGCCAGCAAAGCATGTAACAAGGCGAGCCCGCAGCGTGGAAGGGAGGCAGGCCGAAGCCACCAAGGGTTTGTGGGATAATCCTGTTAATGCACACAAATGAGGGCGGTTCAGGAAGGCTCGGCATAGTGGCATACAGCCTCTTCCAGACACTCCTGTAACCTTTTGTGCTGGCATCGTTTTGTCCGCATCCTGACCTCTTTTTTTTCTGCAGAGGACCATACATGAGGTGCACTCACACTCTGAATCCACAGAGAGAACATGAGACTACAGTGAATGACCATGGGAAACTGAGAAACATGTTATGATATTTAGGACTAGATAAATTCAAAGTCAATATATACAGTATAATTGCTCAAGGTTCAGAACTGATGTGGGCCCAGATGCCATTATACTAAACTGAAAATATTTTCTCGACCTAGGGTTGCTGGGAAAAGTAATCAAGAATATTCAACGCAATCTTGAAGGACCCTTTAGATAGACAGAGAGGGGTGGCATTTAGCAAAGGGAAATAACAGCACAGTGCAGCTCCCATGGTTCTGCCACCCACGACTGCCTCCTGACAATCGAACTAAAGACCAACAGCTGAAAGCTCCACACCAAATCAAGGCTGCACACGACTTTATATCAGGGGGTTGATGTGAAGGCCAGCAATGGACGGTAAATTATGGATCATTACAATCTGCAGAAATTACAGTTAATTGCTGCCACCTGCAAAGGTTTAACCTAGTATACATTTTTCTATTATCATGCAAAGGCTATTTTACACAATTTTGCATCACTGAAACTGATGGCGGTTTCTCGTTAACAGTTGAGGAACTCTCTGTTCCTATTCACGCTCAATCCTGATTCATTTACTCTATTGCTTCCTAATTACCAACATTGTTAGCAATATCAGTTATTAATATGTATTTTAAAAAAACAATAATGCCAATAATGTAATCCTTCCAAACTATGATGTGTGGATACGGGCAAGTTGTATTTCTCTCATAAGCTGGAAACTGAACATTTCCATAGGGATAGGAATATCTGACAGTTTTGTCCTTGTGGGGACATTTGACTGGTTCCCACAAGGAAAACTGCATTTTTGCAAGATTTAAAAAGTAAATGTGTCTTTAGGTTACAGTTAGATTTTGCTGTAGGCATAATGTTAATTAGCTGTATAAATAATTATGTTAATGGGTGATCCTTACAAAGACAGTAAGACAAAGATGTGTGCGTGCGTGTGTGCGTGTGTTGGATGCTTCGGTATGGAGGTTGTGCCTTCTCTGTCCGCGGCCGGACACGCAGCTGAAGGACGGCTTACCGCGACGGCATGTTTAACAAGGGCTTGCTTCATTTGATTACACATGGCAAGGCTCGGCAGAATGTGTAATCATCTTTTTCACATGACATTTTGACTATCCAACTCGACAAATAATTGTAGCAATAATTGATAGCTTTGTGCAGGCAGCGGCATTGCCGACTGGCACGACTCTCGCAGACACCAGTCCGTGGCATGCTGGGATGCTGCCTGGCATTCTCACATCCAGCTTCTGCTCTGCTGACAAAAACCTCCATAATCTGTCCGAATGACGGGAGTCAGATAAGAGACATTAGACAGGTACGCCCATAATCTGCTATTAGAGCGTTATTCTACAATAAGGGACTAAAGGCAACGAAGCTGACCGCCTCCGTCATTTAATTTTCTCCAAAGAGAATTATTTCTGCCTTTGTAGAATTTGCGAGGTCTGCTTTCGAGATGTGTGAGCAGTAAAATCTGAGGAGTGACTGACAGCTTCCCAGCTGCTCAATATGCATGGCAGAAAGGAGTGAGAAAAGGAACGAGAGAGAGAGAGAGAAAGAAAGACAGGGAGACACAGAGAGAGAGACAGAGAGAGACAGAGAGAGAGAGGGAGAGAGAAAGAAGATCTTCTCCATGCTATTTTTGTCTCATAGTGGCTGCTGGCTCCAAGAGTTTGTTCGGCATAATGATAATCTGTGGCTTGACACTTTTAAGCATTTATGGGAAGTCGCAGAGCGGGCTTGCTCTAATTTGCAGATTCCTCAGTTAATTAAAAAGCCCTCCAATTTGCAGCGAATGCGGGTCAGCGTGGACAGGCTGGGAGTCTGAGGCAGCTGGTGACACACTCTGGACCGGCCTGCAGGCACTGGCACACACATACACATACACACACACACATACACACACAGAGAGTCAAGCAAGCCCACACTGCTTGCTGCCAGGTTTAACACGAGGAAATGTCAGAGCGATGTTACAGCACAGAACCATGGCAAAACCACATCCTCAAAGGACTCACTAATCCATCTACATCTCACACACACACATACACACGGACACACATTTAACGACATTTAGATAAAGGCATGCTAAAACGTTCTTGACAAAAAGGGAGGCCGTGTTACAGCGCAATGATGGCTTGGCAGAAAGCGACCGGTACCCATGGTGAAACAAGAAACTAGAAGGAAGGAAATATGCTGTGAGACACTCTCTCTCTCTCTCTCTCTCTCTCTCTCGCACCCCTGCACCTCACAGTTAGACGCTGCAGTGCACAAAAAAGCAAGGGGAAATAAATAAATCGTTCAGAATAGGGAGAAAAACTTTTTTAATACTAAATACACGCTGCCTCATGATGCATTAACAATATTTCATCCTCATTTTATAAAAACGCCACACAAAGGTTGTCTCTAAATATATTTGTTAGAAATCACAGTGATTGTCTAACAGCACTTGTGATGCCTCCTGGATGTTTGTGCACGTACGTGTTGAACTCATCTGCACTATATGAAACATGATACATTTTTCTACCAATATGAGTGACACAAAAATCGAGTGTGTGTATTTGGAACCGTGTCTCTAGTTGGCTTCGCTGCGAAAGCGTGTTACGTTGCTGCTTTCGCCGTCTGGATCGATAGTGGCGGCAGACTAAGATGGATGCCAGATTAAAACAGCTTGAGCAGCCCTGTATCCATGACATGTAGATTCAGGCATTGTTCATCTGCCTCCCACCTCACACACCAGCCCCCTCCATTCCGCTTTACACACACGCACACATGCACAGACACAACAAAAGCGGCGACACATGTACACACCTATTCAAAACCCACACACACACATGCATAAGAGTCCAGAACATTTGGACAGTTAGTGGTTAGTGTCCCGTTTTCGTTGCTGAGTCTTCTGACAGACAGACAGACACTCCTTTTGTTTCGTCCTGGACGGTTGTGTGTTAAGATCCGACAGCGCTCAACAATAATAGTTATTGAGGTAATTCTATAACAGGATTAGCAAACTAAAACGTAAAATCATTTCACTATTTGATCGCTAGTTTGCACTTTGAAGAGCTTTTGCGTACATGAACAACACGTATGCGAACTTTTAAATAGGTTTTGTGTTTTGTTTTGTTTTCCATAACAAATGAATCCGTCATTAAGGATGAAATTGTGTAAAACGGACAAAACGGATGGTTCTCGTGGAGTTTTTCTATATTTAAACGATGACTCATATTCCCATGATCCTCCTGTCAGTATTTTCTTCTACAACTATGTTCCTTAAAAACTAATGATAGAACGTGTTGGTGGCCTCCGTATCTGCGAGACTCCAGGGATCTGCCACACTGCCCCATTTTTAGGTTCTGCGCAGTATGTGTGTGTGCATGCGTGTGCGTGTGTGTTTCACAGATCATTAGAGTGCTGTATTGAGTGCGTTCTTCCTTTTCAGTTGTGTGCTCATGCACGTGTGTTTATGTGTGTGTGTCCGACGTGCATCAGTATTCTCTGGAGCAGTATCACTCAGCCGACCCGGCGCAGCTCTCACACACTCGGCTCTTTGTCCAGGCCAGACTCTTTGTGGTGTGTCGAGTGACTGACCACAAACAAAGCGCTGTTTGACCAACACTTGTTCGCAGACAAAGTTGGACGAAGGAAGTGCTGTAAAGACCAGCGCAAGTGTCTGAAACACTCGGTCTCTGTCTCCAATCCAAACATTATGCATTTCTCGATTTCTGTCTCTCTGCCAGAAAGTTCGCAGTTATCACATCGTGCTGCTCTCTCTCTCTCTCACTTGCTGCTGTTGTGAAAGACTATGATTACTATGAGTACGGTTATTGCAGTTGTTCTGGAAATCAAGTGAACAATATCGAAGTATAACAAATGGTACTTTTTATGCTCAAACTCAAGCTACTGAGACAAGCAAGCAAGCAAGTAACCTAATACATTTTGCAATAATACAATAATTTCCAGGTGTTAGTTCAAATACTGTAATGCAAAAGTAAAAGTCTTCCAACGTAGATTTGTTGTCTTCGCCTGATTAGCATAACTCAGTGTGTTACCCTTACAAGTGGGCTTGTACCATTAACTAAACACTGGTTCTGTATACCGTATACAGCATAAAACAAAAGGAATGACGGACAGGGAGTAACATTTGAACTTATTACGGTTACCTTTACATTTATCTATTCTGTTTCCTTAAGCCACATGAAAGACGTGTTATAATGCTATCCTTCTCTGTCTAGAGGAGTGCGAGGGAACAAAACCGGCACTTTGTAGGTTTTAGTGTCACGTCGCATCACCTTCCAGGAATTCACTCCACGGAGACGCGAAGGGAGAGGGGGAGAGAGACAAACAGATGAATAATGCATATAGGTGTATGAGTGTGTGTGTGTGTGTGTGTGTGTGTGTGTGTGAGAGGGAAGAGCAAATAATGAACATTTCCTTAAAAACTTCTGTTCAAATTCCTAGATTTTTTGTTATTCTGACATTTCTGATAAACCTGTCACTCAGGCAGCAGCGCCAATTACTACAGACTGTAAACAGTGCGACTCGGCCCAGGCAGACATTTCGCCGGTGGATGATCTGTGTCCTAGTGCCGTTTCTTTCCAGTCTCATGCGCGTAATCCCCAACAGCCACACACTTACACACACTTCAGTGCTCTGGCCTGCTGCAACACAAATGCGAGTGAGAGAGATTTCGATAAACCTGACTCTCAAATCAGAAAAACATACATTTCAATTGCGCAGGCTTGGAATTTACAAGCAGAGGAACTGGATGAAAGAAATCAGTGCATACACCACTTTCCTACAGCAGCAGGACCAAGGCCTGGGTTTAGTCATCTTCTTCACCTTTCGTTTCTTCTTTTTTTTTTTTTAACTGGCTTCTGGTTCATATTTGAATTCGTAACTGGTAGTCTTTAGTGGAATGTGTTTAGTGAAATGCTATACTAAGAATGAATTTCAGTTTAAAATGTGCTACATGATTACTGATTCACTCCATCGTCACAGCTGATATAACAGATTTCTCAAGAAGGATGTGTTTGTACACGGAATCTGAGTTCCGTGCTAATTTCAATGCTGTGTGTTTGACCCCCTGCTATGTTCCATGTTATCCAGCTATTCGCTGCCTCTGACACCTGAACAGGACACACACACACACACACACGGATCTCTATAAGAACATCCGCTAAGATTGAAGCACCTTATCTTTAAAATTTCTCTAAAGCATTTGCCACAACCATCAGCTCTAATGCCATCACAGCTTTGTGCTTTTTAGATGTTGTTTTTAAATGTCAGCAGTGAGTTTCTTGTGTAATAAGTGAAGTAAAAATCAAGCTTGGTAAAAAGTGCAGTGCCCTAAGTGAGTAAATGTGTATGTGAATGCTTCCCTTAATGCAAAGGAGGCTGAAGTGAAAAGACAGCGTGTGTGTGTGCGCGCATGTGTATGTGTGTGTGTGATGTGAATTTTGAGCGACAAATGGTTCTTATTAAAGACTGCAGTTAATAGACACCAATTTGACGTAATGCCTTTAGTTACATCTGAACAATTCCTGCGCAGTCTATGTGTGTTTCCGAGCTGAGGAATGGAACGAGAGAGAAAAGAAAGAGAGAGAGAGTACAATACTGCATCTGTATATGCCAAAAAATTTAAACATTTTCACTCGAGTAATACATATACAGTAATTTATATATTTACATAAGATTATACTAAAATCTTTAGTTAAATAGCCAAATTTTTATAGAATCACCAAAGTGTATAATAGTGCGTGTATGTCTCTCTTCTGCCCTCTGTCACTCTTTCTGTCATTCCAATGGTGGTGATGACTTAAGGGTACATTTAAACCCAAACCAAAATGTCAAAATTACAGAGAGCATAAATTACAGCGTGAAAGGCTCATGTTTCCACTGTGGCATTTTTTTTTTTTTTTTTTAAGTATGTAAAATATACCAAAAATGATGATACAGTTAGACACCGGCAGTGGATACACACATTCAGTGTGCGCACACAGGCACATACACACACTCACACACGTGTCCGTAGCGGATAAAGAGGAGACACAGGCAACCACTGTCTCTAAACTGATAAAGAGGACAGGAAACGAGAAGAGGGGAGAAGAGAGGAGACATAAGGAGAAGAGAAGAGAGGATAGGACTCCCAAGAAAAAAAATGAAATAATCCTGAAGAAGGAAGATGAGAGAGACATTTTACTCATAAATAGTCTAATTAATCACTGCACCAACTACACTGCTCCACATGCTTCAATTAATTAGAGCAAGAATCATTTATTCATGTAGAGAGCACAGCACAGGGTTCAGTGCGAAACCACAGGCTCCACACCTTAAACTGTTACTGCATGAAAAGGTAATAAAGCAGCAGCCTATCGAAATAATCCTCGGCCTTGACAGCCATACGGATTTTCAAAGCGGATACAAACGAATACTAAAAAGAATATTATTACTAATATCAATGTTTTTCATCCAAGATCCAGATCATCATCAGCACTCGCACTTGACCATGTAATGAGTCTCGACCATAATTAAACTGGTTAAGCTGAAGAACAAGTCTTATTTCTGTAAAACTACAATTCCAGTAGCAACACTTTATGATCAAAGCATATGTGTATGTGTGTGTGTGTGTGTGTGTGTTAGGGGTGGGTGGGGTGATAGTGGTCCTGTAAACACTGATCAGTTGCTTGGTTCTGAGTTTCCAGAGCTTTGCTCTTCGTAGCCTCTCAGGGAGAGAAATGCGGCACGGGGAAACGAGAGTGTAATGGTGAGAGGGAGATATTCGCAGCACGTTTCTGCATAAATATATCACTGCATCACTAAGAGGGAAAAATTGGAGCAATGCAGAGCCGGGGCCCGGGGCATGGCTTCAGACACTGTCAAAACATTTTCAGCCATTTTAATTAGAAGACCAAAGCCAGTTCCGAGGCTCCATAACATTTGCTTTCAAATAATTGTACTTCACTCAGCATATTCACCCTTTTTGTCCCTTCCACATTCAGCTTTGGCAATTCATATTTCCATTAGGACCTTTTTTGAGCTTTTTCAATTTGAATATATTTCCTTATAGGCCTTTCAGACGGGATAGTGCTCGGTAGGAGGATGGGCTGTTCCAGACCGTTTTATATATACAGTATCTCTCCTTTTTTTTTTTTCCCTCCATGTGAGTATGAGAGTTACACTAGGACGTGCATTGTATATAATGTTTAGATTAGATTACGCGTTCTGAGTAGAAGCCAATTAAATGATATGGACACACACACATACACGTGCACACACACAAACTGTCACACAAACATGCAGACCTTTGCAACAGAAGCGTTGTGTAGAGAATGAGGACCTGCAAGGACTTGCAGACCTGGCTTGCCCCAGCAGCTGCCGGCCAGAGGGAATCACTCATCACCTTTACAGTACTGTGTACCATCATCCCCTAGAGCAAACACAGGGTGCTGGCCACACACACTCACTCTCTCTTCATATACACACACACACATACACGAACCACAGAAATACTTTCCATCTGACAAACAGGCATTTCTCCTTTTATTTCACTGAACATGTATGTGGGAAGGAAGGCTGTTCAGATCAGTTTTTTCACCTTTCCTCGGTCTTGCTCCCTTCCCTTGTTCCTAGATCTCCCTTGTTTTCCTCATACCTCCAACGCTCTCCATCTGTCCATCAGAGGCTGTGTACAGGTGTTTGTTTTTCCTGACCCTGACTATCTTTGGAGCTGCGCAGTCTTTCGTTTGCAGCTCGTAGGCAGCAAGCCGACTCCGACTCTCCCTCAGGGTTGCACACAACAGTGGGGAGAGATGGAGAGAGAGGAGGGGGCTAAAGGGAAAGTTCAACCCGTAACCCAGAGGCCTCTTTGCACTGCTGTCTCAAGAGGAGAAGCTCTTTGCAAAAGAGACCCACACTCCCCCAGCTTTTACACTCTTACACACAAACCGACACACACACACACGAGCACACACCTCTCCACCTCCCCATTGCCAAGAGACCGCTCTCTGGCTTCCTGCCGTCCGGAGCTCTGAAAATAAGCAGTAAGTAAAGGGGGGGTACGCAAGAGAGCAAACGAGTGTGAGAACAAGAGAGCAGCAGAGGACAGGACACGAAAGGAAGGAGGTGAAGAAGATGATGAGGGTTTGAGTCACTGAGAACCCGCTGCTAGTCGTGCTTTTGGCAGCAGCACCACTTCAACCTCACCCTGTCAGAACTCCTGCACTCTCTACCTCCATCTCCCGCTCTTTCTCTGATGAGGAAACCATCTTTACGTGTTTTCATCCAAGAGCACCAATCGATAAGAGGACATTTTTAACACGGGTTCATCACATCAACAACGGAACCGCATAGCATGAGCAACAACAAAAGCCAAGTGTGTGATTCTCTTGACAGAGAATGGGAAAGACGGAATAGGGGTATTTTACATGGTGCTGCCTTGAACTGCCTCCTGGTGCTGCTGACCCCCTCTTCTCTAGGTCTGAGGAGCTGATAGAGAGAAAGAAATGTGTGTGTGATAGTGAGACAGAGAAAGAGACAGACAGACTGATAGACAGAGGGGGGGCAGGAATAAGGGAAAAGGGAAAGAAAACAGTGTTTGTGCTTGTTTTTAGGTGTTAAATATCCCGATCTTAGTCTGTTTCACGTAAACTCCAAACGCAGATTAATAGATCCATAAGAGACGTCCGAAAGACAAGCCTGAGCCTAACCAGAATACAGAATAAAGTTTATTGAGCACACCCTAGATCACGACGGCTCAGTCATCAGAGAACTCTTAGCCTATGAGTGACGTAAGGCATGACGGCAAAATTAGGAGAAAATTCATGGTTGTTTATGTAAAAAAAGGACTACATGTAGTTGTAAAAGGTTCTGCCTGCCCATGAAGTTAAATCGTGTAAAGGCTGAGCAGAGAGAAGGGTAGACAAGCCCGAACACATCCAGCTCCATCACTCCCTCATGCCCCAGGCCCATCTGAGAGAGCGGGACAAAAAGTTCTCTAAATTATTCAGAGCGGACGGCCACCCATCTACAGAGCTGTGTGTGTGTGTGTGTGTGTGTGTGTGTGTGTGTGTGTGTGTGTGTGCGTATGCATGTGTGTGTGTGTTAAAAGAGAAAGCGAGAGAGAAGCAGAAGTTTGATCAACAACAGACGAAAGGCTGTTTTCCAGTAGAAGGCTGCCTGGGGCCAGTTGTGCAACAGAACAGAGAGGCACGGGACCATAGCAGTGCAGTCAATAACGACACAGCCTTTGACATTTACACAAACATGAAGGCCTCGCCACCAGCACCAAACAAACATCCCAAAAACACTCGGCTTTTAAAGGCGGTCTGCGGCTCCCTCACCTCCCCCTACAAATGCAGGAACAGGAACAGGGGAGAGACCAAGTTAGCAGGAAGCTTTTTAACGGCACGGACCTCGTCATTTCATCTCAGTTGATTTAAAGAGTGGGATTGTAAGGAGAATGAGAGGTGTTGGAGATCCATTAGCTTAACTGCCTGCCCACTTCACTTATTATCCTCTACGTCCAGAGAAATGAGCTCCTGTCCTGGTTTAGTTTTTATCTTACTTAAGGGGAATGAGGCAGGGCAGCAGGCAAATTAAAAAATATATATAATTTGCACATTAAAAAGTTCCAGAAAACTATTTGCCAACCTTTTTTAGTTTGTGTGTGTGTGTGTGTGTCTGTGTGAGTGTGTGTGTGTGTGTGTGTGTGCGTGCGCTTGAGAGTGAGTACTCCATTAGGGCATTTTGAGAGCGGCCTAATGTGGCTAATGTTCCCATCAGAGGGAGCCTAAGTGCTACACCACACATCCCCCCATCCATCCACCCACCGGAGCACAGTGGTCGCGAGACCTCCAAATGCTTCGCTTTGAGGAGCGGCCAGCGCCTTTTAGCCAGGCCCAAACGATGGCCGAATGGGAGAGCCCAGCCCAACCACGGACGCCCTCTCCCAAAGCTACGGGTCCACTAATTACCCCCATCTCAACACCAACAAACAACTTTTAAGACCTATTAGAGGACATTTGTCCGGGAAGGGGTTTTATAGCCCATTAAAACCGGGATATTAAATAGCTATTCACGTAAATTCAGGCTGCCTCAGATATCGTTTGCACTCCAGCACTAATAGTGTGTGGGTTAGCACCGCTTAACTGACTCTTTCAAAGATGCCATTCCACCTCACAATTAAAGCTCAAGCTCGAACATAAATGTCTCCTGTTTCCGCTAGTTTTCAATGGAATTCATGTCTGAGCATCTCCCCACCCTCGCCCAGTTTCTTCCTACTGTCCGCTTCCCATCCAAGCTCCATGTTTACTATGTGCACATCTTTGTTGTCTTTAGCCTTTAGCTTTTCCAAAAGGCCTAGAAGGGAATGTTGGTGGGGTGTACGGTAGCAGAGGATGGAAGTCTGGATGTGTCGGGGCAGGAGCAAGGCTCTTTGTGTGTCAATCAGAACAACAGTGAGCCAAAACCTACCAAGCAAACAGTCTTAAAGTCTTAAACTCGTTTCCTTCTCCCATGGAGCGTAGCCAGCACATTGCTGCTTTACTAATTATCAAGTAAAGTTCTATCTTCTAGCCTGACAGCATGAAGTAAACTGAGGGGTGAAACGTTTAAACAAACCCAGCTATGTGACTCTCACATGTGACACCCATGCCTTTAAGAGGGAGAACCATGTGGGTGAACAACAGGGCCGAACACAAATAGTGCACTGTTTCAAGGACGACGAAAGACAGTCCGATTTCATGCCTGCCTTCAGGCGTTTGGCTGTGGAGAATCTAAAGCGGGTGCTTCGAATCCAGCGCTGTACATTTCCCATCATGTCCTGCAGCCTTATACACCAGGTTTGCACTCAGTCCTACCACATGCACTTCTCCCTTCTCTCTAAAAACCTGCTTCTAGTTCATTGTTCATTTCAACACTATTAGAAATGCACTCCCAGACTAAATCATACACAATGTTATCCAAATTGGAACTATTCAAGTTCACGGAGAAAGAGCTGTGTGTGTATGTGTGTATGAGAGAGAGAGAGAGAGAGAGAGAGAGAGAAAGAGAACCAGGAGAGTGTCCTAAGGACAAAGTGAGAAAGGAATGGCCTTGACAAAAACATGGTGGTGGTGTGGAAAGGTAGGAAAAGAAATAGGACACAGACGAGAGGGTGTTAAAGTGATAACAGAGACATAAACACAGAGGGCGGGAAATGACTAGTGTCCACATGCCCATATAACAATCCAGTCTATGTGTCAATACACTCAGGATTATCATAGAGTAGAGATACTGAGAGAGAGGTGGACAGAGACACAGCTCGTTGTGTGTAGAGAGATTAGGGAAGGTAGAAGAGTCAATTAAACAGCAACCAATCATTGACGTGAAGAATCCTCCCCTCTCCTGCCTATTACATATTACATGTCAAATATCCCTCTGCTCCTCACTTCATTTGATTGCAAGAATGTGTGAGTGTGCGTGGACAGAGAACAGGACCGAGATGTTGCGGGTAGGGGCTGTTAATACCAGAGTATTACGTTTACCATCAATAACAGGTCTGGAAGATGGATGCTGTGCGTGAGGGGCTGTGGCGGCTGCTGTTTGCTCTAATTCTTCATGGTAGAGTCTCTCGCCGCATTCATTCCCATTCCCACACATAATTCAATACAAGTGTTCCAATCCATATCATGCCATCATACGTTACTAGCAGCAGCTCAGCTAAAGGCCTGCAAAACTGCCCTCAGTGCAGTACCAGCTAAAAAAATGATTTTATTATTTTTTTAAAAAGGTATTATCAGTTGTTTTGCCTTGCTCTTTTAACTCTAAGTGGGTGTTATGACCAGAGCACAAGGCCGAGTTCAGACTAAAGAGCTTGACAATGCTTTACAGAGCCAGAGCCAGTGAGCCGCTCCAAGTCCAAAGCGCTTGCACAACTGTTCTAAAAATGTTAATTGAGGCAGTTATACCTGCAAGCCTTCATAGGCAGCTGAAGTCAGTAAATCAGGGTTGAACATGGCAAAGAGCGAGACCTCAAAGCGTTGGAACGCTACCACCACACCCTGCCAAAAATGTGTCCGTAGTCCTATAGATCAGAGGGCTGATCTATAGGCGGGAGAGCGAGAGAGAGAGAGGCCCCAGTGTCAGGAGCGAGGGAGGCCAGAGCTTTCTTTTCACCGGGTCACTCAGGTTAAAGGAGCGTATCTGAGATCACTATCTTAACTCCCCTGGCTGGACAAAAAACTCACAACATCAGGTTTTTCAAGCAGCTGGAGAGTAACAATGATAAAATCCAGGTGTATAACTGTCCCTGACATTTATAATCTGCTAACGAGGTGTGATTGTTTCAGAAAACAGTACCACCTTGCCGTATTGATGAGCATTTGGGCACAGTGTTATTTCTAATATTAAATTGTTTTTAAATTGTCTGTTTCTTTAAAGTTTAAGAAGTTTGTATGGGTTTTATAGGTATGTGTTATTTAAGGCAGTTACTAAAGGCTTGACCTTAGACGTAACAGTGCTAAGCACAAAAGAACAACCTGTGAAGCACTTTTCAGCTTTTTCACACTGTGAACTCACACTGAAGAATTCTTCCTAGCTTAAGGTCAAATAACAAAGTTGTGCCATTTACATGAAATAAATGAGCAAGCTAGCTCATTTATGTGTTTGCCCAGCAGCTAATTGCTGATTTCTGGCTGAGAAAAAAAAAAAAAAACTTTTTGCATGGCCACTAGCTGATAAAAATTGAATTAAGTTATGTATGAAAATATAAATTAAAATTTAAATGAAATCAAATACTTGTAAAAAAGTTTTTTTTTTTTTTTTAGAAATATTCAGAAGAGATTAGAGGATAGCAAAAGGGCAAATCAAGTACAACGGTTGCATCCTCAAAATTCTCTCAAACAAAGGTCACATGTCTCAGCTACATGTAAAGGCTCCTCTGAAACATGATATCTCTTTTTACAGCCAATAAACGCAGTCCATGTGGCACCTTGAATGACACACACCTTATTTATACCGCTCTCTTTTGTTGTGTGTATGTTGGACTCTTGTCCATATATAATTATAGCTGTTCTACAACCCTACTGAACCTGGATTTGGCTCCATGTCCCATAACAAATACATAGTTTTTAATACAAGTATAAACCTATATGTAGGGCAAAATATACAGTATATCATGAACAACTGATAATATACATGCATGTGCATGTATTTATATTTAAAATCTACAATTTGGAAATATTCTCACTCATTGTAGCTAATATAACTAATACTAAACAGTAAAAGTTTATCACAAGTAGAGCACAGAGCATTCAGTGCAGTCTCTCGTCCCTGCGGCAGCTAGACAAGGTGTGTGGTGTAAACCTGATGTCATTCGCAGTTGAAACCCCAGCCACTCTTCACAGTCATTTATGGCTGTCACTTTTCACACCTTTAGCAAAGGCTGGAGCAGGCCACCAGGGCATTCCAACCTTAAGTACAGCCCAGACTCCAGCAGCTTTAACACACACACACATACATAGCACATACAAACTGGTTAAAATATACTTGACCATTTTGTTGGATTTACTGACACACATGAATCAATGCAATATGAACAAATGAACAAAAGTGTGTGTGTGTGTGGGTGTGTGTGAGTGTGTGTGTGCGTGTGTATGTGTGTGTGGCACAGAAGAAAAGCGAGAGCGGAGCAAGGAAGTATTTAAGAGAAAAATATAAGGCTGCAAATGACACTGGCATATCAGCGGATTAGCAGTCATTGGTAAGGCAGTGTAACATAGGCAGGGGCTTAGAACAGGCCAGGAAATCCCCTTGCTAAGCACACACAAAACGCGCACATACACACACCTGTTCCTACTGGCAGTGTCCACTGAAAACAGCCTCTCACCTGAAGAGACACGCAGGGGAGGCAGACGTGAAAGACTAACATAGAATCACAAAGCCAGTTGTAGACGATGGCTTATGACAACCTCACTCATCACTAGGGTGGGGGCCGCCGTTCAATATCCAAACAGAGAACACGGTGAAGGGAGAACGTCGCCGAGTGGTTCTGTTTGGTGAGAACGGAGGTGATTTTTACCCTGTAAGAAGCGAGGCGGCACTGAGACGGAGAGCAATTTGGTGGGCAGAACCAGCCGTGGCACCTTTTCCCGGCAGTACCAGATTACATTCCCAACAACAGCTGCCTCCTTTGTCCACCCGCAGCCGAGCCAAACTGCGCCTAAAATTTCATTTAATCTGCTGCAAAACCTGAGTGTCAGGCACTTAAATGGCAGCTAAAAGCACTGCTCTCAGATAACTGACTGACACTTGCTAATAATAGACCCCTGGCAACAGCGGCACAGTGGCAGACATTTTGTGTAACCCTAGACGGAAGGTGGGTGCCTGGGAAACGGGGGAGTGGACGATCTCAGCTCCTCTCCCAGGCCTGAGCTGCCCGCCTGCCCCTCGGCCTGATTAGCCAGCGCTAATACCACCACTGACCCCCTTTCCCTTTCTTTCAGGACCCAACCGGCATACAACAATAGGCCTGCATGCTTTTGTCTGGAGGTCTGGGGGACGAGGAGGAAAAAAGAGGGTGAAAGAAAGAGTGAGACGGGGTTGGGGGGGAGAGGCGGGGTAAGGTACTAGAAAGAGAAGGGAACAAGGATAGGATGATATAGAGGTGGTATATCAAAAGATGTCTGCACACAAGACACGGGCCTTTGGGAGATCCAGACATAACACTGAAGCACTACAGACTGCATCCGAGCTGAGAGAACCAGAGAAGGTTATGGGAGCAAGGGAGGGAGGGTCATGGAGAAGCAGAAAGGGGTTATGGGAGTGAGGGAGGGTCATTGAGAAGCAGACGGGGGTTTATGGGGGAGGGGAGGTTTGGGGTCAGAGGGGATACAGGAGGGAGGGGAAGAAGGGGAGACAGGTTGAGCAGCTTTTGCAGTATGGTGTCATTACACAAGGTCCCAACACGCTCAGCGTGGGAATCTGAGACAGGGCTGGGACGGTCGAGGACTGTGTCCTGAGCAATACAGACACACACACACACAAAACACTGTGTGGAGTAAAGGGCCATGCAATAACAAAGGCACACACACGCACAAATACATATACACTTAGCTTCTCTGTCACACACACACACACACACACATCAGTGAGTATTTATAGAGATAAGGAAACACCCAGTGACTAAAAAATAAACACATAGTGTGCAGAAGAAAGGAAACAACAGAAGAGGTTACAGCTCGGTGGCTGCGCAGACACCGACATTTCACTCTCTGTTTTGATTTTCACTACCTGTTTTCTGCTTTCCGCTGCTCAGGTGCTCTGGAATGGACATGTCTGGCAGGAAAAGCTTACCACCAGGGTGGTTTCAGAAAGGACACGACGAGAGAAACTAGTTTTGCATTTGACAAATAGAGCATTTTAACATTTAAATTAACATTAGAGTGGCACTTAATGTCTCTCTTTCTCTCTCTCTCTCTCTCACACACACACACACACAAAAGTTGTAATATTGGGCAAAAGCAGAGATAGATGTAGAGTAAGAAGAAGAGGAGAGATCTCTCAGTTCCTCTCGTTGCACAGAGAGTTTAGTGAAGGATGAGAAGAAGTGAATTAGGGAGTATTTTCACTTCTGTATTCATATAAAGGCCAGATGTCCCCCCTCCTGTGTGTGTGTGTGTGTGTGTGTGTGTGTGTGTGTGTGTGTGTGTGTCTGGGTTTTTTTTTTAGTCAAGACAAGACAACCTCCAAGTTTTAAGCCACCTCAACAAAGCCTAAATGGACTCATGGCACACACATGTAGAATCCCCACACAGAATAACCTGAGCTCATGGGCTCCACAGGTTGAGGCAGGAATCTTACTGTGCTGGCTGGTTAGCAAGTCAAATGAATACAATTTCAAATTCAAATCTTTAAGCGTTTATTTATTTATTTATTTATGTATTTAGAATTCAGTGGAGTCAAAATCTCTAATAAATTATCAGGTCCGTGTTCACAGGACAGACTCCGTATCCACCACAATGCTGCTGACCAGGATAAAGCAGTTACAGAAGATGAATGACTGAATGTCAAGTCAATGATTTTCACGTTACAAGTCCATCCAAGTCAAGGACTCAAGCACTATATCACTGATGTAGACACTCGCTACCACAGTAATACCCTGACTAACAACTTTATTAGTCCCTCAGACCCCTATATGGCTCCCATCATCTCTCTCTCTCTCTGCTCTGTCTAAGGCCTCATCTCTGTAACACTAGCCAGGTTCAGGATCTGGTATATATAGAATAGCACTAGCTAGCATTTGCGGCAGGGCTGTGGAGTGTACAGCGAGCAGGACGGGGGAGCTGGGTTAAGCAAATTAACCTCCCTCGTCTAAACCCGTGTCGCTGGCGTCGGACTCGCCAGCAGCGCTCTGTGCTGACACATGACGGTAGAGGAATCACAGGCTTAATACTGGCAGCCTGCCTCTCCAACTTGGCAGATCATGGTCACTGGGGGGGTTGGAGAACATGATAGAAGCAGGATTTAGCGTGCGCTACGCGGATGCTAATGAGTAGCGGCCAGGCTGGATTTATTTGCATTAGAAGGCGCAGGCTACTCAGCGTGCTATAAATTTGTTGTGCTTTATTGGCCTTGTGGCATGTATACATCAGAGATAATTTGGTTAAGGCTGTTAGGTCTATTACACAATGAATTTCATTGGAGAGGGGAGAGCGAACAGCATCGAGGGGTGTTATTAGCAGTTATGTGATGAGAATCATGAATAACGATATGAGTGCATTCCCTCGTTTGAGCCGCTAAGGTCTCCACTTAAATTATGAATACAGTACGGCGCTCATAAACAGAAGAGCGTTTGGGGAAAGTTACAGCCGTTCAGTGGCTGGGAGAATTCTCCAGTCTGCACACACACACACACACACACATCTCACTCTCACACAGAGAAAGAGAAATCAATCATGAACTGTGTCGACCCTGAGAATCTATATTAGCTCTTGCTGTTTTTGACCGCTCTCCTTCTATGATGGCACACATCCCTCAGAGGCCCATGTTACCACTGCTCACACCTGAGTGCGAGTTTGTGTGTTTGAGCGAATGATGGATGAGGTCAGCGCTCTCTGAAGGGCAGAGGGGACATGGCCCACAGCCTATTGATCAGACAGGCAGCTGAACAGTTAGCAGGCCCTGTAGGACCAGTGTTCCCTACTCCTTACACACTACACTTCTTTCATTCTCTTCCTTACTCTATCCACTTATTCCCCCATCTGTCTCTTTCACCTGAACCACAGCTGTGGGGGACAATGTCAAAGATTAAACCTTTCCTCCTCATTTCTGTATGAAAGATAAATAAATAAATAAAAAGACAGGGAAAAAAGCAGCAGAGAGATGAAAGGTGAAAGAAGAGTTAGACAATCCTTTAGACCGCAGGGCAGAAAAGGGTCACTGGAGAATTGAGTTCTCTTCTAACACAGCTCACAACCAAGCTGACTGGTCAAGCAGAAAGGTGCATCTGTGTCTGGCAACAGGGGTATTTTATGTTACAAATGGCCGAGAGAGGGGAAGAAAAACTGCAGTGAGAGAGAGGGGAAAAAAGCTCAGAGCAGGTGAAACCCCAGTGGTCATCTTGACTCAACCATGTGCAACCTCTGAAGAGCATCCTGTGCAGCTGTGTGTGTATGTGTGTGTCATCTGAACACAAAATACTGTAAGCCCAGCGAAACCCTACACCTGCTTCAACTGACAAAAAATGGAGAAAGCAATGTAGTCAACACCAAAAGTTACAGTTAGAAAAACAAAATATATTTGCACACACACATACACACACAGCCCCAGCATTTTGGAGACTGCAAAAAGGGGATGCGTATAAAATGCTGCTCCTGTGTGTGTGTGTGTGTGTGTGTGAATGTGTGCTGTGTGGCAGCGTGATGGCTGGTGTCAGTTTCAGTCGGTCTTTCAGAACTCTCTCTGGCTCAGAGCTGGGCCTCAGTGACCAGTTGGCCTTTAAGGACATGAAAGGGGCCAGTATCTCTGCTGCCGCACCATTCAGCCATACAAAACGCAAACAAACAGCCCGCCAGGCACAGAGGGCCAGGGAAAAGCCGGGCACCAGAGAACACAGCAGCCATGCAGCGCCGGTCCAGAGAGACACAGAGGGAGAGAAACCCCCTGCGTCTATCAGCTTTAGCCATCTCAACGTACATCTTCAGCCAGCCTGGCTTGAAAGCTCCGGAGTCTGAGATCAGTGAAGCATTGGAAGTGCAGCCATTCGAGTGCTGCACAAGCACCGCTGCAGCTGCAAAAATAGTTGTACAGGCAGTGACTCTGTGGCTACTGGTACAGCTGAGATCACACACACACACACATACGCATATTCACACACACACACACACACACTCCAACAAACCAGAATCCCCCAGTGCACACCATCTCACACATGAGGCTGACCAGCAACTTATCAAAAGCATTAACAAGTTTCTGTTAAAAGGCTATAAAAGTCTAGCAGGGTCAGAGTTCATTCTGTCAGCTCTGGAGAACAGAGTAGCATGGCTTATGGAATCAGAGTAATGCGTTTAACAGTGCAGTTTTAAAAATGGAATGTTACAGAAAAAAAGAAGTGTGATAGGGAAGGAGAGAAAGAAAGAAAGAGGGAGAAATACTCCTACACAGACCCCTGTGTGTGTACTGGAAAGCCAGAGTCATAAAACAGCGAACAAAGAGCAGCTAGCCTGGCACGGAGTTAGTGTGTGTGGAGTGAGAGAGAGAGAGAGAGAGAGAGAGAGAGAGAGGATGAGTTTGCCAAGATGTCAAACTTGTCTCAGGAGCTACAGAGAGATGCAGGCAGAAAGTTAGCCACTGTTTCTATTGATTGCCCCTCACTGGAGAATGCTCAGAGGATCAAGTTCAGACACTTGCCCTCACCACTCCACAAAGATAGGTACCTGCTCCTCCTCCGACTTAACCCGTATCGCTTGAGCGCTATTCAGAAAAAAAAAAAAGGCTTGCAGTGTCATGCAAAGAATCAGAGTTTTGGCAGATCTAATGAACTTATCAAAATCTATTCAAATCTGGTTTCGGAGAAAACTTCTGCAAACGGAGTAGCACCCGAATGCCAGACATCGCCGCACAAAAAGCACACACACACGCACTAACCCTCACGCATGCTGCATCCTGGCCAGTGAGCCTTTCTTCAGGCAAACTGTTAATAAAAGGCACTTTAGCGAGACCCCACACAGCCCAAAGCAAACATTAGAGATCCTCCTGCCTCTGAAAGCGGCTGAAACCAGGCGTATTGCAAATACTTCAGCCATTCCACAAACTCATCCCAGCAAACTTAAAGAACGAGAGAGGGAGAGAGAGAGTGACAGAAAGAGAGAGAGAGAAAGGATGGAAGAGTGAAATTGAGTAAAGGAGAGGAAAAATACACAAAAGGCCACGTCCAACTTCTTTCACCCCATCACAACTTTATAATGCACTCCAGGAATGAAGAGAAGCTCCATTAGAAATATGCAGTGGTATAATGTGGTATTTAGGACATTAAGCATGAGAGGTCTGTCTGCCTGTCTAAACAGAAACTGAGCCAAGACCTCCATAACCTAACCAGCAACTGGCAGTAAATAACACAAGAACTTTTTTTTTTTAAGCACAAGAATATATTGACTAGCCAATTTCTCTCCCTCTCTCTCTCTTCTCCTTTTTTAAAATCCAGGCCAATTATACCTCAGTAAATGCCCTTGCACTGAAAAGTGAGAGGGCAGCTTTCACCATGATGCTCAGGCCAAAGAGCGACCACAGGTGGCTGTGTAGAACTGGAGGGCATGTGCATTAATCATCGGTACCAATCTCTTAGTCCCTGCACACACAAAAAACACCAAAATATGCCACGGTAAACTTAATCCATACATCACCCTCTGCCAGTGCTGACCCCATTAGCAGGGTCTCCCTCCTGGCATTAGCACAGCATACTCAGTCCCACAAAGGAGCAGTGGATGATGATCACTGCCTCCCACTGCTCCTCTGCCCTCTGCTGCTCCCACGGACTCGGGGACAGCAATAGGACAAAGTGGTGTGCAAAATAGAGGAACTAGAACAGTAGCTAATCCATCTTTCTTTTTTTTTCTTTTTTTTTTTTTGGAATATGGTTTACAAGTCTGGGTTCGAAGGTATACTATGAGAGGGCATTGCACCAGAGGTCAGCATGTCGAGGCCAGAAGAGCTTTTCCTGAAGCAGGGTCCAGTGCTTTGAACCCAATCACGTTAAATGTAAAGGCAACATTTAACATGCATCGTAATACCAGTTGCCTCACACAGCTTATGCAAACACACATGACCCCATGACTCCAAAATCCAGGCGGGCAGACCAAGGTGTCATTCTGCACAAAACATTCACTAATAATACACAGCCCATTTCTGAGCTTGTGCACGTTCACATCCAGGCACCCTGTTTCAGCTCTCAACAGTCAGTCTGAATACAGAAATGTTAATATGTCGGTCAGCTAGCACTGGTCACTGGAGAATACTGCGGTTATATTTAGTTGACTCCCCCCAAAAAATTCTAATATATGTTTGAATGTTCTGGAAAGAAAGCTTCCTATCAGACTGCACTCAAGCACCCTCACGAATAAATCTTATCGGTCAGTGGTACAGACGTTTGGAGAAAAGGACCAGGTTCTGCACTGTAATCAAATACTGCTCAGTAAATCCACGCACTAAGCAGTCAGATAAACAATTCTGAGAAATAAACCTCCAGGAACAGATCGTGAACGAAAACACCAAAGAAGACAACTATACAATGGGAAAAATTTCCAGAAGATTACAGTCATTCAACAGGGTATGTCGCCTGTAGGTGAGTGTATACATTCTATAGGTGGGACTACAGCAGGTGTGTTCACCGGTTTAGCTGGTTTCCCATCATTCTAACCACTACTGCCCTCTGCCCTGTCTCTACCATTCACCTTTGATACCACAGGTAGTTCACAGCAGGTGGAGATCAGGGGTGTGTCTCTGATAAGAGGGAGCAAGTTTATGATCTTCTGTTCCTCACAAAGGAAACCTAATGTCCAATATATGACGGCCAATCCACTAAGAGCACAGCCATAACCACTCGACTGCAGCACACATCAAGCAGACAGAGCGGCTGTCAGGGCCAAAGTGCCGCCTCTATGGATCTCCTAGGGTCAGAGCCAGGCCTGGTTAATCAACAACCGCCAAGCTGAGCGAGAGAGAGCCAGGAAAAGAGGTTAAGCATCCTATGCTAAAGAACCTGGCATGCTCAATCAATAACATAGACCTTTCTCAAGCTACAAATTGGCCCTGGATTTCTTTGAGCGCCTTCCATCCTAAATAAAGCAGGGGAGCGAGCTGGAAAAACGACGATTGAGTCATGAAGCTGGTTTCCAGCTGGACCTGGGGAGGGAGCCTGGGGGGTGAGTGGGGTGATGAATAACTGAGCTCCGGTCAGAGCTGGCCTAGGGTTCACTGGCCATCCCTCAGAGGAAGAGGAGAAATCGATGGCATCCGCCGCTGACGGGTGTAAGTGGGTCATACATCAGGGGTCCAAGGGTCCAGTGCTGCTTAGCAAGCATAGACTAGGCAGCCAGGCTGGAGCACAGCCGGCTGTGACAGGCAGCATAGAGGAAATGTCCTGGCTAGGGCACACACAATATGTGGCACTTTCCACCTCAGCCGCATCTTAAGTGATTCTCTTCTGCGGCCTTGAACCACCACCTGACAGTTTTAAAAGGCTTCTAAAAAAATAATAAAATGTCTACACCTCCAGCTCTGGTGAAATGTAATTTTTATGAAGTAAATTGTTTTTTTTCCACATCTAATAAGTCTCCATTCTTTAATACCTCTCTTTTTTTGATTCCACTGTTGGGGATCGACAGGTTACCGCTGTTATCGGAACGAGACTTTCTTTTTTTCTTTTTCGCCTTTTGTTTTTCTTCTTCAAGGTAAGGCAAGTTGACAGAGCACTGGCTACAAGGCCAGCTAACCGGTCTAAACTGGTTCTGGCGTGGGGAGGTGCTGGCAGTGAGAAGTGTAGTGTCGTTTTTTGCCTTCAGCCAAAAAAGAACTGTTGATTTTTCATCAGCAGGTTCGATGGCAGAGAGAAAAGGCGATGAAGGGAGAGCGGGATAAAGGGAAAGAAACAGAAAGAAAGAATGAAAGAAAGAAAGAGAGTGGAAAAGTGAACAAGAAAGGAAGAATAAGCAGAGGCGGAGAGTGACAGTGAGCGAGAAAGAGAGAGGAGGGTAAGAGAGATTGAAAAGGCTAGATAGAGCAGAGGCTATGACACTGTCTCATCAAATGCCTGGACTTCAGCCAAGTTCATCTGTTAATGGACAACCACCGTAGGGCCCTACCCCTCCTCTCCACCAACCGACACACTCCCCCACCTTCCTCTTTACTCCAACTCGCCCAAACACTCGCTCTCTTTCTCTCTCCCATCTTTTCTGTCTGAAGAAAGCTAGACATAGATTATTCCTGCACCCTTCCTTTTTCTATTCAAGATAAACAAAGTGCTTCAGGTTCAGGGCACACCCTGGGACCCCTGACAAAGCCATCTATCATCCTGTCTGGCTGAGCCAGTCTGACCACACTGAGCCCGAGGAGACTAATGGGGCCGCTGGACAATTTTGTCTTTGTGCGGGCTGCCCCTTCTGCTCCAACATCTCCATTCCAGCAGCCATTCACACACAGATGTGCCCGACCAGCGCCTCTGAGGTCTGGATGTAGCCCTTGTCTCTCTCTGAGAAGCAGGAGATCCAAAACCAACGAAACCAACCAAATCAAAACTAACTTTATGATAGAACATCGAAAGCGAGAGAAAAGAGAGATGGGGGTGGTAGAGGGGAGCGAGTTGAAGAACGGTTAGCATCATCCCCAGACGTGTTGAGACACATGCGGTTGCTGGAGCTTCCCAGAGAATGACATGCAGTGGGGAGACAGAAAAAAAGGGAGAAAGATGAAAGAACAAGAGAAGGACAGAGAGTGGGAGAGGAGGAAAAAAAATTCAGCTGTCACTTATAGGGATTTAGAAAGTAAGAGCTGTTTTTCTGTTTTTTCTGCCATGTTTTTTTTTTTTGTTCGTTTTTTTTTTTTTTTACCAGCAACCAACAGCAGTACTATAGTTTCCTATCTCGCCTTGTCTCATTAGTGTTCAGGTATAAATGTATTTATAGTATTATTGTTAAATCTTGTTAAATCAGTTTTAATGCTAAAGGTCCTGCTCTCAACAGGAGACACAGCAGTGAGAATTGTTACTGGCCACTGTCAACAAGGAGAGACTGACATGGCACAGAGCCTATTGTTCCGGCAGATATCTGATACTGAACACGGATTAGGGCAGAAAAACATAAAGCACCCCTTGTACTTTAAACAACAACATAAAGCGTCCTCCAGACTAGGAGTGTGTGTTCTGAGAGCTAAAGTGAAGAATGTAGAGAAGAAGTTCACATTGTCTGTGTGTGTGTGTGCGTGTGTGTGTGTGTTAATGTGTTGTGCACTCTGAGCTGAGAGAACAGGCTAGAGGCAGAAGCATCCTTTGGGGATAGGTTCCTGTTCAGAGCACAAACAGACAACAGCACACATACACAGTTCACAACCCCCGCTGTGAAACAAACAGTCCAGTGCTTTTGCCAGGATCTAAGCCCATCTCATGAACGTGCGCGTATACAGAACCCACACTGCGCCGCTCAGATACGGCTATGCCGCGTTCCATGAAGGACTCGGAGTGGGCCACGCCACTGACAAAACAAACATGTTTCTCAAGAACTGCAGATCTTCTCTACCCCACGATTCTGTTAAATCCATCTGCTGCTTCTATCAACAAGCAGAGATCAGCCGAGTGATAGAGCTGTAGACAAAAGCGAGGAAAGAGACTGAACGACAGGATCAGGCAAACCGGAGAACACTAATGAGAGGTAAACAGCCCAAGCAAGGAGAGGTAGAAGTCAGAAGGAAAGAGCAAAGTGAGGAAAAAAATAGAGTGAGCGAGGGAGAGAGTGAGCGAGAGAGAGAGAGAGTTCTTGTAGTTATTTAATCACTGTGCGGAGTGGACTAATCAGGCTCTAATACAGAGATCAGGCACATCCTGGATGGAGCGCTCATCGCTCTCTCGCTCCGTGAGTCTACTAAACCTCCGGCGTCATTTCACTGTTTCTTTACCCATTTTGGAACGATAAATTATCCATTAGATTTCATCATATCTTACTAAAGCAATTACATCAAGAAAATGATAGCGCGTGTGGAATCAATTATGCATGCCCTTGGCCGGAGACCAGAGGCTGAGAAGTCAGAGAAGGCAGTTCCACACACACACACACACACACACACACACACACACATAGAACGTACTTCCACTCACACACATACACATGTATCGAGACACACACATAACAACAACAATAACAAAGCCACACACAAACAGAGCAGCACAAAAACAACACACACCCACAAATAAAGATGACTCTGGATCATAGATCTCACAGATGTGCCCCATCAGTTCATCTTACTGCCTAAAAAGTTCATGCACTTAATAATTTATTTGTGTTCTGGATACGGTTTCCCAGCTGAATATTAACAACTTTGAAGCGTGCTCGTAGCCAGGGTAGGGCTAAAAGAGTCCTGAGGAAACAGTGCCTGCTGGGTCCCCCTGGCCCCGGCACTCTCTCCTCCCTCCCTAACTCCCTCCCTCTTCCTTCTTCTACTTCTCTCTCTCTTTCTCTCTCTCCTTCTCTCCTTCCTTCTTTTCCTCCCTCTCTTCCTCCCTCCCTCCGCCAACGTGTCCATTAGCAAAACCCTCTGCTCTCCTCCGAAACTTACTTACTTACTTATAACATAAACATACAACTTATTGTTTTTTTCCCCAGATTAAAAGTTCCTTTTCATGACAATGGAGATTTCGGCATTCCCTTGAAGCACTTCACACAACAATGGTATGCAGAAAAGGGAGAGAGGCAAGATGATATATACAACGTGAGCAAAAAAAATTGGAAAAAATATTTCTTTATTTCATTATTTATTTATTTAGTGATTTTTAAAACTCATTCTAGGACTTTTAAATTTACTCATCTGACTGACAATTTTATATATTCTCTTATATGCACAGACAGCTACAAAGCATAATACACGCACATGCATACATGCAGAGATATATATATATATATAGCTCAAAAAAATTAAGGGAACACTTAGTCCTGGTTTGACTTGAACGCCCCTCATATGTGTATGTAAGGCATACATTTATTTTTTTTATCCTATTTTTTTGTGCAGTGTATATTTATATATATATACTGGACTGGTGTTTCTGATACATTTAAACATTTAGAGAGACTCAACAAGTCTTGCTATGTTAACAGAAACAGCTCACTCACAAGCACTCAAAATCCAACAATGATGTGTGCATGTGTGTATCGGTGTGTGTCTGTATGTTTCGGTGTGTGTGTGAGAGAGCGAGTGAAGACTGGTCAACATCTGCTTCCGCACAAGCTGAAGGGGGGGGGGGGGGTACATAAAGATCTGGCTGTCTGCAGAGCTTTTTACAAAAACACAACCCCCAGCCAGAGACAGTGTGTGAATGTAGAACATAGCTCATTTGTGTGTGTGTGTGTGTGTGTGTGTGTTGCCATGCTGTGGCTGATCAGTAGTGATTAACTGCAGCGCCGTATGCAAAGTGCTTTAATGAAGGGGTGCCGAGTCATCATGTAAATTAAATATGTCAAATCTCCTGGTGAACTTTCAATCTTCACGTGCAAAACGCTGCTTTCATTTACATCCTGCACTACTTTCAACGTTTAAAAAAATGCATGTCATACATGCAATTTTTACCTTTTTTCTTTTTTTTTCTTGTACATAGCCCTCGCGGTGTAAAGTAGAACAGACGTACTCTCTCTCTCACTCTCGCTCTCTCTCTCGCTCTACAGAAGGTCTGACAGGCCGTGCTGATGTGTTCGGAATGCACATGGTAATAGGCCAATCAAAAATGCAAAACAATTGGCAATTACTGAGAGGATCTAATGGTCATTAGAATTTACAACTAGGTAATGAACTAAAGTCTGCCCATACCATGCATATTCATAAAGCAATTTAGGCCTTGAAGATTAAAGAAGTGCTTAAAATTCAAATGAGCCTGAGCAAATTATCTGTAAGATTCAGTCAGGAAGTATGGAAGTAGTGGTTTGTGTCTGTGTGTGTGTGCGTGTGTGTGTGTAAAGAGATGCAAATGCAGGCATGTCTTCTGTGTTGAAGCGTAAGGTGTGCCATTTTCCTGTTAACCAAGGAAACAACAATCAGCAATTTGTGCACATGTGTGTGTGTGTGTGTGTGTGTGTGTGTGTGTGTTTCCACTCCAATTTCTTCTCATCATTTCAGCTCTTTTAAAAAAAGGAACAGTGTTTCATTAACCGTGAGTTTCCACAATCTATTTAATACTTATTTTAGTGAGGATTCTATGAGAGGAAAAGTTCATTAATCAAAAGCGACATATACAGGCTTGTCTAGATAGATAGATACTACATATACAGTAGATATGATGACAGTGACAGATACACTGTAGATATGATGACTGTAGCTGTGACAGAGACTGAAAAATGATGACAGTAACAGAGCTATAGAATTAAAATATGCAATATGTGGAATAAAAAATACGAAAAAAGATTAACTTTGCAAGGTATTACATAATATACCTATATAAAGCAGGAGGGAATCACGGGCTGGTATTCCATTTCACTTCAGTGTTCACAGGAAAAGATCTAAATCTATGTCGAAAAGTCTATAATCATATTAGTAACGTTCATTAAACATGAATGCGGCAGTTTCGATGCAGTTCAGTATAAAAATAAAGCCATTAACGTACTGGCAGGCAGACACTAGAAGTGACAGACTTCTCTGTGCTGTGTGAAGAGGTGTGTGTGTGTGTGTGGGGGGGGGGGGTTTGACCCCCGCAGACACGGCACATGAGCTGCCGGATTACACTCCAACAACATACTCAGCAAGACTTGCTAACTTTAGCATGGACATGCACTCATGGACTCTCACACACATACACACATACAATGCAAATACACGTGTACACAAACGTCTGTATCCATTCCGGAGCTTAGAAAGCCTGAGTCATCACTTTGGGAAAAGCCTCACAGTAAAGAAGAGTTTGCGGTGATTTTTGAATATGCTGGATTTACTGTTCAAATATTTGCTTCCTAGCAAATGTTTGCATGTCATATACAGAATAGCAACATTACATTTGCTTAATATTGGCATGACCAATAACTGTCATTGAACAAACAAGCGTAATAATAAAAAGTGTTTTAAGGAACCATTGAAAAGCGAAACTATCAAAAAAACTAAAATGCACGTTTTCTCTAAAGTATAAATATCAGGTTTCCACTCTTTAGTATTTACCTCAACTACTGTGAGCAGCGGAGCACACACACACACACACTAAAACTAGGCAAGTCTCCAATGCTAACATGAGCACAGCAAGCAATCAGCCAGTTCACACACAAGCAGAAACACATACACATACTAGGTCAGGTCTTGGCACGCACCCTATTAAATGGGCACATGTCTGAGAAGTGTGTCATGGATTTGAGTGACTTTGAGTAGTAGCTTCAGCTCGAGCACTCAATTTTACTTTATTCGTAAATATAACCTTAAGCAGGTAGCCAGCATCCTGCCTTCATCTCCACGGAGTAGCTGAGTGCGCTGCGAAGAAACAGATCCGTAAGTAAGCAGAGAAGAAACGAAAAAAAAAAAAAAAAAAACAGGGCCCTGAAAGTGCCCGGAGAGAGTCGACTTCTGCTATTTGTAACCATTAGAGCCCGGATGAATTGATCACGTTGAATGTCTTGGATGACAGAAGCTGAAAGTGAGTGGCACTGCTGGTCAAGGTGACCTCACACACTCTGCCCTTAGAAACCTGAGAGACGAAGCGAGGAAGAGGAGGAGGAGGAGGAGAACTATCGATGAAAAAGTCTTTTCTGAGATTTCTATGAGGTGACTTCTTCCATAAAATGACACCAGCATACCATTGTGTCTGTGTGTGTGTGTGTGTGTGTGTGTGTGTGTGTGAGTGCGTAAAGGTAAACAGAGTAGTAAAAGCCTAACCCACCCTTGACTGCCAGTCCTGCTCTGTGCCAACTCTCTTCTGGCAGCGTCCACTGAGGGATGTCCTGTTGCAACACTGCCAACTCACATACCCTTTCATGTTCTTCCGCACCCCCCCACCACACACTCACACACATACACGCGTGCACACACACCACTCAGCCACCACTGACAAATGTACAGTTGCCCACAAGCACATATAAGCGAACATATTTTGCATCCTTCATAGTGTGTTTCCAAAAAGCCCACTCTGTAATCCACTGGAACTTATAAATACACTTTGTAGTACATAACCGTTTTTATGGACACACACTGTAAAACATCTGACATGATGATTTCAGAACTAAACTATAGCAAAATCCAGTGGGTCTGCCTCACACACACACACACACATATATACACACTCCAGTTTGATAATGATATCCCTAAGCATTATTTAAAAGAATGAGAAGAAAATAAAATAAGAAAGGAACAACAGGAGAGCTCTTGAGCTCAGTGATTATCTAGATAGAGGTAACTATTCCTTATTCACTGGTCTGCAGTAAAGCACAGCTCTATGCCACCATTAGAAATTAGGGCTCGCTTATTTCTTTGCAACAACACCGTGCACCGAACAATAAGAGAGAGAGAGAGAGAGAGAGAGAAAGACAGGAGCAGATTGACGAGAGCGGAGCTTTTCTTCTGTTGTGGTGGAGGAGCTACTATTGTCCCGTTGTGGGAGGGTCGCAGGGAAGAAGCGTCACAGGGTGGTGAGACTGAGAGGGTGGCACTGTGCCAGGCTGTGCCCGTCTGCCTACTAAATACCTTTGTTCCCAACAAGCTGGCTCGCACTGCAAAGCCAGGTGAAAAGAATATACACAGAGCGGGATGATCTTTTATTCTTTCATATATATATATATATATATATATATATATATACCTTATAGTAATTTTTTTAAAGCTAGTACAAAAAATATTTGTGCCATGGTCTATTAAAAAAAAAATTTTTTTAAAGCAAATTCTACCCACCCCCACAATATACAGCCGGCTGGATCATGCAAATCAGTGCTGAGGATGCTGGATATCACAATGCATCTGTGAGCTTTGCTTAGAGTAAGATCCACCCAAACACGTAACTGCTCCAGGAGAAGAGAATTAAACATTATCATCCACCATTAATTAAACCCCATCCCTTAGGACAGCATTATGCATCTCTTTCTATGTTTCTTTTTCTCTCTCTCTTTCTCTCACACACACATTCATACATGCATATACACACACACACACACACACATTCACACATGCACAAACATTTCTGGCTAAGTATATTTTCTAAGCTCAAACGGGAGTAGTTGTAAATATATCCAAGCAGAAGGCTCTGTGGAGCAATCTCGGCAGTGAATGGAAATAAACATGCATTCTTCAAGAAATTACAGGCAAGCTTCCATTCCGGTGCATATTCATAAAGAGCACCTTTGCAGGTGTCGCACGCTGTCGGAGCTTGCCGAAGACATGTGTCTTTTGTCATGTGGCGAGCCACTTCCTGATAATTCATTTAATAGTGGGAAAAAGAAAAAAAAAAGACATGGAGGAAATGTAGAGTATGGGAGGCTGTGTGTATTCAGAGGTGAAAGCAGTGTAGCATACACAAAAATAGCTGTCTGTCTGAGCCTCAGTCTTAACCTAAATAAAAGGAAATATATTTTTATTTCTGCTCTTGTAATGAATACGCAACTCTGCAGCGCACATACACCTATATATTTTCACATTTGCAACTGTTTCTACAGCAACTCCTGTAAATTACTATCCATTTAGCATATCTGTCAGCACCATGATGACTTGCACACATGCGCATGCGGTTATGTGCCAAAGCAAAGAGGTTTAAGTGAGTGCTGTATATCACACAATGAGAAGTGCCATGTTCAAATGTACACAGATATCCGCAGCACGGCCAGGCTTTCTTTACTAAGTCTGAACGTCGATGTGCAAATGATAATTCTGATCATGAGATTTGAGTTCAGGGGGGGGAAAAATGCCCACCAGCCACGTCACAGTCACATTTTTAGAACGGAAACTTGCAGGCAGCTTATATGCAAAGTAATCGCACGCTGTGTAAAACAGAGAGAGAAAAAAAATCACAAGAGCATTTTCAAAAAAAAAAAAAAAAAAAAAAAAACTACAGTATGTACCATTTTTGAATATGTTGGTCGCACTAATCCTCACTAATTCTGGCCAGGTTAAAGAGATCACAGTGAAATTGGGATGTTCATTTTCCACAGTAGATAATGCAGGATTCAAAACCACATTTAAAGCTATAGTGAGACACACCAACTGGGCATAACACTCACTCATCATTGTCTACACAACCTTATCCTGTATGCAGGGTCACGGGGCCTGAAGCCTATACCAGGAGACTTAGGGGACGAGGCAGTGTACACCCTGGACAGGGTGCCAATCCATCGCAGGGCACACACACACATACACACTCTCACACGCTCATTCACACACTACGGGCAATTTGGGAACGCCAATTAGCCTAATCTGTATGTCTTTGGACTGTGGAAGGAAACCAGAGTACCCAGAGGAAAGCAAGGGGAGAACACGCAAACAGCACACAGACCAGAGGTGGGAAACAAACCCTAGACCCTGGAGGTGCAAGACGACAGTGCCAACCACTGGGCATAACATTAACACAAAGATAAAACAATTTATTAAAAAAAATAATGATCATGTCATGTTTTGAGAAACAAATGCTGCATATATGGCAGTTTTTAATACAAACAACACTGTCAGGAATGAAAAGGGGGAAAACAGCAATAAAGCACAAGGAACTTTTATCTGTATTGCATTAAAGGATGTATCGTATCGTTTACACCGACATGTATCGAGAAAAAAAATCATATCTTTTCATTCCTACTATTTTTTATATTAAATCTTTATGCAATATCAGTGCTGTAAAGGGAAATCTGCTCTGGCCAAACATCCTCAACAATTCCTAAACCATTTATGTTGTTTTCCTGCGATAGTGAAGGGTTAATATCAAATCATTCATTACAAGCAAAAAACAAAATCCAGCCAGTTGGTTGACCTAAAATGCGCGTCCCTATAATTTCCTGTACAGTATATATAATTTCCACATTTCACTCTTCAGGTGCTGCATTAAAATCAAACAAAATGTAAACAGACTATAATCACGGCGCAGCAATACATTACAAACATAATATTTTTGCTGTTAAAGAACTGCGTGTCAAAGCTCACCTCCATATATCCAGGCAGGCTCGGGAAAATGATTCCCAAAATCAGGACAGACACCGCCGGGACTGATCCCATCTCCCACACGGCAGGATAAATCAGCTCTCCTGAACAGATCTCTCTCTCTCAGCACCTCCGCGCGCGACCCCGCAGCAAATCACTCCCTATGGAAATCGTCGATTATTTCGTAAAGTGTTTTACACGAATTGCGAAAACAGCTAAAGCAGCTACGGAGTGCGCGTTGTCTAATCATGGAATGTACTGCGCCGTCTCCTGCCAGTCGTCCAATCAGCGCTCAGAACTCCGCCTACACGGCCAGAAGCGCCTCCCACTGGTCACTTCGTGTTTTACCGGAAATTAAGTCATGGTTCAAAACATACCAAGTGCCAACTTGAAATCACATAAAATGTACATTTAATGAAAAATATCTTAAACGAGTATGCCACCTCTTTTTGATGTTTTGTGGTTTAATATCTAGATGCTGTTTTGCCTTAAACGCAGGTTACAGTCATAAATAAGCTATCCGATGTCTGTGCGGCTGATCAGGGAACAGTCCGAGCGGAATCAGTCACGTGTCATGCATGTTGTACTAAAAAGCGTTTTACAATAAGAAGTTACTATTTTACGATACAATACTTTCTCAGGTTTTTATTTCAATAAATACCTGAGTTTAGACTGCATCGACCAGATTTCACATTTAATCATTATTTTGTTATGCGCTAAAATGCCCCCCCGCTACATAATCTCTATCAAATATATTAGGACACCACAATCAAAAATTCATATTATTATTATCAAATATATTATTACTA